>JASVEL010008199.1:0-248518 GCA_032618575.1 Nicotiana noctiflora | reverse complement strand
AGGCTCCTGCTTCCGCGGACGTGCCGCGGGAAGACTATGCCCGGGTGGATATGGCGATGATAGGTCCTACCCGTCGGCCTATGATTCCTACGGGATACAACCTGTTGCTGGACAGCGAGCAGGTTGCGGCAAACATGTCCTTGTTATGTGGTGCTGCTGAGACGGAGTCTTTGAAGGCCGTAAGCGACAGGGATTTATCTCGTCGAGTCGCTGGTGCTGCCTTGCAGGTATGACTTTATTGTTGTTTTTTATAGTTCTCTCATGAGCCCTGAGGCATCGTGTCATTTTGAATTATGTCTTTTCTTTATCTTTTTCTCAGACCCTCATCTTAGAGGTGGAGCGAGGCCGACGGGAGCGAAAGAAGAATGCAGCCCTTAGGAAAGCGTTGAAGAGATACCGGGAGGCCCGTGGTAAGCATAAGACACTAGCGGACCTCTACACCCAGGACCCTCAGTTTCGAGTTTTTTGTGAGGGTTTGGAGTTGGCAGAGGATCAGCTGCGGAAGCGTACGGCCCAGCTGGAGAGGACGGACGCGGACTTGATGGCCGTTGTGGCTCGAAACACCAAACTGGAGAGTCTCCTCCAACAGTAGGAGGGGGAACTGGAATTAGGCCGTGTGGTGATGGCGGAGGCAGCGGAGTTACGTGCCAGGATTGATGCTCTTACTGCTGAGCTCGGGACCGCAACGGCTGAGGTGGTCACCCCTCAGCAGGCGGAGACTGTTGTTCCAGTTGGCGATACGTCTCGTGAAGCTCACGATATATGGGTGTATGCTGAGGCGAGGCGGACTATTTTAGAGGAGCTGCTGGCCGTCGGTAGAGCCACTGAGGTAGAGGTCGAAACTCAGTGTCGCCTTCTTAGGGTCGCGCGCGAGACTTTTGGGTATAACCCCGACTCTTCGGACCAAGCGGGTTGTACCTTTGCGGATGTGAACCAATTGGGCACAGGGTCTTGGATTTCTAGGGAGTTCCGGGCCGAGGGCGATGGGGACTGTGTTAACAGAGCGGCCGATTCGGCGGAAGATGACGGGGGCCAGGATGGTTAGATAGGACTTTTTATCCCCTTCCTTTTTTGTAATCGAGGCGATGTTGTAAATTTGTAATCTATTGAATGATTTATGATGATCTCGTGGGAATTGTTATGTTTTTATGTCTTCTTTTGCAATTTCTATTTTGCGTGTGGCGCGGCCTTTAGTTGAGCTAATTCGTCGTAGTCAGGTTGGATTGACTCCGGTCACGGCCGCTTGTGTTTTTTTTTACGCAGTTATTGCTTTCCCTTTGGCTATTTTATGCATTGAGAAGTGGTTGTGGCCTTCCGTGTTTGTGGGCGGTCGTGGCCTTTTGTTTATCGGAGACGACTATAGTCCTTTCATAAACTGTTAGGTAGCCCTTTATGTTTATGGGTGGCCGTGGCCTTTTGTTTATCGGAGATGACCGTGGTTTTTCCTTACGTCGTTAGGGCCTCAGCCTTTTGCGTTTATGAGTGGACGTGGTTATTTGTTTGTCGGAGATGACTGTAGTCTCTTCTTACGCCGTTGGAGCCTCAGCTTTTTGCATTTATGAGTGGCCGTGGCCATTTGTTTATCAGAGATGACCGTAGTCTCTCCTTACGCCGTTAGGGCCTTAGCCCTTTGCGTTTATGAGTGGCCGTGGCCTTTTGTTTATCGAAGATGACCGTAGTCTTTCCTTTTCAGCCTTGGATTCGGCTTAGTGTAGCTTCAACCCGGGAATCGATTATCTCAGCTCTGACCTTCGAGAGATCAGATTCAAGTTTCCCAATCATATCCGCTTGAACTTTGGCATTGTCACGAATCAAGCGGAGCTGGACCTCGAAGGTAGGGACCTTGGATGAGGCACTTATCTCCTCCATGCTCGATCGTGCACTTGAGCCCTTAGCTCCCTACAAGCAACTCTGACGCGGTTGATGTCGCCTTTAAGGTACTCCAAGGCCCCCACCTTTTTCTGCAGCTCATATAACAAAAGGGGTTAGCCTTAAGGTTAGAAAGGAGCGAAGCGCGTACTATCGGAAGTTACCTGCTCCACCAAATAGCACCCATAGTTTGAGCTCCGATACGCCTTATATCGCCAATGCACCAACTCAGCCTCTTCTCCTCACTAAGAAGCATAAGGGACTCGCCCTCGTTCAGGATGTTTTAGAGCATGTCCCCTTGATGGAGCAGCTCAGGCATAAGCCCCTCACAGGCCTGCGCAAGGAAAACTCAATAAAGGGAGGAGGACGCGACATACAGGAAAAATGCGCCTAAACTCACCTCGAAGAAAAGCCAACGGACTTTCTATAAGTCAGAACACACTCTTGTCGATCATGCCTCTCCGGCCCCAGGAGAACCAACCTCGGGTAGAGCATATTCACTCGGAGGAACCGCCGCCCGAGAATCTGATACCTCGGGAATATCAGGCTCTGACGATGCCCTATCCTAAAAAATACGGGCCCGCCTAGCGGCACTAAAAGATCCATCACACCACAGGTGCCAATCCCCTTTATCACCATCGTCCCTCAGCTTAGAGGCCGACAACTCATTCCCCTCTTCGAAAGAGCACTGCCTCATCCCAAGTGTAGACACGTAATTTTTGACCCTACCCCAAATTTAACCCGTTTTAGCATAGAATAATTAATTTAGGTCTCATATAGTTATTTACACTAATTTTAACTCTTTTACATTATTTTTATCATAAAATTGAAAAATACAAAAATAGTTTCATGCTATTACATAATATATTTTAATTAATTGAAATTAATTTGGGTTTTAATTTAAAGGTTTGGATTATTTAGTTAATAGTTTGATAAAAATTAAAGAATTACAAATTTTGGGCCCCTTTTTGCAATTGAGGAGGCCCAAAACGGGTAGCCCATAACCCCTTGACCCGCCGGATACCCACTGACCCGCCCCATTCCCTGTTAAATCTAAACCACCCATCCCTTTTGATCCCAGCCCCCCAAACCTTATCTCCTCTACATAACACACAAAAGAACAAAAACCCTAGACCTAAGAAAAACTACCCAGCCGCAACAGTGGAGAAAACCAGCCGCCGGTAACCCTCCAATCTCCCTTCGCCGCCGACCCCTCATCAACAACAACCTTCAGCCGCCAGCCCCTCCATCTCCTCCAACAACACTGCCGCTGCACACACATCTCCTTCACTCCAAAATCATCACCAGTGACTCAACCCAACTGGCCTGGAATCCGTCGACAACCTTCGAGCGCACCACCCTCATTTTGCAGACAACAACCAGGTTCTCCCTCACCATCGGACTTGCCAGAAAAATAGCAAACCCATCAGATCGAGCAAACACACGCACACCCAAACGAATAGAGAACAACACTGAGAGAGCAAGAAATTTTACTTCAAACATGGAGTTCGATCGAGTTTGAGGTGTCGTTCACAATGCGATTCTTGTTCCCGTTTGAATCAGATTGCTGTTTCGAGTTTTGATTGTATCATTTGGCTCGATTTCTGTCCATGTATTATTGAATACTTCATCAATTGAAAGTTCGATTTTCATTTTCGCAGTTGCTGAAGTTCTATGAATTAGAAAACAATTTCAGTTCTAATCAATTTCCAAAAAATAAAAATAGTGAAAGTGTTCTGTGTTCTTCTCTTCATTTTCGGACTTTTCTTATATTTTGGAAGTTTTGGTTGATATTTCTTAAAGGTAAATACAAGTGTTATGTTGGCCAATTCATAGTTATGTTGGATTGTATTTTGAGTTTTGGTTGTAACAGTTTTATATTTCGAGATTTGAGGATAAAAATCGTCTAGTTCGATTGAATATTTTCGCCAGTTCATATTTCTGATTCATGCCGACGGTTCCTGCTGCGTTGTAGCCATTTCTACTTCAGAATTTTGTTACAATTCGTTTGAAATTGTCTTTGGACTCAATATAAGTTGGCTTGTTGAGACGAAAACACTGTTAGTGGATGCTCTTTCAAAGGGATTCGTTAAATGTAATGGGGTACTTGAGATCGAGGTGGTGTTTGTTCGAGTCCGCTGCAATTCGCGTTCATGTTTGACTCTTGCTGCTGATTTTGGTCGTATTCTGGAGTTAAACGTTGTAATCGAATTTTTTATATTCAGTTGTTAAGAAAAGTTCTGGCCGAACAGATCTTGAGAATGTTTAAAGCTGGTGCTCCGCACTTGAACGCGTGATATCGTTGGCAAGATTCTTGGATACGCAGTTAGCTGAAGCTCGCCCCTCTTTTCTGATCCGGTCAAGGTCTAGTTCAAGGTTAATGATATTCTGCGATTCAAAGCTTTGAAGGTCCGTCCTATCTTCTGTTTCTCTCTTGTCTGATTTGCCTATGATTAATGTTAATTTTTCCATGTTGAATTTTGGTTGAAACTTTGATTGTAATAATTTATGAACTTTTGTGTGGTTGAATGTTTGGGGGCGCCATGGGAGTTTGAACAGAATTAAGGGAACTGGATAGTAGATAACATGTTCTAATTCCATTTTTTGTTACTACTAGTTTCGTTTAATGATAGTAACATGTTTTAGGCCGACAACACTTGGGTAGGCAGGCTTTAGGACTTTGCTTTTGATTTTGAGGCGAGAGGTTGTTTCCTTAGTTATATTTATCCGGGGTATGCCTCGAGGGATTTGTATATAGTTTATCCGGGGTATGCCCCGAAGTATTTGTATTTGGAGGCCTTGACGAACGTGGTGGAAAAGTACGTAATAGCTTAGGATTTTTTTTTCATTTCCTTTTTATTTTCTTTTATTAGGTGGGGATGACCTCGAGCCTCTTGTATGTTTATTCTATTTTTTTGTGTGTTTTACCTCAATTGGAATATTTTGGAAGCCAACTTGATCGAGTACGCAACCGTGACCTTCACGGGACTTGGGGAATGCCTAACACCTTCTCCCCGTGTCAAATGAACCCTCTTACCCGAATCTCTGGTGCAGACTTAGTTTTGGAGTCTAAAGTGTTTTAAAGGAAAATCATTTTTAAAAAGAACGGTGGCCTGGCACACCGAAATCAATGTCAGGTGGCGACTCTGAATAATTTCCTTTTGAACACCATTTTTGTCACTTTCAAAATTGAAAAACCCTTTTCAAGCTTTTTACTAAAATTCTTTTATTTATTTAAGAGGGTTTAGTGGAAAGGTTTGTTTTGGTTAAAAAAAAAAGGGTGTGACATCTCTGGCGACTCTGCTGGGGACGTTGTGGGTTCGAGCTAGTACTTGATTTTGTTGGCTTTCAGAATATTGGTTGAGGTTTTTATGGTTTTTCATTATCTTTATTTGATTTTTATTATGTTTTTATGTTTTGTTATTTGCTAGTTGTTTATTTGTTTACAGTTTTTACTTTATTTGTTTACTGCTTTATAACTGTCATCATCTGCATAACCCCGAGTCTTCTTTCTGTAACAAGTCTTCCGGAGTACGTTTGAGCGTACACGGCCTTTTGTGAGTCACCCGTGTCTTTAGGGGGTGGCGTGGGAGCGTGGAGTGGGCGGATAGCTAGAGCAGCCGCCATCGACCACGTGCCGCCCCGAATTGCCTTGTTAGTGAACCCCAACCGTAGGTCAGCCTTTAGGTCATTTTTATTTGCATCATGTCATTTAGACCTAGCAGGGCTCGGTCCCAGGTACCGTGTCCCTTTGTAGGAAACTTGTCCAAATTTGGTCAAAATGGGCTTATGGCCCAAAATGACATGTAATCATCCTATGTGCTAAATGTCGCATCTTTGAGGGTAAAAGGTCATTTGGCGGACCGATGTTTGGGAAAGAAGGGAAAAATAAAGAAAATAGGGCCTGGTTGCATTTTTCTTTCACAACTTTTTCAAGAAAAATCCAAAAAAAAAGAAGAAAAGAAAATTCAAAAAGATTTTACACTTTTTCATTATATTCCAAAAATTCAAAAAATTGAAAATGAAAAATCCAAAAAGATTTTACACTTTTTCATTATTTTCCAAAAATTCAAAAAAAAAATGAAGATGAAAAATCCAAAAGATTTTATTTGTTTTTCAAAAAGATAAAATATAGCTTTTTACAAATTAATTGCATCTTCCCGAACTACGCGAACTTGATTCTCGTCTCTCGGGGCGAGATACGTAGGCAACCCACATAGGGTCCGGTCATCCTAGTAAGTCCTAGGTTCTTGGCTTTGCGGGGTCTTAGCCAAATATTGCATGTCTAGCCACTTTTTGACTACATCGGTCATTCTTGCAAAATGCGGTCATTTTTGCAAAAGTGGTTCAATAAACCCACGTCTTAGGATTTTGAGTCCATAATTAGGTATTATACCAATTTAAGGTCTTTCCTTTTAGAGTTTGCGTGTTTAGCCACTTTTGGCCACATCGGCCATTCTTGCAAAATGGGGTTATTTTCGCAAAAGTGGTTCAATTACTCATATATTAGGATTTTGAGTCTACAACTAGGAATCATATTTCTTTAGGGTCCGTCCTTTTTGAATTTACATCTTTAGCCACTTTTGGCCATATCGGCCACTTTTGCAAAATGAGTTATTTCTTTAAATTAATTTTTGGGCCATGATCAATGAGAGTTAAATCCATATAAGCATTAGTATGGTAGTTTCATATAAGAGTAGTCACATTTGTTAAGTTTTCACTAATAGCCATCATTGGCCATATAGGTTAATTTTCAAAAATAGCTCAATCGTGTCTTGCATGTGTCCAATAGAAGGTGTCGTGGTGTCGCTTAATGTCTTGAGTCACTAATTCACTTGATCTTACATTCAGGTATGGATCGATTTGCTAGAGTTTGAGCATGATATATCTCAGGACCTTTCTAGTCAAAGACCATTGCATGCACGAGCTGCTTGAAGAAACTTTTTAATTTTTTTTTAGTCTATTTTATGATTGTCTTTTAATTTTTAGTCTTGTACAGTCGTATCGAGTCTGTCATTCTAGTTAAGATTGTCGAGTCTTTTGTTATAGTACTTCCTGTTTTGTATTTGAAAAACCAAAAAAATTATAAATGAAAAATTCCAAAAAAAGATTTTTTGTTTCTTTGTTTATTTTATCCATTACTTTTCAAGAACTACGCTTGATCTGATTCATGAGGGACATGATATGTAGGCAACCTACATAGGGTTCGATCGAATCATTTTTCTGAAAACTAAAAAAAAAAAAAAAAAAAAAAAGAAGAAAAAAGAAAAAAAAGAGAATGAATTGTGGATGTGAGGAACGAGAGGAAAAAGGGAGTGATAATTAAAAAGAAAAGGAAGGGAAGGAAAACGGGAAAGCCAAGAAGTGCTGGAAAAGAAAGAAAAAGAAAGTTGAAGTGAACAAATTGGGATGATGCCAAATGACCTTCGTACCCTCGAAGCCATTCTAGAACCGTTAACTGTGACTAGGGGCATTGCACGCAATATGGTATTTCTGTCTGATAAATGCTCTAACGCTAACATGTTGGCTTTGTTTTGATCCTCTTTGTTACTTTCATTGTTGCCATAACAGAGGGTGGTTAGTTTGTGGTACTTTGGCAATTCATCCATACAACACAATGTCAAAAGCAAGGAAGCCATGGCTGGCAAAGACTTGGACACAAGAGTTGTTGACCCGTCGAGGGAGGCTGAGATGTCGGATTATGAATTGAAAGATGAGGTCCAAAGGTTGAAACAACAGATGGCGGAGATGTATCAAGCCTGGATTAAGGGACATCATCCACCTTCATTTCCTACTACCGTGGATCTTTCCCCACAACACGCACCAGGCTTCACCCCTTACCACAATTACCTTGGCGTTTCCTCCCAAACTTTCCATGCTCCACTAGTCAAAACAACCTCATACCCTGCTCCGACATCTGCTCCTATTTTTGTAGCTCCTCCATCAGATACTCTTCCTCGATCCTCTAGCGAGACTGCGTTCAAAGCTCTCAATGCCCAAGGAAAGAGACCCAAGGAAAGTTTTAAGGAGTTTTGGTTCAGATGGAACAAACAAGTCGCTGAGATCAGTCCTCTGAGTGATAGGAATGATGTTGCTGAGCCCCGCCAACGACATGATCCAGTGAGCATTCCTGCTAAATGCTTTCAACCTCAATACCGACCCCATAAATATCCTCATACTCCAAATAATCCTCCCCAATGCTGCTTTCTTCCACAGAATCCCCAAAGGTATACCTCACTTTCGCATTACTCTATCCACAATACACCACCATATGCTCCATGCTCACAAAATCTGCAACGGCTTGCACCACCTCCACAGACATCTTGCCCACCTGTACAAGCATATCAACCCCCTACCCAAAAGAGGTTCCAACCAAGGCCGGAGTACAAAGTGAGAAGGCAACAGCAAAGAGAAAGGTCTTTCACTCCAATCGGAGAATCCTACACAAGCTGGTTTGAAAAGTTAAAATAGTCTGGCCTGATTGAGCGGTTCCTCGGCTATACTCCAGACCCATATGCAAAAGGTTTTGATCCTACTGTGCGGTGCATGTACCACTCCAACGTCCAAGGGCATAGCGTTGAAGATTGTCGTGCTTTGAAAAGGGAGATAGAAAGAATGATTCTAGAAGGGATAATTGTGGTCCAGGACAGTGACACCCAAGACATTGCACAGAATCCTTTACCTGCACATGATGATGCAAGCTTTATGGGAAAGATGCATGGTGACATGGAGTATGAGGATCCTCTGGGGAAGTTGCTGACTGAATTTAATGATATTGAAATTGGTGAAGGCCCCGGTAATTTTGATGTGCAATCTAGTGGCTAATATTTTGAGATTGGTAATTGGAAAGACACTCCTTTCTTGGTTGGCCAGGGAGGAGTTTTGGTGGTTTATTTTATTGCCATTTCTGCTTGTCCGGGTTATTTAAGAGTTGTAATCCGGATATTATCTTGTGGCTCAAACTCTTCTTCTTCTCATTTTGTCTAGTTTGTTTAGTTGTAGTAACTCGTCTAATGTTCGTTAGGATTGTTCCAGGGTTGCAACCCATGTCTGTTTTGCTTGTTCTGTTCAAACCCTTTTCACCATCTGTTTAATGCAATCTCATGTTTTCTATTAGTTTTGGTCAGTTTTTGTTTAGGTTTCTTTTTCTCTTATAGTTCTCTTCATCCTAACTCAAGTGACATGACATGCTCACATAATTCTCAGCCTGATCTTGAAAGCTAGTCTGATCATGAAGGAATGGCACAGTTTTGAACATGACAAAAGAGGCATTTGAGGAAATAAGTAAGGATTCATGAATTCTGAGATAAACTAAAACTTGAATTGAGTGAAACTGAGGCAGTAAGTCTGGAAATCAAGAGTTTGACAAGAGCATACAACAAGGAAATGTTTCTCAAGCAGTTTGAGGTAAATGTGTCAGTGCTGAAATGCATTCTTCCACATCAATGTAAGGTTCAATCAAGTTTGCTCTGAATTGGCAAGGATCATTCATTGGGACAAAGGTATTGCCTATCGACACTTTCTGTTTGTGATGATGCCATCAATAGATACTGTGCATGATTTCTTTGTTTCTCTTCAATTGCACACTTGTACTTGGAATTCTCAAAGTTTGGTATAACGAAGGTTTTTTATTCTGCTACCCAAACACTTTTATCCTTTGCTACCCATTTTGAGCCCTAATTTTTTGTTTCGTACCCCTCTTTTGGAATCAGAAATAGAGTCAGGACCTAGAAAATAAAAAGAAATGAGAAAAATAAAAAGAAGAAAAAAAAAGGAAATGAGAAAAAGAAAAAAAGAAAAAGAAAAAAAAAAGAGAAAAAAAGAAATAGTGACAAAACGTAGTCGTTTGAACTACGTTCGACCTGATTCTTGTCACCACAAGATAAGTAGGCAGCCTTACGGTTCGGTCATACCAAATAAAATATTTCATAATCCCCCGAAATCAATACTGGGGCAGATTTTCTAAGAAATCTTATAAAAGAAAAAATCCAAAAAAATTCCCCAAACTTCATGAAACTGGGGCGCAAGTTTTAATTTTGCTAAAAGGCCTGATTCCAAAAGTTGTAATTTTGAACCCTTTCATCTTGAATTATTTTGAGCCTTCATGCTACCCTTTCTTTCTAACCCAGTCCAAAAGCCTACATTACGGTCCAAAGGAAGACCTTCCGACCAACCATTGAGGATGCCATATCAAGTGTTGGTGAAAGTATGATCTCCCTGCATCATGGGTAATACCTTCGTTCTCAGAACAATGAGAGAAATGATAAAATGAGAGAGTCTTATCGGTGAAAACCCTCTGGGGCACCGTAAGGCGATGGTGAGTTCACAAAAAGAGAAAAATGAGAGAGGCTTGATGGTGAAAACCCTTCAGGGCACTACAAGTCGACTGAGGATTGTGGATCAAATGGGACAATTGAAGTGCTGAAGCCCAGTTTCACAGCGAAGAGGTACAACAAGAGTTGAATATTAGACTTTCTTGAGAGATTAGGCCACTTAGTCCAAAGGTGCATGTCATGGTCATTAGAGTTGGTATCCACGTCTGATAAGTTTCTACTTCGTAATTTCCTTGTCAAGTATCATCTCTTTCCCTTGTCCCTTATTTGTTCCTCTCGTTTTGTTCAAGTCCCTTCATGAGTCTGTTTGGTCCGAACAAGTGAGAAATGACTTTAAAATTTTCCACCAGCTTTCCAATTGCATAAAGCGGAGTTCGGCCATGCACATCACAATTGACATTATTTAGAGTAAGAAGTATGGTGACAACTGAGGTTCAGGCAGTTGAGTGGACCTTGAATTTTGAGAAAATACAAAGATTCAGCAACTCTCAGAATGAAAAAACACAATGCAACAAGTGATGTGAGAGATTTAAGTCAGAGGTTTTGTGGTCTAATTCCAATCAAAAGGTCAAACAACTCTTTGCTAGCCCGAAGCAGCTAATCAAAATGAAGCATGGCAATGGCAGAAGCAGACACTCAACAATAATGCCACAAACTAACCACCACATTTTCAAACTAACAAGATTTTATTTGTCTGAAGCAGGAGCAAGAAATTTTTTAAGTCCACAGGTACTTCCTATGGGAAAAGCATTGTTCATGGAGCAAAATTATATTCAGAATCATCCAAGATGGGAGCGTGGCTCATGGGATTTAATTTTAAGTTTTCAGGACCCTCCTGGATAATGGGATTTAATTTTAAGTTTTCAGGACCCTCCTGGATAATGGGATTTAATTTTAAGTTTTCAGGACCCTCCTGGATAATGGGATTTAATTTTAAGTTTTCAGGACCCTCCTGGATAATGGGATTTAATTTTAAGTTTTCAGGACCCTCCTAGATAATGGGATTTAATTTTTGAATTTTCAGGACCCTCCTGGATAATGGGATTTAATTTTAAGTTTTAAGGACCCTCCTGGATAATGGGATTTAGTTTTAGAATTTTCACGACCCTCCTGGATAATGGGATTTAATTTTAAGTTTTCAGGACCCTCCTGGATAATGGGATTTAATTTTAAGTTTTCAGGACCCTCCTGGATAATGGGATTTAATTTTCAGTTTTCAGGACCCTCCTGGATAATGGGATTTAATTTTTGAATTTTCAGGACCCTCCTGGATAATGGGATTTAGTTTTAAGTTTTCAGGACCCTCCTGGATAATGGGATTTAATTTTAAGTTTTCAGGACCCTCCTGGATAATGGGATTTAATTTTAAGTTTTCAGGACCCTCTTGGATAATGGGATTTAATTTTAAGTTTTCAGGACCCTCCTGGATAATGGGATTTAATTTTAAGTTTTCAGGACCCTCCTGGATAATGGGATTTAATTTTAAGTTTTCAGGACCCTCCTGGATAATGGGATTTAACTTTAAGTTTTCAGGACCCTCCTGGATAATGGGATTTAGTTTTAAGTTTTCAGGACCCTCCTGGATAATGTGATTTAGTTTTAAGTTTTCAGGACCCTCCTGGATAATGTGATTTAATTTTAAGTTTTCAGGACCCTCCTGGATAATGAGATTTAATTTTAAGTTTTCAGGACCCTCCTGGATAATGGGATTTAGTTTTAAGTTTTCAAGGACCCTCCTGGATAATGGGATTTAGTTTTTAGTTTTCAGGACCTTCCTGGATAATGGGATTTAATTTTAAGTTTTCAGGACCCTGCTGGATAATGGGATTTAGTTTTAAGTTTTTAGGACCCTCCTGGATAATGGGATTTAATTTTAAGTTTTCAGGACCCTCCTGGATAATGGGATTTAGTTTTAAGTTTTCGGGACCCTCCTGGATAATGGGATTTAATTTTAGAATTTTCAGGACCCTCCTGGATAATGGGATTTAGTTTTAGAATTTTCAGGACCCTCATGGATAATGGGATTTAATTTTAAGTTTTCAGGACCCTCCTGGATAATGGGATTTAATTTTAAGTTTTCAGGGACCCTCCTGGATAATGGGATTTAGTTTTAGAATTCTCAGGACCCTCCTGGATAATGGGATTTAATTTTTGAATTTTCAGGACCCTCCTGGATAATGGGATTTAATTTTAGGATTTTCAGGACCCTCCTGGATAATGGGATTTATTTTAGGATTTTCAGGACCCTCCTGGATAATGGGATTTAGTTTTAGAATTTTCAGGACCCTCCTGGATAATGGGATTTAGTTTTAGAATTTTCAGGACCCTCCTGGATAATGGGATTTAATTTTCAAACTCTGAGAGCTTTGTAGGTAGCGTGATCCAATTAACATGCACATTTATGCCCGAATCCCAAACTGGGGCAGAAAACATTTCTTTTGTTTTGTTTGTTTTGTTGTAATGTCGGGCGCCCACCTGGACAACGAGGGAAATCATTTCAGAAATCAGTTCATGCTAGAAGTAGCAGAAGCTCGCGGCAAGAATGCGAGTCAATAATCCAATGTGATCAACATAAGGAATTTCAATCCAGAATAGAAAAGAAAAACAAAAAAAAGGAAAAAGAAAAAAAAAAGAAAAGGGAGGTGAGTCCAAAATGCAGAGGCCAAGACAAGAGGTGGATCGCTCAAGACATGACTAAAGCCACAAGCATTTTTTGTCCGGTTTTGATCCGAAAAGCAGAAGAAAACGAGCTAACACTTGCATCTAGCAAGCATCAAGGTTCAGATCTGAAGTCTGCATGAAGAATCATTCAAGAATCAAGATCAATCTTCAGAAGACTTAGAGATAGGAATCTTGTAACTCATAGTTAATAGGTTTAGTTAGTCTTTTTCATTTTCCGATCTTGATGTAATAACAGGACCGTGAACCGGAACCTCGACGGCACTCGACTCGACTTTCCATCTCGGTACACTCCATCATCTCATTCACTTCTGAACTACACGTGGCCTGATTCCTCTATAGCCGAGGATATGTAGGCAACTCAGATACCAGAGCTCGGTCGCATTCTCTTTTCTTCTAGTTGGTCTTTTAAATAAGGGTCAGGTCAAAAATCATGTCTAGTCGTTCTTTGACTGAAAATACTTTGTATTTTCAGTCAAAGAGGGGCAGCTGTAGACACGTAATTTTTGACCCTACCCCAAATTTAACCCGTTTTAGAGTAGAATAATTAATTTAGGTCTCATATAGTTATTTACACTAATTTTAACTCTTTTACATTATTTTTATCATAAAATTGAAAAATACAAAAATAGTTTCATGCTATTACATAATATATTTTAATTAATTGAAATTAATTTGGGTTTTAATTTAAAGGTTTGGATTATTTAGTTAATAGTTTGATAAAAATTAAAGAATTACAAATTTTGGGCCCCTTTTTGCAATAGAGGAGGCCCAAAACGGGTAGTCCATAACCCCTTGACCCACCGGATACCCACTGACCCGCCCCATTCCCTGTTAAATCTCAACCACCCATCCCTTTTGATCCCAGCCGCCCAAACCTTATCTCATCTACATAACACACAAAACAACAAAAACCCTAGACCTAAGAAAAACTACCCAGCCGCAACAGTGGAGAAAACCAGCCGCCGGTAACCCTCCAATCTCCCTTCGCCGCCCACCCCTCATCAACAACAACCTTCAGCCGCCAGCCCCTCCATCTCCTCCAACAACACTACCGCTGCACACACATCTCCCTCACTCCAAAATCATCGCCAGTGACTCAACCCAACTGGCCTGGAATCCGTCGACAACCTTCGAGCGTACCACCCTTATTTTGCAGACAACAACCAGGTGCTCCTTCACCATCGGACTTGCTAGAAAAATAGCAACCCCATCAGATCGAGCAAACACACGCACACCCAAACGAACAGAGAACAACACTGAGAGAGCAAGAAATTTTACTTCAAACATGGAGTTCGATCGAGTTTGAGGTGTCGTACACAATGCGGTTCTTGTTCCCGTTTGAATCGGATTGCTGTTTCGAGTTTTGATTGTATCATTTGGCTCGATTTCTGTCCATGTATTACTGAATACTTCATCAATTGAAAGTTTGATTTTCATTTCCGCAGTTGCTGAAGTTCTATGAATTAGAAAACAATTTCAGTTCTAATCAATTTCCAAAAAATAAAAATAGTGAAAGTGTTCTGTGTTCTTCTCTTCATTTTCGGACTTTTCTTATATTTTGGAAGTTTTGGTTGATATTTCAGAAAGGTAAATACTAGTGTTATGTTGGCCAATTCATAGTTCTATTGGATTGTATTTTGAGTTTTGGTTGTAACAGTTTTATATTTCGAGATTTGAGGATAAAAATCGTCTAGTTCGATTGAATATTTTCGCCAGTTCATAGTTCTAATTTGTGCCGACGGTTCCTGCTGCGCTGTAGCCATTTCTACTTCAGAATTTTGTTACAATTCGTTTGAAATTGTCTTTGGACTCAATATAAGTTGGCTTGTTGAGACAAAAACACTGTTAGTCGATGCTCTTTCAAAGGGATTCGTTAAATGTAATGGGGTACTTGAGATCGAGGTGGTGTTTGTTCGAGTCCGCTGCAATTCGTGTTCATGTTTGACTCTTGCTGCTGATTTTGGTCGTATTCTGGAGTTAAACGTTGTAATCAAATTTTCTATATTCAGTTGTTAAGAAAAGTTCTGGCCGAACAGATCTTGAGAATGTTTAAAGCTGGTGCTCCGCACTTGAACGCGTGATATCGTTGGCAAGATTCTTGGATACGCAGTTAGCTGAAGCTCGCCCCTCTTTTCTGATCCGGTCAAGGTCTTGTTCAAGGTTAATGATATTCTGCGATTCAAAGCTTTGAAGGTCCGTCCTATCTTCTGTTTCTCTCTTGTCTGATTTGCCTATGATTAATGTTAATTTTTCCATGTTGAATTTTGGTTGAAACTTTGATTGTAATGATTTATGAACTTTTGTGTGGTTGAATGTTTGGGGGCGCCATGGGAGTTTGAACAGAATTAAGGGAACTGGATAGTAGATAACATGTTCTAATTCCATTTTTTGTTACTATTAGTTTCGTTTAACGATAGTAACATGTTTTAGGCCGACAACACTTGGGTAGGCAGGCTTTAGGACTTTGCTTTTGATTTTGAGGCGAGAGGTTGTTTCCTTAGTTATATTTATCCGGGGTATGCCTCGAGGGATTTGTATATAGTTTATCCGGGGTATGCCCCGAAGTATTTGTATTTGGAGGCCTTGACGAACGTGGTGGAAAAGTACGTAATAGCTTAGGATTTTTATTTTCATTTCCTTTTCATTTTCTTTTATTAGGTGGGGATGACCTCGAGCCTCTTGTATGTTTATTCTATTTTTTTTGTGTGTTTTACCTCAATTGGAATATTTTGGAAGCCAACTTGATCGAGTACGCAACCGTGACCTTCACGGGACTTGGGGAATGCTTAACACCTTCTCCCCGTGTCAAATGAACCCCCTTACGCGAATCTTTGGTGTAGACTTAGTTTTGGAGTCTAAAGTGTTTTAAAGGAAAATCATTTTTAAAAAAAAACGGTGGCCTGGCACACCGAAATCAATGTCAGGTGGCGACTCTGAATAATTTCCTTTTGAACACCATTTTTGTCACTTTCAAAATTGAAAAACCCTTTTCAAGCTTTTTACTAAAATTCTTTTATTTATTTAAGAGGGTTTAGTGGAAAGGTTTGTTTTGGTTAAAAAAAAAAGGGGTGTGACACCAAGGAACTACCCGATATCTACAAACTGTGAATCCAGTACAAATGAGAGGGGAAAATGTTACCTCAAATATAAGAAGGCCAAGGCAAAGGTAACATATGCACATACCTTGGTAGTTTACTCCCCATTTGGTACGAAGTACAGCTCGCCACCTGTACTCACTGCAGGTCGAATGGGTCACCAGCCTCCAGACCCAGCCAGGCAGGTCAAGGACTTCGCCAGGTATCCACGAAGTTGCTACAACAAGGGAGACAACATTATTACTCAACTGATTTTCGTTGTAGGCAAAATCTAAAACAGCGCCAGACGGGCACTCACATACATGATTCCACCCTTCGGAAAGTGGAAAAAGCCCTGCGGGGATAATGTCGACCGTCCGGACCCGGATAAACAAACCAGCCCACTCTCGACCCCGATCCTCTTTATCATCAACTATAAAAGGCGTGGATGAACGGCACCTCAGGGTTAGCAGGATCTGATGATGAAAGGGCCGGTGTAGCCTGACGAGAAGGTTAAGTGTAAATTCAAGCGCAACCTTTTCCGCAAAGAACCTCATCATTAGCACCACCCGCCAAAATAACATATGTATCTGCGATAAAGTAATCCGATACTTTGAGCAAAAATCAAGCACAACCCTATCAAGGTAACCCAACACGAAAAGATATAGATACACGCTCAAGAATCCATCAGTAGACTCCGTGATACTCTCATCTGGGGGAAGCACGTGCAGTGCTACCCCCTCGCTCCATCCACAGTATTTTCTCACTATCTCCAGATGTTCCTCTTTTATCAAAGACACCATCTTCAGAACGAACACCCTCGGTTCCTAAGCGCCGGGAGCAACACTCCTCGTTCCCTACTAGATCAGCCCCAAAGTGGTTTCCATGACTATGGTAAAACTACATATCAAAGCAAGGGCGTGCACCAACACTTTCGCGCCGGAAGAAATTAAGTACCCTGTGCAAAGGCAAAAAAGCGGCTATCTTAAAAATAATGAGGTCTTGAGAAGAAGCCGAAGCCGCCCCACATATATGCAAAAAGTAGCGACGAATCGCTTATCTGGGGTGAGCCCCGAGAGACCTACAAATCGACGGGGTCATACCCGATCTCGAAAGCATCCTTTGATGAGAAGCCAAAGTTTGAGAAATTGTCTGTATGCTCCAATCTGGAGACAACGCTCTACCCCGAGGATCCCTGCCAAAGAGAATTCGGACTTTGGGAAGCTTTCAATGCTGTCATTCGATGCAGTGCAAGTACCTAGTCCCATGTTTCCCTCTTTCTAAAAATAGGAATAAACACAAGAGGCTATGATCGTGAAAGCTTCACGAAGGTCTGAGGTAGCACTCAAGTACAGAAAACTCCTTAGCAGAAGCTTATCTTATACGTTTTAAGAAGTTGAACTTCATTCAGGATAACTTCCCCGAAGTCTCCGAAATTCGGTGTATTATCCTCATACAACTTGAAGGGCCGGACAGCCCGGGCCTATCAGATTAATCCAGGATTGGTCCGAGGTACGATGATGGATTCAAAAGAAAGCCATGTCGATTAGTAGAGGATAGAAAAGAGCGCTCATGCCCAAGTCAGACATCAACATTCAACTAGCAAAAGAAAGAATTCAAAGGGCCTCGAAGAGCATGAGAGCATACAAAAATAAAAGAAACAAAAGTTAGTAAAATGTATTCCTATTCATAAAAATTTGTGTACAAGCAGCCCTCGAGGGGTGATTACATACAATTACAAAAGCCTACAGAAGTTTACACCTAAAGCAGAGGAACAAAAGGATGTACATGTGAAGAAACCCGAGCGCCCGGACCACCCCCGAAGATCCATCTCCGATATCAGCATCCTCGAGTGTCTCCCCTTGAGTACGCATCCTCGAGGGTGATCCGCTCGGCCTACACCTCCCATAGGTTCCTAGCTCGATCCCCCCAAGGGATTCCTACCGGAGAAGATGAAGAAGAGGAAAAGAAAGGGACGCAGAGGAGGCAGAGAAAAGAGACATGGCCCGCTAAAGTCAAAAGTTGAAGATTCGGCGGGCCCCAGCCTCAACAGCCGATGGTGCCACCTTATCCATTGGGAAAGAAAAGCCCCTAGGGATGAAGTGCCATACTAGGCCTAGGTAGGAGAGCGAGCAGTGGTAGATAATCCGAATGATTGTCTACATAAGGGGGAAATCGACTCCCCATCCGGCATAATCTCGAGCCAACAACAACAATCCCATTGAACATGTTAACAACCACAGCAGTAGTAGGACAACATGGTTATACTCGACGAAGGGAAGCCCCAGCCGAAGGCCCCAACAACATCCAAGGAAGCTCCGCCAAATGGCCTTAAGGCTATATGCCCCAAGCATAATATTCATAGATGGAAGATGGCAAGAGGAAATAGGCAAGCAAGCCAACGAAGGCACTGGGATAGGAAGGACAACGTCAAAACACACCCATTAATAGGGGGTTACAACACAGTCATCGAGGCTTCGTAAGATTGACCGACCGATGCAGTCAGTGCATCTAGGGAAAACTGAACCGATGACAGTACCTTCACCTTGGGAAGTGAGAACCAGGAGTGGAATGAATAAGGTCTAAAAGCACGAGCTCGTGGATGTCCGATTACCACAAAGCTCACGCCATGAGTCGCATCATCGATATGGCACCGCCAAAAGAAGCTCGATGAGTCAAGTGTCAGAATCATTTTCCATCACTTCATCATGGGAAACGCAGAGACTATCTGTATGCGACAAAATCAGAAGACTTGATTTTTTTCTGTCAAGTCATTTCGGAAGCATGCCTCGGGACCCCGAGGACGGGAGGTCACAACCTAGTTCCCGACCTCGGGGCTCGTTGAAGCCCGACTCAGAGGAAACGGAGATCGAAGCCAAGACATATGGGGAAGCTCCCAAGGCATACGACCTATCCAGAGCCTATGCTGAGGCATCACGTCAAGTCATCCCATCACCATACTTTATAATTTATCTCCACATACTTGTAGCCGAGTCCCCCTCTCATATAAAGGGGACTCACCCTACCTTGTAAAGGGATAATTTTGCTCCATTTCTCCACAAGTGTAATAATCTCTCTCTCTCTCTCTCTCTCTCTCTCTCTCTCTCTCTCTCTCTCTCTCTCTCTCTCTCTCTCTCCCTCTCTCTGCTTTTTCTAACTCACTCGTTCTTACTGGCCCGAGGCCGCTTTAATATATGTCGTCCTCTTACTTGTTCTTCACTATATTGATCAATATTGGTCGTAAAGAGACTTCTTAATTGTATCCTTAATTATTATCCCATTCCCGGCTGCCCCTGATAGCTCGAGCTCGACACGAACCTCGACCCGAGGTCCTCTCCAACCAGTTTTGCATCCGAGAAACAGGTCATCAATTTGATTACTGTCTCATTTTAGCTCGCACTTCATCGTTAAACTTCATGTCTTAGCATCGCTCTAACAACTAACTCGAGAATAGATCATGTATTTTTAGAATCCCATTTGCAAATTTAATTGTTGTTACCATTTTCACGATAAATATTTATATATTTAAAATAATAATTTAAGATTATTTTTGTTTATCAGTAATGTATTCGTACTTTTATAATACTACGTACATGCGTTGCACGTATATATTTTTTTAATATTACAACATACGTGCTGAAAATAATAAACAATTACGCAAGTATTCTAAAATCAATTGTTAATGAATATGATACGAAGATCAATAATCAACTCCTTAAAACTAAAAATAGAAGAACTCAAATTATAGTCGAAACAAAATAATTATTAAAGTTTTGACACAATCATAAAGGACAATATGGAACTACATATTTTGGAATCACATAATTTGCGATTATAGTTGTAAAATGATGTTAAAAATAAAACAACACTTAATATTTTCCTTTGTGACGCAAAAATTTACTTTTGTTAAACTCTATTGATTAAGGTATATGAAAATTATTTTTTTAAGAATACGATTTAGTAATGGCAGTGAAAACAAAGATGAAAAGTCAGTTAGTTATTTCTTCCTGCATTATTTTTTTTGTCATGAAAAAAGAAAGAGTAGATCATGAATAGTCTCAAAGCCAAGAGGTTATGGAATTACTATTCTTAGCTATTGCATTAAGTTTGTTCCGCCTTAGCAACCAAATTGAGAAATTACCAACCAAGTGTATATCTTTTTAGTCTAATTAGCCATTTATAGATACCCTTTGCTATATTACGTATTATAAATATCTTTTATGTTTTTATATAATGTATTTCATGTATTTAAGTTGTTGTTTTCATTATTACAACAAAAAATATAGGCGTAACATCTGGAATTCCCGCTAAGTTTGACATGTATTTAAATGTATTCAAGCGACATTAACATTAAATACAATAACGTATATGCGCCAAAAACGGAAGGAAATAAAATCACATGATTAGAGCTGTCAATATGGGTCGGGCCGGACTAGCCCAGCTCAGCCCACGTGGGCTTTAACAATTGACGGGCTGGGTTGGGCTAGCCCATCATTTTGATGGGCCTTATAATGGTGAGTCTACCCCAACCTATGTGGGCCGCGGGCCCCCACGGGCCGGTCCATCATTTTTAAAATTATAATTTTATATTTTTTCTTTAAGTTCTGGCCTAAAAAATATAATTATTTAAAAGTTAAAAATTTTGCAAAACTTAATAACTTTTTATATTGTTCCAATATATCACAATAAATACTAAAAAAGTAAAGACATGACTATATTTCATTCACTGAAAGTCAAAACTTAAACAAACTATCCAAGAGAACGTTTATGATGCTTATGAGTTATATAACACATCATCTTTATCAAACACAATTGAATCTGCTTGTGACAAGGTTGTCTTAACATCTTCACTTTCATATGCAATATTAATTAGCTAAATATAAAAAATAATTAAATTTTAAAAATAAATAATATTTGAATTCACATAAAAAATATTAGTAGTTTGAGTTCGGAAAAATCTATGCAGCCAATTTCAAGTAATAACAAGTGTTTGGACATTTTCATAATAAATGTAATTTCTGTACTTTGTAAGAACACACCACCAATGCTAAATATTGATTCCGATGGTATAATGGTAATAAGAATGCTAAGTACATCATGCACCTTCATTAAATTGAAAGATCGGGATATTTTCTAGAATGGTCCGTCCAATACATGACAACATCATCCCTTGAAACTTCTTAAGATCAAGTTTGGGTTACTCTTAGTTAAGATCCAATTCTACTTTACATCTCTAAAGACAGTATATTTTTTATATTTTTTAAATAAATATTTTATTAGGCCCATGGGCCGAGCCGACCCGGCCTCAGTCAAGCCTCATAGGCCACAGGCTTACTCGGGCCGGGCTTAAAAGCCTCATTTTAAACGGGCTTAAAAAATTCTAGCCCAGTCCTTTCTAAATCACAGGCTGGGCTGGCCTGGACTGGCCTAACATGCCAAGCCCGTATTGATGCATCTACACATGATATTCTTCTAATTTAACTCAATGAACTAAAATAACCCCTCATTAATCTATATTAGAAAGATACATAATAAGATTATAGCTGAATAATGAGAAATACATATGAATTATACAGTTGAATACAACAAAATACACCTTAATTCATCTGAATAAAATACTTGAATACAACAAAAATACAACTGAATACTGCTGAATAAACTCTTGAATGCAATAAAATACAACTAACTTTTGCTGAGTAAAATAGTTGAATATAACTAACTACAACTGAATACATCTGTATAAAACACTTGAATACAACTAACTACTACTAAATAAAATAGTTAAATACAACGGATTAAACCTGAATACATGTTAATACAGTTGAAGAATACATTCGAATACAACTGAATACAAACTGGCCGGCGGCCAGCCATTAATTCCGGCTGGTCAGCCCCCTAACACATCTACAAACTAGGGTTTGTGGGAGAAGAGAGTTTGGTTGTATGCAAACAAAGAGAGATCTGTTTGTTTAATTCACGTCTGTTTAACTGATGATCCGGTC
The DNA here is from genome assembly GCA_032618575.1 of Nicotiana noctiflora. NCBI lineage: Eukaryota > Viridiplantae > Streptophyta > Magnoliopsida > Solanales > Solanaceae > Nicotiana > Nicotiana noctiflora. Next base: position 226,558 of record JASVEL010008199.1, on the reverse strand, counting down.
TCTAATTGCTTGCATTATCCATTGTCATTTGCTTTCCTCTCTCCTTTTTAAATGTGAAGACTCTTATGTCGAGCTTTCTCATGTGAAACTTTTCCACCCCAAATATGCAAGAACCTGTTGCCATCGCGGGACTAATACTTGTTGGCCTTCTAAGACTTGATTTGAATGAAGATCCTTTGAATGAATGCGTTGCTAGAATAGTTGAGGCCTCTGGAATTACAGCAAAAGAAATCGAGGACAGAAAATTTGGGTGGGAGAAAAGTTAAGAAACTAGGGTTTGTGGGAGAAGAGAGTCTGGTTGTATGCAAACAGAGCGAGATTATATTGGGGTTTGCAGATACGCGGTAATTATGTGAGAGAAAATATAAAAAGGAACAGAGAAAAATAATATTTAGCATATATGGTGCCTTAATTGTATGATGTAACTATATTTAGATTTTTTGCTATAAAGGATAAAAGGTATTTATATGATGTAATATTTTAAAATGGTATTTATTTAAAATAAATAGGGTACTAATATTTTCTATAGGGTGTAAAAATTCCATAAGTAAACCTACACCTCTGTCTCTAGCCTAGTCCAACACAGCCCAAATCTCGTGGGCTTTTAAATTTTGTGGGCTAGGGTGGACTGACCCTCCATCTATATGAGCCTTAAAATGGTCAGCCCCCCCCCCCCCCCCGGCCCTAAGAGGGATGCGGGCTAGGGCGGACCGATCCTTTAATTTTTTTTAGAAAAAAATGTTTCTCCAAATTTTTAGATATTTTTTTGGGGATATAATCTATTGATCATATGAACTGCTTGTGTTTATTTGAAATGTACAAGAATCTTGATATTTGACAACGAATCTCATAACTGAAATATAAATTCTCTATATCTTTAGCTCTTTTTTTTTAACGTTACATGAATATTTTTTAGTATTTTTCTTTCACTTTCCTTAGGTTCAGGAATTGCTTCAATACGTTTATATGTTAATGGTTTTTAATTTAGATTTAACATCATTTGTCGATTTCATCGTTATAATCTGTAAAAAAATTAAAATTCATGAAATTTGCTAGGGTTATAACTTTTTTGGGTATTAAAACTTGACCTTTTTCTATAATGAAGAGAAATTTAATAATTAATAATATATTAAGTAACCAAACTGACCAATGGCCGCTTAAAATAATATTTTCTTTGAAAAAAATTACTGGTCACTTAAAACTTTTCTAGTTCGTTGTTAATTAAGCAAAAGAAAAACTAATCTTGTCATTGTCAAGACCCAAAAATCCGGTCGTAATGGCGCGCAACACATTGCTAGGTCAGCTCGACCAACCATTTATAACACAGAGCTACCATCTCTCACTTTACCCTTTTTAAGCATAAACAATAATAATATAATGAAATAACAACTAGCACATCGGGAAAAGATATCCCAAAACCAGTATAAACCTCCCAGCGAATCAGGAGTCATAAGTCATGAGCCTCTACCAGAATATATAGCTGTGATAGTCTATACAACTGTGAATACAAATGCAGAATAGTCTAAGAAATTAAAGATAGACGGGAGAGTCAGGTCCTGCGGACGCTAGCAGCTACCTTGACTGTCCAAATGAAGCTATTCGAGCAGCTGTAGAGTCAGCTCTGCTGTGATGTACCTGGATCTGCACACAAGGTGCAGGGAGTAGTATGAGTACTTCCAACTGAGTGGTAATAACCAAGGGTAAGACATCGAAGGTAAGAAAACCCAATACAATACTAAGCAAGGCTATACAACAATATCATGTATCAATTATCAACATGAGCAGTATCAAAACCAGCAATATCAGCTATCAGAATAACAGGTATAGCTAAATGCAATGCAATGCATGAATATGACCGCTACGGCGCGTGGCCCGATCCATTTGGGTACCCATGCTCATTGTGGAGGTTCAGACTCCGGAGGGGCTCCTACAGCCCAAGCACAATATCATGATACATTGCGGCGTGCAGCCCGATCCACTACCAGTCCAGCTACATGCAATGCAAGCCTCGCAGGCACAGAAATAACATTTGAAATCTCTTTTTATCATTTATAGTAGAAAATAGTGTTTCAGAAATTCCAGAGTTTGGAAAATCATTTTAAACAGTAATAGCTCAGGACGGGTATCAGAATAACATGCCAATATCATAGAAATAATAGCAACGATCCTCGCGGGATCCCAATAACTGGCTCATAGCCCAAATATATCTACAACCATCCAAGAAGGAGGTTTACCGGCTCAATAATAGCCAACAACACAGTATAGCATTACCAGGTCGGACTAAGCCATAGTCCCCAATCACAATCGACCCCGTACTCACAGGAGAGTACGTGTCTCGCTTCAATAAAGCGTCACATAGTGATATTGTGATGACCTGGCCCGTCGTCACGGGAATTACCACCCCGTTATGTTGAAATTGTATGTTTTATGCTTTTATATCAGTGTTAAAGTCTATCGGGTGAATTAGGACTGAATTGGATTGAAAATGAGGCATATAGCCTTTTTGAAGGAGACTTGAATAAGGAAAGTCAACCCGGAGTTGACTATTTGGTTAGAGGGCTCGGAATCGGATTCTGATGATTCGGTTAGTTCCGGGAGGTGATTTGTGACTTAGGGGAGCGATCGGAATTGAATTTGGAGGCCGGTGTAGAAATAGGCTTGAATTGGCTAAGGTTGAATTTTGGCGAAATCCGAATGGTAGGTGATATTTTGATCGGGGGGTCAGAATTGAATTCTGACCATTGCAGTAGCTCCGTTAGGTGATTTTGGATGTGCCTGCAAAATTTCAGGTCATTCGGACGTCGTTTGGTCGGGTTTTTGATTGAATGTGTAATTCGGAATGTTTTAAGGAATTTAGGCTTGAATTCGATGCGAATTATGGGTTTTGGTGTTATTAGACGTGTTTTGAGGATTGGAGCAAGTTCGAATAAGGTGTTAAGATGTGTTGGTGTGTTGGGATGAGGTCCCGGGGGCCTCGGGGTGTTTTCGGGTGGCTAAACGGGAGAAATTGTGGAAAAATTGCAGGTTGGGATTCTGTTTCTGTTGTTTCCGATCCTGCGGAATTGTGGGCGCAGGAGCGAGTCCGCAGAAGCGGACGAGGGGCGCAGGAGCGCTTGGCACCACAGAAGCGGACTCCTTTCCGCTGAAGCGGCATCGCTGGTGCGAGCCAGTGATCGCAGAAGCGGACGAGAAGAAAATGGGAAGGTCCGCAGAAGCGGATTCTTGACCGCCTGGGCGAGTCCGCAGAAGCGGACTCTGGAGCGCAGAAGCGGATGTTTTCGCAGAAGCGGACGTTTAATCGCAGAAGCGGACGCGCTTAAGCGGTCCTTTTCTCGCAGAAGCGGAATTGGCCGGCTAGGCCTGGAATCGCTGAAGCGACCCTTTGGTCGCGGATACGGACTCGTAGGAGCGGAAATTCTTCCGCAGAAGCGAAAATCGCTATAAGTTAAGTGTATCCGAAGTTAGAAAAATTTCAGAACATTTCACACATTTGGGTCTCGGCTTTAGAGGCGATTTGGGCGATTTTGAAGAGAAATTCAAGGGAAATCATCAGGTAATCAACTATGGACTTAAACTATGACTAGTATTGGTAATATTATGCAATTATATCATGAAAATGGAGGAATTTGGGGTGATTCATGGAAGATTTAACCCTAGGCTTAAACTTTAGAAAATCAAGGTTTTGAATGGGCAAATGGAGTCCGAATTTGGTAAAATTGATATGCTTAGACTCGTATTGAGATGAGGGTTCCGAATATGTGACTTTTGTAATTTTTCGACAAGCGTACCGAAAGTCGGGTTTTGACAACTTTGGGAATTTTGATGTAAATGGAGTTGTTTTGATTGGGTGTCGTCCCATTGGCCTAATTTGTTGTATTTCTACTGTATTTGAGCAGATTCTACGCGTGCGGAGCTTGATTCTCGTGGCAAGGGCATTGCGGAATAGTCGTCGCGCTATATTGAGGTGAGTAATAGATGTGGGTGATGACCGGCGGGTTCGAAACCCCGGTATACCACTTTGTGACGCTGTATAGCGGCGAGACACGCACACTCTTGAGAGTGCGGGGTCGATCATGAACTGGAGACTATATATTAGTCCGACCTGTTGATACTGTATTATTGGCTATTCTCGAGCCGTTGAACCTCCTTCTTGGACGGTTGAGTATATTGTGGGCTGTGAGCCGGTTATTGGATCCCGCGAGGATCGTTATCATTGTCTTATCATATAGACATGCTAGTTTACTACTAGTCCGCAACTATTTTTGTTATTATGCTAATTCCAATCTCTGGAACTTGATATTACTGTTTTCCAGCTGAAAAATGATAAAAGAGTTTTCAAAAACTACTTTTGAGCCTGCGAGGCTGTATCTGCATATTAGCTGACTAGTAGTGGATCGGGCTGCACGCCGCAGCAGGATATATGTTGGATCGGACTGCACGCCGCGAGAATATCTCTATGAGATGTGCTTGGGCTGTAGGAGCCCCTCTGGAGTCTGAACCCCCACAGTGAGCACGGGTACCCAAAATTGGAGTCGGGCTACGCGCCGTAGCGGTCATATCATGCATTGCATTGCATTTAGCTACATCTACTAGCTGTTATGCAATTTATTGGTATTTGTTGGAACAGGTACGGTGAATATTGATTCTATGACAGGGTAGCTGATTATAGCTTTACATAGTGCTTTATTGCGGATTTCTTATCTGCGCTGTCTTACCCTTGTTTATTACCACTGAGTCTGGCAGTACTCATTTTACTCCCTCGCCGCAGAGGAACCCTGGGCTGATGAAGTAGGTGCTGCACCCTGGGCTAGAAGGGCACTAAGTGATGACTGACCCTGCTGAAACCCATGTTGACCACGACCATAAGAACCTCCGCTCTGCTCTGGGCGGCCTGAATGAGAATGTTCAGTAGAGGCTCATGACTCTTGACCCTTGGTCTATGGGAGTTGATGTATTATGGGACTTGGTTCCCCGTTTTCGTTACATGTATTGCTGTTATTTCGTGAATTAATTTGCTTAAATGGGTTAAAGAGCGCTTCTAGCTCCGTGGTTGATATGGATTGGTCAGGCTGGCTTAGCAATGTGCTGGGCGCCATCACGACCGGATTTGGGGTCGTGACAGATATACCAGGTTTTCGAACCTGCTGGTCATCCCACACCCATTACTCACGACTCGGCTCGAAAACTAGTCTGCAATGCCCTTGCAATGAGAATCGGCCTCCACGGATGCAGAATCTGATCAAAATCAATAGAAATGCATCAAAATAGGCTAAAGGGACATAACCCAATCGAAAAAACTCGAATTACACCAAAAATCACAAAGTTGCCAAAACCCGTCTTTTGGTACGCTTCTCGAAAAATTATAAAAGTTACATTTTTAGAATCCTTATCTCAACACGAGTCCATACATATAAAGTTTGTCAAAAATCGGACTCCGTTTGCCCATTCAAATCGATGATTTTCAATAATCCAGGCTTAGAGCAAAAACCTCCATTAATATACATCTAATCCTCCAATTTCAGGTATAAGCTCCTTAATTTAACGAGATAATAACATAAAGGCGAAATACATAAATATCCCCTTCAAGTTGTCCTCAACGATCAAATAAACACCTCAATTAGACGCTTTTTCATATTGACACTTCAAGTGTTTATTAAGTAGATCAAATAAACACCTAAGTGCAGTAGAGCATATACGTGAGTTACACTTGCCAATGACATGTCAAGTGAACCAATTAAAAAATGACACATATAATTTCGCCATAAAAACTTGACACATGGAATTTACCATAAAAAAATGCATTTAAGAAAGGAAAAATGCGTTTTTCCTACCCCATTCTTCTTCCGCTCATCCCCTTTTCCAAATCTACCCAACTGTCCCAAAATAATAAATTGATATTGCTGCTGAGGTAAATCTTTAAAAGCTTGAATATTTACCGTATGGGTTTTGTATTTATTGTTGAATTGCAAATGGGTCTTGCTTATTTTGTTTGATTTAGAGTTGTTAGCTTTTCTATTTGACGGGCCTTTTCTTGATTTAATTTTTGAGTTTTTTTATTTTGGTTCCATTGTTAGATGGGTTTTCATAATGTTTTATTTTTCCTTCCCAATTTTTGAGTATGCTATTAGTTGGATTTGGTGTTGACTATGGTGGTTTCCTATCTTTTATTTTTGGTTTGAATGGTGTTTAGGTTTTAGAATTGGTTGAAAATGCAACGATAGATAACAAGAAGACCAAGATAATATCGAAGCATGTTTTGTTAGTTAGAAGGAACGATGAATAGCTTGGAAAACTTCTAGCTGGTGTAACCATTGCTCATGGAGGTGTTCTTCGTAACATCAATCCAGTTCTTCTGCAACTAGCAGAGATGATGAAGGGTATTGGGCTTAAATTAGAAACTTCATTAAGGGTATATTCGAAATTACACATATAATTATCGTGTATTACTGTTTGGGATGGGTAGACAACGTGCTTCTCTAAAAGTGCATTACACACAAGGTGAGCTGACTGTGTCAGAAGTTTACTTGATCTACTTAATAACCATTTGAAATGCCAATATGCAAAAGGGTCCAGTTGAGGTGTTTATTTGACCGTTGAGGACAACTTGAAGGGGCTGTTTATGTATTTTGCCTAACATAAATTGAGACCATGAATGCTTACCTGAAGAATCCCTTCGATTTCCTCTTAAAAATCGCCCAAATCGCCTCTTGGTTTAAGTCTTTGTGTGATATAACATTCTGAAATTCGAAACCTCCTTTTTCTTTAACACTGATGCATTTTCCGCTTCTGCGGTCCTGGACTCGCACATGCGAGTCCGTTTCTGCGACATATTTGTCGCTTCTGCGACCCTTCACTTAACTGTTCATTTCGCTTCTGCGTTCCAGGTCTCGCACCTGCGAGACCGCTTAAGCGAATAATGCTTCGCTTCTGCAAAGATCCCCCAGCCGCTTCGTGGAATTTCCCCAGCCAGACCTTGATCGCATCTGTGAACACTGGGTCACTTCTGCATGGCCGCTTCTGTGGTTCCCCATCCGCAGAAGCGAAATACCTGCTACACAACACACCAGCAGTCCAAAACTTCAAAACTTCTTCCGTTAGACCCTCCGAAAACATCCCGAGGCCCCCGGGACCTCAACCAAAAATACAAATCCACTCTAAATCATCATACGAACTTTTTCCAACCATAAAACACACCCTCAAACATAGGAATCATCAAATTAAGGCCGGTTCAAGCCTTAGATTCAACCAAAACTTTCGAAACCTACATTCTATCAAAAACTCGACCATACGATGTCCGAATGACCTGAAAATTTGCAGACCTATCCAAAATCACCTAAAGAAGCTACTGCAACTGTCGGAATTCCATTTTGACTCCCGGATCAAAATCTCACCTATCGATCGGATTCCGCCAAAATTCCTACTTAGCCAATTCAAGCCTATTTCTACACCGGACCTCCAAATTCAATTCCGATCGCTCCCCTAAGTCACAAATCACCTCCCGAAACTAACCAAATCATCAAAATTCGATTCCGAGCCCTCTAACCACATATTCAACTCCAGGTTGACTTTTCATAAACAAGTTTCACTCAAAAAGGTTATATGCCTCATTTTCAACCAAAATCACTCCCAATTCACCCGATAGACTCCAACACACATATAAAAATATGAAACACATAAATGAAGGGGTAACGGGGTGGTAACTCTCGTGACGACGGGCCGGGTCGTCATATTCTCCCCACTTAAGCAAACGCTCGTCCTCGAGCGGGTCAAGAAACATACCTAGAGACTCAAATAAGTGAGGATATCTGCTCCGCATCTCCTGCTCGAACTCCCAAGTGGCCTCCTCCATGGGCCAACCTCTCCACTAAAACTTTACTGATACAATGTCCTTGGATCTCAATCTCCTCACCTGACGACCCAATATAGCTATAGGCTCCACATCATAGGTCAAGTCATCATCAAGCTGAATAGTACTAAAATCCAACACATGCGATGAGTCGCCAACATATTTCCGGAGCATGGATACGTGAAACACTGGATGAACACCCGATAGGCTGGGTGTCAAAGCAAGCATATAGGTCATCTCTCCAATCCTCCTGAGGATCTCAAAAGGGCCAATGAATCTCGGATTGAGCTTTCCTTTCTTCCCAAATCTCATGACGCCTTTCATAGGCGAAACCTTCAGTAAGACCTTCTCACCTACAGAATAAGACACATCCCGGACCTTACGATCCGCATAACTCTTCTGGCGTGACTGAGCTATGTGAAGTCTCTCCTGAATCACATTTACCTTGTCCAAAGCATCCTGGACTAACTCTGTCCCCAACAACCTTGCCTCACCGGGCTCAAACCATCCAACTGGAGATCTACACCGTCTCCCATATAAAGCCTCAAACGCCTCCACATAAATACTATATTGGTAGTTGTTATTATAGGCAAACTCTGTGAGAGGCAAATAATCAACCCATGAACCACCGAAATCAATAACACAAGCTCGCAACATATCCTCCAAGATCTGAATAGTACGCTCGGACTGTCCGTCCGTCTGAGGATGAAATGCAGTACTCAACTCAACCTGGGAGCCCAACTCACGCTGAAATGTCCTCCAGAACTGCGAAGTAAACTGAGTACCTCTGTCTGATATGATAGAAACTGGGACTCCATGCAATCTCACAATCTCCCGAATGAATATCTCAGCTAACCACTCTGATGAACACACAAGAATGAAGTGAGCCGACTTGGTCAGCCTATCCACAATCACCCAAACTGAATCAAACTTCCTCGTTGTCCGAGGGAGTCCACTAACAAAGTCCATAGTGGTCCTTTCCCATTTCCACTCGGGAATATCAATACGCTGAAACACGCCACCTGGACTCCGATGCTCGTACTTGACCTGCTGACAGTTGAGGCACCGTGCTACATGTCTCACAATGTCCATCTTCATCTTCCTCCACCAATAACACTGTTTCAAATCCTAGTACATCTTCGCGGCACCTGGATGGATAGAATACCGCGAGCTATGGGCCTCCTCCAATATCAACTCATGAAGACCATCAATATTGGGAACGCATATCCGGCCCTGCATCCTCAATACACCATCACTATCAATAGTGATATCTCTGGCATCATCATGCTGGACTCTGTCCTTAAGGACAACCAAGTGTGGATCATCATACTGACGCTCATGAATACGATCATATAAAGAAGACCGAGAAATAACACAAACCAACACCCTGATGGGATCTGAAATATCTAACCTCACTAACCGGTTGGCCAACGCCTGAACATCATATGCAAATGAGCTCTCCCCAATTGGAATATACGCCAAGCTATCCATACTGACCGCATTTCGGCTCAAAGCATCGGCCACCATATTGGCCTTCCCCGGATGATATAGAATAGTGATGTCATAATCCTTGAGCAACTCAAACCATCTCCGCTGTCTCAAATTAAGATCCCTCTGTCTGAATAAATATTGGAGACTACGATGATCGGTATACACCTCACAGGACACGCCGTACAAATAGAACCTCCAAATCTTCAAGGCATGAACTATGGTAGCTAACTCCAAATCATGAACAGGGTAGTTCATCTCATGAGGCTTCAACTGACGAGAAGCATAAGCAATCACTTTACCCTCCTGCATCAACGCACAGCCTATCCCCACTCTCGAGGCATCATAATATACAGTATATAAACTTGAAGCTGATGGAAAGACTAATACTGGAGCTGTGGTCAAAGCTGTCTTGAGCTTCTGAAAGCTCTCCTCGCACTCATCCGACCATACGAATGGTGCACCCTTCTGTCTCCACCTGGTCAAATAAGAAGCAATGGATGAAAATCCCTGAACAAACCGGCGATAATACCCTGCCAAACCAAGGAAACTCCTGATCTCCGTAGCTGAGGACGGTCTAGGCCAACTATGCACCACCTCTATCTTCTTCGGGTCAACCTGTATACCATCACGAGACACCACATGACCCATAAAAGCTACTGACTCGAGCCAAAACTCGCACTTGGAGAACTTAGCATACAATTTCTCCTCCTTCAACCTCTGCAACACAATGCTCAAATGCTGAGCATGCTCCTCCTGGCTACGGGAGTATACCAGAATATCATCAATGAACACGATAACGAAAGAATCCAAATACGGCCGGAACTCACTGTTCATCAAATGCATGAACGCGACTGAGGCATTAGTCAGCCCAAAAGACATAATTAGAAACTCATAATGCCTATATCTCGTCCTCAAAGCTATCTTAATAATATCGGAATCCCTAATCTTCAGCTGATGATAGCTTGAACAAAGATCAATCTTCTAGAATACCCTCACACCGTGGAGCTGATCAAATAAATCATCAACGCGCGGTAGGGGATACTTGTTCTTCACTGTTACCTTGTTCAGCTGTCTATAATCAATGCACATCCGTATAGAACTATCCTTATTCTTAACAAATAACACTGGTACACCCCACGGTGACACACTAGGGCGAATGAACCCCTTATCTAAAAGCTCCTAAAGCTGTTCTTTCAATTCCTTCAGCTCGGCTGGTGCCATCCGATAAGGAGGAATAGAAATGGGCTGAGTGCCCGACACCAAATCAATATCAAAGCCGATATCCCTGTCCGGTGGCATGCCCGGCAGGTCTGATGGGAATACATCCGGAAAGTCCCTCACAACGGGCACACAATCAATACTAGGAGTCTCAGCTCCCACATCCCTCGCAAATGCTAGATACGACAAACACCCTTTTTCAACCATTCTCTAAGTCTTTAAGAATGAAATAACACGGCTAGGGACGTAATCAGTCGAACCCCGCCACTCAATCCGAGGAATACCAGGAATAGCCAATGTAACTGTCTTGGCATGACAGTCCAATATAGCATGGCACGGAGACAGCCAGTCCATGCCCAAAATCACATCGAAGTCCAGCATACCTAACAATAACATATCCACCTGGGTCTCCAAACCCCCAATAGAAACAACACAGGATCTTTAGACATGATCTACAATAATCGTATTACCCATTAGGGTGGATACATGAACAGGAAAATCAAGACTACAATGGGTCGCACCCAAATGATGTGCAAAATAAGAAGACACGTATGAATATGTGGACCCGGGATCAAACAAAACAGAGGCATCTCTGTGACAAACTGAAATGATACCTGTAATCACTGCATCTGAAGCAACAACATCTCTCATATCAGGAAGTGCATAGAAACGTGCTTGGCCACCACTCGATCGCTCCTCACTCCTGGGGCGACCTCTAGAAGACTACCTCCAACTCTACTAGCCTGAGATGGTGCTGAAGAGTAGGGATGATCCCTCCGCTGAGACCTATCCCTGCGGAGTCGAGGGCACTGCCTCCTAATGTGGCCAAACTCGCCACACTCAAAATAGATGTCTGGCACTGGAGAAGGGGACTGAAGGGAACCCCTTGCCGCATATGAACCCTGGGTTGAAGAAGCAGGTGTAGAACTCTGAGCTGGAAGGGCACTAAGTGAAGACTGGCCCTGTTGATAACCCCGACGGCCACGACCGAAAGAAGCTCCACTGAACTCTGGGCGTCCTGTCTGAGGAGGTCTAGATAAACGACCTATGCCCTGATGAAACTGGCCCCTAGATGGAGCACCACTATAGCTGTCGGAACCTCGAGGCCTCTTGGCCTCCCTCTCCTCTTGCTCTCGGTGACGATCCACCTCAATAGAGTGTGCTATATCAACAACCTGCTCAAAAGATGATGATAATACTCTATCTTTGGTCATCAGGATGCGAATAGAATAGTTAAGGCCATCAATGAACCTCCTGATCCTCTCCCGATCTGTCGGGATCATCCAAATAGCATGCCTAGCCAACTGAGTATACCTCAACTCATACTGGGTCACTGACATGTCGCCCTGCACTAACCACTCAAACTGGCGACGTAGCTCCTCTTGACGGGACTGAGGCACATACTTCTCTAAAAAGAGAGTGGAAAACTGCTGCCAGGTAAGGGTGCTGCCCATGCAGGCCTACGCCTCTCAAACTCCTCCCACCAATCGAATGTTGGACCAGAAAACTGGAAGGTAGTAAATGAAACATCGCTGGACTCAAGAATCCCAGCTGTACGTAACATCCTCTGGCACTTATCTAAAAACCCTGGGCATCCTCGCCCTCAGTACCACTGAAATGAGGTGGATGGAGTCTACCAAATCTACCCAATCGACGCTTCTCGTCGTCAGGCATCATCGGTACAACATACTCTAGGGATGGCGCAGCTGGAACAGCCGATGCAACTGCCTGAGCTGGGAATGCATCTGGCGTCTAAAGTCCATGCACAACCTGCTCTGGTGTGCGAGCTGCGGGGGTCTGATGACCACCCCCGGTCTGGGATGTCGCTGCTGTAGCGGTAGCTGATACTACCTGAGCCAATTCAGAACAGACTGATAATATCTGGGCCAAAGTCTTCTGAAAGCCAGGAATAACAATAGACACTGTCGGTGCCTGAGCAGGTGCTGCTGGAGCCTCAACCACTGGGGGTTGATCCTGAATAAGGACAACGGGTGGGTCTACTGGCACTGCCCCTACTACTCTACCACGACCACGACCACGACCACGGCCTCTAGCTGGTGGCAATGATGGTCGTCCACCTCGTCCTAAAGCACGAGTCCTCGCCATCTGCGAGAGAATAGAATACAAAAGTTCAGTTCTCGGAACAACAAAATCGCATGACAGAGTTCAAGAAATGTGAAGTGTTTCCTAAAGGTCTGCAGCCTCCCGAGGATAAGTACAGGCGTCCCCGTACCGATCCATGAGACTCTACCAACCGGCTCAAGACTCATGAGGCCTAATAACCTTTCTCTGATACCAATTGTGAGCACATGATTTTTGCACTAGGCAAACAAAATTCAAAAATTAAAATAAAAATAATATTTTTGAATGTAATTGCATGTCTTGTTTGAAATTAGATGCATTTTTATGTGTTTAAATAATTAAAATTATAAAATCAAAAAATATAGGTTAAATACATGCATTTTGAGTTAAGTAGTTAAAAGAAAATCAACAAAAAAGAGCATTAATAGCGGAAATTATGGAAAAAATAGTAGAAAATTGCCAAAAAATATCAAAAAATTAGTGCAAGTAGGAAATTGAATAATTTAAATAATACAAAAGAAAAGGAAATAAAATACAAAAAGAAAATACATAAAAATAATTAAAACATCAGGAAAAATACAAAAATACATTTGGGTATAATGGAATTGGGCCAAAATAATTCCAAATCAAAGGCCCAAAGCACCCAAGCCCAAAGGTCCGGTCCAGCCCATCAAGTGATTAATGATCTCAGCCGTTCGTTGCACCAAATCCAACGGCTGAGAATCAATCTGGGTTTTAATTAATTAGTTAAGTGTGAGATCAAATCTCAGCTGTTCGTGTGAAATGATCTGATGGTCGATAGCCTGGGCTTCATTTGTCACAAAGCGGCGTCGTTTTAGTAACGCGATTGGCGACCGTTGATCTTCATCAGATCAACGGTCTAGATCACCTTATCTCCCCCGCCTATAAAAGGCTTCGGTCGCGTTGAGACCGGCCATTTTTGGAAACCCCTAACCCTAGCCGCCTCCGTTCTCTCTTCTTCATCTTCGTCTTCTCCCTCACCCCGTCTGCAACCCTCACCGGCCATGGAGGCCACCACCCTCTACGGTGGTCTCCGGCCATCCCCCTTCACCTCCCTTCTCCTCTTCTTCGTCTTCTTCAACTCAGCAACCCTCAAAACTCTAGAAAACCTAAGAAACCCCCTTGTTCTTGACTCGCCGGTCACTGGAACCTACCTTCGGTGACCACAAGCTATGAAATCCTTCTTCAAACCAATGCCAAAAGGACCACCTTGGTCCGATCATACCCCCCACAACACTGATCTCCCTCGAATCTACCTAGAACCCGTCGAATATCCAAAATAAAGTCGCCGGAACCCTAACTCCGGCGACTCAAAACTAAAACCCTATCAAGATCTAGCCTTTACTCTCTCCCAAACACCCCACTCCAAAACAAAACCCAAAAATACTTCACCTTGAAGTCTAAAAAGGAAAAACAGAAAAGAAAAATGAGAAAAATAAAGAAAAAGAAACAAAGAAAAGGGTCTGAAAGCCTAAAAAGAGAGAAGAGAGTGAGAGGAAGCTCAGGGGACAGGCCCTGCAAATCTAAGTCCCCTCACTCTGTGAATCTATCTGCTTCTTTTCATTTTTTACTTTCTTCTGTGATATTTTGTTCTATGTTGTTTGTTTTTGTTTCTCTGATTCGAAAACCTGCTTAGTATTAGGATTTTTGTTCATCTATTTCATCTTTATGTTATTTTTCTGCTTTGTTTCTCTGATTCGAAAGATCTGTTTAGTATTAGGGTTTTTTCGATTCCTCTTGTTCATCTCCATGGTATTCTTCTGTTTTGACTGTTCTTGTTGCTTTGGCTTGAAAGATCTATGATAGAACTAGGTTTTCTTTCCATCTTGTTTATCTTCATGATGTTCTTTTGTTTTGTTTGTTTCAAATCATGTTCTGTTTCTGCTGAGTCAAAAGAGTCACCTTGATTCCCTTTCCTTCTTCATCTTGTAAATATTATGGTCCTTGATCTGTTTGGCTTTTATAGTCTAGCTTTCTCCTCTCCTATTGTCATGCATGCTTAGTTCTAATACTAGCTTAACTTTTATTCTCTTTTCATCTTTATATTAAGTTGCTTTTGTACTATCCTGACTGTTCTTCCCTATTTCTTCTTCACCCTTTGTTATATCTAGAATTTTCTTATTTGTTTGGCCTTCAACATCTCATCTTTTAAAGTAGATATATCTTTTGTTTCCCTTCATGCTTTAGCTTAGCTGTTTGACTCTCGATTAGGGTTTATTCTATTAATCTCTCCATGTTTTTTACTGTTTTCTCTTCTCTACATGATTTGGCTTGATTCTAGGGTTAGCAATTTGATTCTCATGCCTACTTAAGGGTTTTTACTCTAATAACACCATCTATGGTCTTTCACTTGCATTTTAGTGACCATGTTCTCTCTCATGTCCTTTGGCATGATAGGTTTAGGATTTTTCCTTCATTATTTTCTCCATGTTCTTCTGTTCTGCACCTTCATCTTGTCTGAAATTTGGTTGATCTAGTGGGTCTAATTGACATCATTTCTTGTAGATCCTTTGATTCTTGTGTCTGATTAGGCCATGTTTAATTTTTCTTGTTGACTGTTTGTGAGAGTTTAGCTTCTATGTATGTCCTACCCATGAACCTTACAGGTTTTGAGGTTTTTCAAGTATCATCTGACATAAACTAGTTGTAATTAAGTCTAAATTGATATTGATTGACACTTTGCCACATGGAATTGGGTTATGTGAATTGATTGATTAAGATTCAACCCTATCAAATTTCCCTTTTCTGAGTTTTACTTGATTGATGCACAATATTTGATCTCATATGGCTATGTGTGCAATTGCATGTTGAAAATGACTGAGTTTGCAATAGTTCTTTGTTAGTGTGAGCATGTGATTAATACTCATTAACTTTAGGGGATTGGTTATAGCTGTTAGTGTTAAGTTCCATAAAATGGCTAGTTTTGAAATAGGTTTAAAACTGAAAATCAAACAATCATAGGTTATAAGATAATAAGGGACCAAAGAGTGGTCAATTTTGCAAATTGACTAACTCTACAAGGTCGAGCACATTGGCCCACCTAAAAAAGGCTAGTTGTGCAACAAGTGGTGCAAGTCTGCAATGCACAGACTCACCTACCAGTAACTTATGAGTATTCTGTTATATGTTTACCATTTCTATTCTTATCATTGTTGTTCTCATTTGGTTTGGGCCCAACGAGTAACGGAGGCCTGAACCATGATACGAAAATAACTGGGATGTTGAGCAGAAGCCTAAAGACGGCTTGGGCCTTTGAGGCCTGGGCAGGTTTGGTGCCTATCTAAGTATGAACACAGAGGCCCAGGTCCAATAAAAGCTATGGCAATGGCCTGGGCCCAAGTCTGAAATGAAATAACAATTTGGCTAAGGAAAAAACATATATAGAAAAGTATAGTTAAACGATAGGGTTGGACTTTAAAAAAATATAATTGGGACGAGCCTCGCACAACACTAAATAGCGGGGCCCCCTTTAGTAACGAAATAATTTATAAATAGACCCGGGAAGGCTACTAGTAAACTTCATAGCCTCTCCCAAAAGAATCAAAAGCCGATAGACTCTATTAGGCACGATTTAATGTACCTTCCTTATGAACGAGTGTGCACTTGGTGCAACTCAAATCCTAAATCCCGGCAAAGCCGAAATGTACCAAAAGTCACAGGCGTACTGGTTGCGGTGTGACTCAAGGTGCGTTTTCGCGATGTCGCAATTCTGTAAATATTAAAGTAAAAGCACATATGTATTGTTAAAATCTATAAGAAGTCAAGTAAGATTCAAGAACGATGATTGAGCGACCGTGCTGAAACCACGGAATCTGGGAATGCCTAACACCTTCTCCTGGGTTAACAGAGTTCCTTATCCAGGTCTTTGTTTCGCGGACTATAATAACAGAGTCAACTTCCTCGGATTCGGGATTAACCGGTGACTTGGGACACCATTATCTTCTCAAGTGGCGACTCTGATAATTTAATAAAAATCCCGAACCGATTGTCCTTTATGTGGAAACACTCCTTCCTCTTTGTTGTTATATCCGTCTCGGGTATTTGAACATTGAGATATACCCTACGTATCTTTCCAAATGGATCGGTACAAAAGCCTCTTTTCAGGCGTACATCTTTTGTGGGGTAGTAAAAAGGGAGGTGTGACAGCTCTGGCGACTCTGCTCGGGACCAACCCAGAACTTCGGTTTCAGGGTTTAAGAACTCGAGCTCCTTAGAATTGTCGTTCTTGATATTATTTGACTTCATTATATGATTTGAACAACATGCTATGTGTTTTACCGCTTTGATACTACGTGGATTGTATATAAAACTGTGCCGAAAACCCTTCTCTTCTTCACCCCCGGGGATGTGCTTACTGGTTGAGACTCCCCTTTCTGTTAAGTCACCCAAAAATTAAGAAACAAAGGTCGGATAAGTTACAAAGCCGATTGACTCCACGAGTCACCGGTACGTAGCCCGCTCCTCGATTAGATTTGAAACTATAAGATGATTGAACATAGGTCTAGGACGATTATTTGCATCATATCTGACTTAGGGGACTCAACACAGGGGTTGGATCCGTCTAGGACAGGTGACCCGGTATTTAAAAGACCGAGAATATTATGTGTTGCATTTTATTGTCCTTGATTGTTATGCGGACCGGCAAAATTCCCGAGGATAGAAAAGTGTTCAAAATAAAAGAGAGAGAAATTGTAACTAATAAAAAGAGAGTGTATCCGGAAAATCTGAAAATTTGAAAAACAAATGGCTTTATTGTTGAAATAATTGGTCAACTAATCTGACCGAACTACGCAGGTTTGATTCTCGCCATTAGGCGGGATACGTAGGCAACCCTTGAACGGGTCCAACCACACCTTTTCAGAAAAACACCAAAAATATTTTCTTTTCAAATAATCGGAGTGATCGTTATTTTTGGAAATGGCCGAATGTTCCGAAAGGATGCCGGAAGGCTGTTTTGGCAAAAATGGCCACTTCGAGAGTCATGTCTCTTTCAAAAATGAAAAATTTGCTTCGAAAAAGATTTCTCTTTTCTAAATAAAATCATCTTAATAAATGTGCAGGATGAGCACAATACAGAATGAACCTTTCGCCTTAATGAATAAAATCCCTTTGGAGCTGAGACTATGGTGGAATGACATGGGAATAGAGAGTCAAAACTGGATCAAAGGCTACTTAAAGGATCTCACGGGGTTATTGGACATAATTCCCCGAGGCGACATAATCAGAGCACAGGTCACGTATTGGGATCCTGCACACAATATACTACATCTTCCGGACTTTGAACTCACTCCCACTCTGGAGGAGATTTCTTTCTACATATGGAAGAACGAGGTCCCCTTGAAAGAAAAATACCCGGTAGCCCCGAGAGCAGTAACGGTGCACCGCTTCTTGGATTCTTTGAAAATTACAAGGAATGTCCACAACGAGGATTTAGCCAACGAATTTTGCTCCCTGAACTTCATTTATAGCAGATATGGACATATCGGGGGTTTCAACGACTCCACGAACAAGCTTTGTAGCAAGTCCAACCAAGCAAAATGGGAGGAGCATCGACGATTTGCTTTCTTAGTGGCATTTCTCGGGGTTATCATATTTCCGAGAAAATATGGGCACATCAATATAAAGGTTGCCGGGGTAGCAAGCACTTTGGTAGTACAAGATAATTGTACTCTAGCTCCAATGATTCTAGCAGACATCTACCGTGCCTTGACTGCATGCAAAGCAGGGGCCAACTTCTTTGAGGGATGCAACTTGGTTTTGCAAATATGGTTGATCGAACATCTATGCCATCATCCTTCGTTCTCAAGCTATGGGCCGACTGGAAGAACGTGCCTTGAAGAATTTTACACGAGAACAAAAGAAGTTAAGTTACCAGAGGGAGTAAAGGATTGGATTTCGCATCTACGATCATTGACCGACGACCAGATTGATTGGACATATGATTGGTTGCCTCTCGATGAGGTGATTTATATGCCGACAGAAGGGTCACACTTCTTGATCATGGGTTTAAAAAGAATCCAGCCTTATGCCCCATACAAAGCACTGCGACAACTTGGTAGATGTCAAGTTATACCAAAGGATGGGGACCTCGGTTCGCAAGTGATAGAGATTAGTCCGGATGGGCAATTCCCGGAAACAAAGGTCCGACAGATTTGGAATGTGTGTCAGAATTTGAAAATGGAGACTTGTGTGCAGAACAGAGCTCGAGGTGAAGTGTCGTCCGGGTATTCCGCATGGTATCGACGGGGTATTGAGCATGACAGGCCTTCGAAAAGACCTCACTTGCAAGATCTGGTGGATCAATCTAAATAAAACAGGAATTGGGCGGTCAAAGAAAGTGAATATAAGGCCAAGATCAGCTTGCTGGAAAAACAGTTGAGAGATCTCCAATTTGAGAGCGGTATGCAGGCAGCATCCGACGAAGGAGAGAAAAAACAGCTGAGAAAAGAGAATGAAATGCTGAAGGCTCAGATTGCTAAAATGAAAATTGCATCCGAGACCCCTGTTCGCTTAGCCCGAGACGAGAAATTGATTGAAACTCTTCGGCGCAAGGTGAATGACTATAGCTTCGACTTAGACAAAGCAGAAAAAGAGTTAGTTAGGGCTCGGAAGCAAATGGCCAAAGATGCCGAGGAAAGAGCCAAGTTGGTTCAGCAGCTACAGGATAAGCATGAGTTTGAAGTAGCTCGACTGAGAAAGAAGATTGTTACAGCCACTGTCAAAAGTAATAAGGTCATCAAAGATCTCGAAGAAGAAAGAGAACATTGTTACACGACTTTGGCTCGACTAGAGTTTGAGTTACAACAAATACAAAAGGAGAACCAACGCACTTTAGATGCTCGCACTGAACAGATCAGCCGATTGCTTCAAGAGAAAGGGGTTATTCGAGAGAGAATTGTTCATATTGCTCAGTACATCACCCGGAAGAGCCAGCTATGTGAAGACATGTCCCGAGAAACATTTGTGTCAGCAGTGAAATTCTTTGTGCAGCAAGTCATGTCCGACCTGGATAGGCTCCAAAAGGGATTAGCATATAGGCCCGCGGCAAGACCGTCGCGGGCACTAGGAGCATTAATGTATTCTTAGGGCATACATTCTGTATTTATATTTCTTTGCATTAGTAGTACAACATCATCTTGTAAACCGATGTTTTTGAACTATCAATAAAAATCAAGAGTTGTTGTCAATCCTTTTGCTTTATGTCAATTCTTTATTTACGATAGGCAAATAAATAGGAACGCGAATCAATAAAGAAAATAAGAGAGAAAGGAAAAAAAGAAAAAGAAAAGGAAAAGAGAGAGAAAAGAGAAAGAAAAGAAGAAAAAGAAAAAAAGAAAAAAAAGAATGATGAGATTGGTTCAAAATAAAACGAAGGTCGGGATGATGCATGACGATCTAAGGAAAAATGTGTTTATTCCAAATCGTTGCATCTTACCTCTTTATGTGCTAACCTCTAACGGGTGTTGCTGTTTATGAGATTCAGATTCTAGTTGGCAACTGGCATTCTTACTACTCATCCCTACAACACAAGATCTAAGACAATGACAAAGGCAGTGACACAAGAAATTGAACCAACAGTTATGGACCCCGTCCAAGAGGAGGAAGTTGTGGACGTGACGGGAATGAAAGAAAAAATGTACAAGCTTAAACAACAGATGGCTGAGATGTACCAGGACTTGTCGAGGGGTCAACCCTTACCTACTTATCCCGCTAACCCCGCATACATCCCTCCAACCAATCCCAACCCTGAGCCACCCACTATGAACTCGTCCTCTACATATCCAGACTATCACCACTATTATGCCTCCACCTCTCAGGTTCCACCACCACTGTCAAAACAAGTGGCACCCCAACCACCCCAGGTTGCCCCAGTATATGTAGCACTCCACCCGCCGCCTTGCATAAGTCATCCAGTGAACCGTTGTTTCATGTAAAAGACACCCACTACTACCCACCTGAACCAACTTTTCGGCAGCATGAATCTCACACTCCACTGATGGAGGCAATCAAAGAGAAACCTGTCAGGTACTTAGAACAAGAGGAGATGGCCAGGAAAATGAGGAGTTTGGAGGAGTCCTTTCGTAACATACAAGGGCTAGGGGGACAAGTAAGTGTGGCGTACAAAGACCTATGTCTGTTTCCAGAAGTGCAACTCCCTGTCGGGTTCAAGTTGCCAAAGTTTGACATGTATAGTGGACACGGAGATCCGGTTGCCCATCTTAGAGGATACTACAGTAAGATGCGGGGCGCAGGGGGAAGAGATGAGCTTATAATGGAATACTTTAGCCAAAGTTTGAGTGGTTCCGCACTGGAATGGTACACGTGCCAAGATCACACCAGGTGGTTCATCTGGGATGATCTCGCACAAGCATTCGCAAACCATTTTCAGTACAATTTGGAAATCATACCGGATAGGTTGTCACTCACTAAGATGGAAAAGAAACCTGGTGAAAGCTTTCGAGAGTACGGTTTTAGGTGGAGAGAACAGGCGGCGAGGGTGGATCCGCCGATGAAAGAAAGTGAAATGGTAGACTGTTTCTTGCAGGCTTTGGAACCTACCTACTACGGACATCTAGTGTCAGCCATTGGAAATTTTTTTAATGAAGTCGTAAAAATGGGAAGTTTCGTGGAAGAAGGATTGAAAAATAACAAGATTATGAGTTTTTCAGCAATCAAGGCTACAAATCAGGCCATCCAGACAGGGAGTGGAGGAACCATTGGGAAGAAAAAGAAAGAAGAAGTGTCAGTTGTGGAGAGCAAACCCTGGAATCGTAGCCAATACCATCACCCACCTCGACCATATCAGCCGCACCCACCAACCCCATACAACCCACCTCCACCATACTACCCACCTACCACCCCATACTACCATAATCCTCAAGCCCAAACTTATCCACCACCACCACAGGTATGGCGAGCCCAGGCCCCGCAGAATGTTTATCACACACAAAATACCTACCCCTCTTCTAGAACTTACAGAAACCCGAACAAACCCAACTTCAGGCCCGACCCGGAGATGAGGAACAGAAATCAGACGAAGAAAACATTCACCCCGCTGGGGGAATCCTATTCTAGCCTCTATCACCGATTGAAGGAATTGGGAATGTTGAGCCCAATCGATTCAAAGCTTCCGAACCTACCTCCAAAGAATATCGATCAGTCGGTCAGGTGCGAGTATTGCTCTGGGGCACCGGGACACGACACTGAGAAATGTTGGCATTTAAAGAACGCTATTCAAGAGCTCATTGATAGTCGGAAGATTGAGGTACAGGCTCCAGAGGCTCTAAACATTACTCATAATCCACTGCCGGCTCGTCATGAAGCACATATGATGGAGTTGGCACAAGAGGAGAGCAGCCGAAAGCCATCCCAGTCGGTCAAGATGATAAAGGCCAGCAGCAAAGTAGAAAAGGAAATTGAGAAAGGAAAAATGATAGCTGAAGAACCAGTGAAAAAGCAACCAGCAGTGGAGACTTTGAAAGTTGTGGTGCCAGGTGTGAAACTAGTGTTGACGATGAAAGGTGCAAGCATGGAACCGGTAATTATAAGACCAGTGGTACAGATGCAGGTGGTAGATACCAAAACTGTACCTTGGAACTACAACAAGGTGGCAGTAGTGTACAAAGGGAAAGAAGTGACTGGAGAGATCAATGAGACGCACGGTCTAACTCGTTCCGGGAGGTGTTTTGCCCCGGAAGAGTTAAGAAAAATGAAGGTGGTGAAAGAGAGTCACATGAAGAAGCCTGTGTCCGAAGAAGAAGCAGAAGAATTCCTCAAAAATATAAAATCTCAAGACTACTCCATAGTGGAACAGTTGAGGAAGACACCCGCACAAATCTCTTTGCTCTCATTGTTGATCCATTCGGAAGAACACAGAAAAGCATTGATGAATATATTGAATGAGGCGCATGTCCCTGAAAAGATCTCGGTCTGTCATCTCGAGAAGTTTACCAACAAGATCTTTGAGTCCAACAAGATTACGTTCTCAGATAGTGAATTGCCCATTGAGGGGACTGAACATAACAGGGCGCTCTACCTTACGGTGAAAAGCGAGGAGTCAGTGGTCACTAGGGTGTTGATAGATAATGGCTCAAACATTTGCCCGCTTTTGACTCTTGGAAAGCTGAATATCAGTCTTGAAAGAATCCGAAGGAACAGTGTGAATGTGAGAGGGTTTGACGGAGGAAGTAAGAACACTTTGGGGGATATCATCTTGGAGGTCACCATTGGGCCTGTGGACTTTACAATGGAGTTTCAGGTGTTGGACATTGTTGTGTCCTACAATCTATTGCTGGGTCGACCATGGATCCACGCAACCAAAGCCGTGCCATCGTCCTTGCACCAAATGGTCAAGTTTGAATGGGAGCAACAAGAAATCGTAGTGCATGGAGAGGGAGACACCTGCAATGTCATAATGTCATTTGAGGATGTTGATGGAGACAAAGGTACCTGGGTGTACCAAGTGACAGATACTGTAGCAGTGAACAAGATTGCTGAAGGCGAGAAATTGCCAATCCCTACAGTGGCACCTGCCGTTGTGATGGTAGCCCGGGAGATGATTAAAAATGGGTTTACACCAGGGAAAGGGCTAGGGAAAGCTTTGCAAGGAATCACTCAACCCGTCCATTTTCCAGTGAACAAAGACACCTTCGGCTTGGGATTCAAACCCACCTATGCCGACATCCAAAAAGCCCAGAAAACCAAAAAGAAAAACTGGACCCTTCCTAAACCTATCCACAAACTGTCTGACACCTTTGCCAAGCCTGGTATGAAACGACATCTGACATCTGCTGTGTCTAGGTATGCTGAGACCAGACCTGATGAGGAGCTCTTAATGAGGTTTGAAATGATATTTGGGGATGTGAACATGGTAGAAATGGGAGAGGGTACTAGCAAGATAGACGTTCAGTTTGAGGGATCTGGTGTTGCGCTCAACAACTGGGAAGCTACTCATTTCCCAATCAGGAAGGAGTCTTGGTAGTTAGCTCTTGAAATTCATCATCATTTCCCCAAAAAGCAATTTTACTTTCTGTAGTCCCCCACCCCCTATGGAAATCAAAATGTACCCAAAAAAACTTTGTTCATCTTTGAGATATCAATGAAATGCAGTTTTCTTCTTTCTTCATTTTTTGCCTTATTTTTATTTTTTTCTTTTGTACAGTTCCATATGTGTTGATTCTGATGATATGTCATGCATGAAGAATTCCCGACCTAGTTCTGACAATCGAATTATCATACAAGAAATTGAGAATGATAGTGAGATAGAATATGAGGATGAGGAAACCCTGGAGGAAATAAGTAAGGACTTGAACCAATATGAGGAAAAACCCAAACCGAACTTGAGTGAGACAGAATCCATCAATTTGGGGAGCGAAGATAATGTCCGGGAAACGAAAATCAGTGTTCCATTTAGAAACCTCCCTCATAGAAGATTTAGTGAAGTTGCTGCATGAATTCAAGGACATCTTTGCTTGGTCCTATGATGACATGCCCGGACTTAGCACTGATTTGGTGGTACACAAGTTGCCTATCTATCCTAAATGCCGGCCAGTGAAGCAAAAGTTACGAAAGTTCAAAACGGACATCAGCGTAAAGATAAAAGAAGAGGTGAATAAGTAGTTCGAGGCGAAGGTCATACGAGTTACTAAGTACCCCACCTGGTTAGAAAATGTTGTGCCTGTTCCAAAGAAAGATGGAAAAACCAGGGTGTGTGTGGATTACAGAGACCTCAACAAAGCCAGTCCAAAGGATGATTTCCCATTTCTAAACATCCACATATTGATCGACAATTGCGCCAAACATGAGATCGGTTCATTTGTAGATTGTTATGCGGGTTATCACCAGATCCTGATGGACGAAGAAGATGCGGAGAAAACTGCCTTCATTACGCCTTGGAGAACCTATTGCTATAGAGTGATGCCGTTTGGGTTAAAGAATGCCGGAGCTACTTATATAAGGGCAATGACCACAATGTTCCATGACATGATGCATCGAGAAATCGAAGTGTATGTGGACGATGTCATCATAAAGTCCAAGAAGCAACATGATCATGCGAGGGATTTGAGGAAGTTTTTCCAGAGACTCCGGAGGTACAATCTTAAACTCAATCCTGCAAAATGCACTTTTGGAGTGCCTTCAGGGAAGCTGTTGGGATTCATAGTGAGTCGGCAGGGTATTGAACTAGATCCATCAAATATCAAAGCCATTCAGAGTCTACCTCCACCGAATAACAAGAAAGAGGTAATGAGCCTACTTGGAAGGTTGAATTATATTAGCCGGTTCATCGCTCAATTGACATCAACATGTGAGCCGATCTTCAAGTTGTTAAAGAAAGATGCAGCAGTGAAATGGACCGATGAATGTCGGGAAGCCTTCGACAAAATCAAGGAATATTTAGCAAATCATCCAGTGCTAGTTCCTCTAGAGCCGGAAAGACCTTTGATCCTTTATCTGACAGTGCTTGACAAGTCCTTTTGGTTGTGTGCTAGGGCAGCACGATGAGACGGGCAAGAAAGAGCATGCTATATATTACCTTAGTAAGAAATTCACATCTTACGAGGTAAAGTATACTCAACTAGAAAGAACTTGTTGTGCATTGACTTAGGTGGCTCAGAAGTTGAAGCATTATCTATCAGCATACACCACGTATTTGATATCGCGGTTAGATTCTGTGAAGTATATATTCCAGAAGCTCATGCCTACAGGAAGACTTGCCAAATGGCAGATTCTGCTCACAGAATTTGACATCATTTGTGTAACTCGTACGGCAATGAAGGCATAGGCAATTGCAGATCACCTGGCAGAGAATCCAGTGGATGATGAGTACGAGCCACTAAAGACGTATTTTTCGGATGAGGAGGCAATGAATGTCGAAGAAATAGAACAGGGCGAAAAGCCAAGATGGAAGATGTATTTCGACAGAGCCGTCAACAGTAAGGGAGTTGGTATCGGAGCAGTACTCATTTCAGAAACGGGTCAACACTATCCCGTCACCGCTCAGCTTCGATTTTTCTGCACCAACAATATGGCCGATTATGAGGCGTGTATCTTGGGATTGAGGATGGCAATAGATATGGGTGTTCAAGAGATCTTGGTCATGGGTGACTCGGATCTTTTGATACACCAAATACAAGTGTGAGCACGTGATTTTTGCCCTACATGAGAATTACTCCCAGAAAAATTCAAAATAAAATAGTTTTGTGTTATGCGTGATTTTGGTGATTTTTGTGTTATTTTTCTCTTATTATTTGCATTTTTTGTGTGTGTGCGTGTCTATTTATTTAAATTAATATAAAATACAAAAATGTTTGCATTATGCATATAAAATTCATGTTTGTAATTTAGAGTAATTAAATTTATTTGACGAAAATGGAAAATAACAAAAATATGTGTTTAATGTCTAAAGTCTAATTGTGTGGTTTTAGCCCTAATTGTTATTTAATTTTGTGTTAATTGTTATAACGATTTAACTCGTACCTTTTATAAGTTGATTTATTTCTATAAGTTAATTTAGAATTTTTATAATTTTAGTTTTATTTTAAGGAAATAATAGAAAAGAAAATAACACAAAAAATAGAAGAACAAACCACATTTGGGCCATCTTTCATTAAATAAGACTAAGCCCAAACAAAATATCCCAATAAGACCCAATACCCAGCCGACCCGGTCCGTAAATAACCAAACCCCCCCCCCCCCTTTTCTTTTCATTTCATTTCTTCTAAACCTAAGAGAGCCGCCCCCCACCCCCCTTTCACCTTCTCACAAGGTTTCAGCCATTAGACCCGCCGAAGAAGAAGACCCGCCGGCAACCAGCTTCGTCGACCATAACGACCCTTCAAATCAGCGACTGCCCTATCTCTATTGCTCCTCCATGCCCAAAATGAGACGGAAATCGGTGGCCACTACCCCATTCTACTTCTTATTCAGCTAAACCTTCAACAATGCCCCAAATCCGCCATCTAACGAACCATTTAGCCGATAAACACCTATCGAAGACCCTGTAATGCGCGGAATCGCCGGGACAGCCTCAGACCCGCATAAAATCTGGTGAATCAGTTTTGTGCGAAGTCGTTTGTGTTCGAGCTCAGTCGAGTCAAATCTAACGAGAAATTGGGCAAATTCAGTAGTTTGAAGTCGTCGCTGCCTGAGATTTATCGATCGAGGTCTGTTTAAGACTTTGGTTCCATGTTGCTATTGTTCGTTTCGAGTTTGTGGACTCTTTTTGTATTTTTGTTTTGATTACATGTTCCTTTCTATGTGTTCTGTTTTCTCCAGTAACTTGTGAGAAGATTAGCATTTTTTTCATCATTTGTTCTTAGTTGTTAGGAATTGATTAGGAAATCTTCCTATATTAAGAAAGATTGTAGTTGACAGTGAACTCGTATAAACTAGGTGAGAAGTTTGTCATTGACGTGTTGATTAAAGTTTTAGTTATAAACTAATTTGTTTAACTATAATCCTCTCGGTTCATTTTGGCAGTAGAACTATTACAAATCATTGTCAAGCTTAGGTTTGAGTTTACTGAATTCGTTATGGATATTCTTTGTGTTGTTGATTTAATATGGTCATGACAAGTTATGTCGCTAGGAGGATATGTGCCGTTAGTCAGTTTTTTGCCTTTGTGTCATGTTCAGAAGTGCTATTTTTCATATTTGATGAATCGTTTGGTTAATATTTTCGTTTTTGATTGCGTTGATTAGGTCTCTGTGACCTTGTTCAGTTTGCTTTGTCACTCTGTATTGTATTACATTCCAGTTGAGTTTTGTTTCCTGGTAAGGTCATGTTTGAATGAGTTTGGAAATCATTATAGAGGTATTGAATGGATTGAAAATGGTCTTGCTTCAACATACATAACATTAACATGTTTGGATATTTGTAACATAACACAGAGAGTTAGAGTGGTGATTTGGAAGAATTAGTTTCCATTTTTCAGGTTTTGGTTTGTGAAATAACATGCTTGGAAGAAAGTTAGGAAAGTATAAATAGTTTGGTCTTCTTTTGGTTTAAAGGTTTAAGAGGGAGAAATTAATTCAAGTCTAAGAATTGTTTAATAAAAAGTGAATCTCACCTACTTAAGAAGATGCTAGCACATGGTAGAAGTAAAAAAATGGTCTCTTTTGGGCATAAGATAAGATGATGCATGTGGGAAAGGAATATACAACTGAAAAGTGAGAGATTTGAATAGAAAAAAGGGATTACTAGTGGATTGACACCCTGTTAAAAGTCTTTTAGGAGCTGGAAAATGTTGAAGGTTTGGATATAAATAGAGGGGAGAGCTAAAAGACTGGAAGAATTCTGAAAGAATAGTGAGGTCCCTTCTTTTAAAGCAACAACTGTTTCTTTAAAGCTTGAGGCCTTTTATTTTTGAGTGTTTTAAAAATCAGAATCTGCTGCGGCATTACGGATTATTGTTTGTTGGAATTTCTTCCATTAGTCTCATTTTAGTCCTTCTCTTTTCAAAAAGTGTTCTGCTGATTATTTTTGCGAAACTGGTATTCCTGAGAATCTGCTACTGTCCCTTTGTCTGTTGGTATCTGCTGTTGCTCATCATTGGTTGTTGTGTACCACTGCTGCTGCTTATTGATCTTCATCTTCTTTGGTTTTATATGCCAGGTATTCTTTAATCTCAAGAGATATTGTGAAGAACTAAGCATTGGTTATATTCAAGCTTTGCTCATTTTTGGATTTCTTTCGTTCTAGTTTTATGACTCGCGTGATACTATTATGTTGGCCCTTTTCGTTGATGTTGTTTTAATTGCTGAATCACATTTGAAGTTCTAAGTAGTTGTTTGTCATCAATACTTGTTATATTATCTTATTTCATGTTAGGTGTGGTTTATGTATTCATGTTGTTGCAATCTGTCCAGTCATATGAATTAAATTAGCAGGTCTACAAATTCGTTTGGTTGATTCCTATTCGGTTGTTGTCAATGGATCGTAGATTGCTGAAGAATATTATAATATTTGTCCATTTTATTAAAGTTGATTGAATTCTTTCATTTATGATTAAAAGGTTTGTTTTTGCCTTTAAAGTTAGTTGGCAGGATACAATATATTATAATTAATGCTTTGGTGCTTTTTGGGAGTCATTTACTATTCATTACTAAAGTTGAATGAGGTGTAAAAAGGCAGACAGTGATGTTTGAACACGATTAAAGAAAATTGGCCAAATAATACTTCAGAGACAAATTATTGAGAAGATGTTTTAAAAACAATATTGATGGGTACTGTCTACTACCAAAGTTAGCTAGATTGTATATAAACTCCTACTGTGTTAACTATTGAGTTGTGTGATGTGTGATTTAGTTTTCTCCAAAACGACACGAGATAGAAATTATATTAGTTGATTGTTGGTTCATTGCATAATCTTCAGGCTGTAGAGTTTTTCAGTGGTGAGAGTTGAAAAACTCAAAGACATAGCCAATTCTCATAGTGCCTTTATATTCATTAAGATATAACCGAGACATGTCTATGTTGCTCTCCGTAGATTTGATTTATCAGAAAACAAGTCTTTATAGCCTTAGTAGTACTTCGGGAAATGATTGTGCAGTAATCATTTGAGGCACATAAACAAATCTCAATTACACGGCCTCATTTTAATTAATTTTGATTTAAATCTTTAGACCTCGAGGCGTGCCATTTAGCAAGTTTTCATGGGTCTCGCAAAGTTAACAATACGTAGTCACATTTAGGCACGTGTTATTAAAATTACTTTCCTAAATACGGGCGCACATTTATGTGACCCAAATCCAAATCTCAACGAAGTCGAAATGTGTCGATACTCACGGGTACATTGATTGTGACGTGGTTTGAGATGCATTTTAATGATGTTGTAATTCTTTTTATTAAAATAATGAATAATAATATTAAAAGCGGTTAAAAGTTAAAATTTGCACATAAGTTAAAACATGGTATAAATTAGATAAATAAGCCAAATACAACAGTTGAGAGACAGTGCTAGAACCACGGAACTCGGGAATGCCTAACACCTTCTCCCGGGTTAACAGAATTCCTTATCCGGATTTCTGGTTCGCAGACTGTTAAACAGAGTCATTCTTTTCCTCGATTCGGGATTCAACCGGTGACTTGGGACACCTTAAATCTCCCAAGTGGCGACTCTGAATTAATTAAATAAATCCCGTTTCGATTGTCCTTTGATTGGAAAAACTCCCTCGCGCCCTCGCGGGCGCGCCAAAAGGAGGTGTGACAGCTCTGGCGACTCTGCTGGGGAATGGCAAACCCAGAACCACTGGTTCAGGGTTTAAGAATTCGAGCTTGGAATAATTGTTGTATTTGGCTTATTTATTATCCGATTTTATTATATGTTTGTATTAATGTGCTAAATATTGTTTTTACTGTTTTGATATTTTGTGAATTGTATATAAATTGTGTCGATACCCGTTTTCTTCTTCTGAGTCTCTTTGAAATATAATCTCGGGCATTTGCTGGACATAGCCCGTTTTTCTCAAGATAGTTGTGGTGCTTGGCACCCGGTGAAGGATTTGTAGTCACACATGTTTAGGCGGGGAGCATTGTCAATTAAGCCGGAAAGCTATGCTACTGGTGCACTGACACTCCTCGGCTCGAGTTGTCCGCTCGAGTTAAAGCCGGTCTAGACACCTTTTCCAAAAAGATGATAAACCCAGAACCACTGGATCAGGGTTTTAGAACTCGAGTTTTGAATAATTGTTGTATTTGGTTTATTATTATCTTGGGTTTAAATGTACAAAATGATATTTTTATCGCTTTGATATTTTTTGAACTGTACATATAAATTGTGCCGAAACCAATCTCCTCTCCGAGTCTTCTAAATCATGAAGAAGGGTGCACTTCGTGTGACTTCTTTTCTGTATAGTGTCTAATTCCCACTTTAGAACGAGGTTTGGATAAGTTGCAAAACCGGTGAAGCTTCTGTATTCCCGGGTTGCTGCCTCCTCCTCGGCTCGAGTTGTCCGTTCGGGTAAGCCAGGTCTAGAACAATAAACCCAGGTTTTTAAACCTAGAATAACAAAGCTTCATGCCGGATCCCTAGTAGGAACGTTTATTTGCATCATGTTGCATTTGACTTAGGGGACTCAACACGGGGGTTGGGTCCGTCTAGGACAGGTGACCTGAAATGAAAAGACCATCCTGCTTGCATCCTGTTTGTTTTACGCATATATTTGCTTCAGACTTGCAGGCTAACCGTTTTTTTTTATATTGAGGAAAATGAAAAAAAAATAGTCTCAAAATAGTTTGTTTTTTTACTTAAAAAGAAAAAAAATGTTTGTTGTAAAATAAAAAAATATGTGATTTCAAAATAGTTTGTTTTTTTTTACTTAAAAAAAATAAAAAAAAATTTGTTTTAAACTTTAAAAAAAAGGTGTGTGAAAAAATAATAAATAGTTTGTTTCCTTTACATATGTAGTTTGTTTGACCGAACTACGCATGTTGATTCTCCCCATTAGGTGGGATACGTAGGCAACCCTCATCGGGTCCAACCACCCCTTTAAAAAATAAAAAAAATGTCGAAGTTTTAGTTTTCAATAAAATCAAAGTGACGCTGTTTTTAAAATAACCGAATGTTCAGAAAGGACGCCGGAAGTTTGTTTTTTGCAAAAATGGCCACTTTGAAATCTTTCCTTTTTTTTTGTTTGAATAATAGCCTTGAAATATTCCATGTGGAAATGTTGAAAGGTCGTAGCCTCAAAATCAAGTTTGAGTTTACCACCCTTTTTCAAAAAAATGTGTGTTTAGTTTTCAATAAATCGAAGTGATGCCGTTTTCAAAAACAGCTGAATGTACCCGAAAGGGACGCCGGAAGGCTGACTTCGCATAAACGGCCACTTTTGGGTCAGTTTTTAGATTTTTCGGTCAATTGACCCTCACAGCCTTATAATCTTCGTCCCTGAGGCGCTGAAAGGCCGTGTTTGTAAAAACAAGGTTTTTATTCCAATTTGAAAAAAAAAATGAAAAAAAGGGGAGGTTAATAACGAGAGAGGTTTTCAAGGATAATTGAAAAGGAAAAGTTGGAATGACGCATGCGGTGAATACATATATGGTTAACTGACTAGGTGCATTGCATCCAACGTGCGATAACATATCTGTTAAACTCTTTGAGCTTACAAGTTTGTTGCGTTTTCAGAAAGTTTAGCGGTTGGCTTGACAGAATATTCTGGCCAATCACCATTACCATACTAGATCAAAAGGTCCAATTCTAGCAAGCATGTCTTGTTCCGGCAAAAGTCTCGATGGAGAGAAAACAGAGATACAGATCATGAAAGATGAGGTGGACCGGTTGAACAGCAAATAACAGAGATGCACCTAGCCTGGGCTAGGGGACAGTCATCACTAAACCTTCCAACTCTTACACCAGCACCAGAGCATCCGCCCATTGATC
This sequence comes from Nicotiana noctiflora, assembly GCA_032618575.1. Taxonomy (NCBI): domain Eukaryota; kingdom Viridiplantae; phylum Streptophyta; class Magnoliopsida; order Solanales; family Solanaceae; genus Nicotiana; species Nicotiana noctiflora. The sequence goes on along the minus strand of JASVEL010008199.1, from coordinate 194,522 downwards.
CATCGACAAGTGCCCCGATCTATCCGTATTATCAAGGGGAAAACCCTTATGCCTCCCAGGTTCCACCTGCTAGACAAAATACTCCTCCCCTGGTTACCCCTGTTTTTGTGGCACCTCCACCTGCTACTTTACAGAAGTTGTCCAGTGAGCCGATTTTTCAAATCCATGACAATCATTGTTATGCTCCCGAGCCTACCTTTAAGGCTCCTGAACCGCATTCACACACCCCTCACTGGGATAACCCGGCAGAACCGGAAAAGCACTTCAAAAGTTTGGAGTATGAGGAAGTTATTCGGAAAGTCAAAAGCCTGGAGCAATCCTTCAGGAATATGCATGGTTTAGGCAACCAAGTCAGTGTTGCTTACAAAGATCTATGCCCATTTCCAGATGTCCAGTTGCCCACTGGGTTCAAAATGCCCAAGTTTGATCTATACGAGGGGCATGGTGACCCAGGTAGCCCATCTCCGAGGTTTCTGCAGCAAAATGCGAGGATCCGGAGGGAGAGATGAAATTCTGATAGCTTACTTCGGTCAGAGCTTGGGAGGGTCTGCACTAGAGTGGTACACCAGGCAGGATCCCAGCAGATGGTTTACATGGGATGACCTGGCCCAAGCATTCATCGGCCAGTCTCAATATAATCTTGAAATAATCCCTAATCGCTTATCATTGCTAAAGTTAGAGAAGAAGCCCGCCGAAAGCTTTAGAGAATTTGGGTTCCGCTGGAGGGAACAGGCAGCAAGGATAGATCCACCGATGAGAGAGAATGAGATGGTAGATTACTTCTTGCAGACACTGGAGCCAACTTACTTTAGTCACCTGGTGACATCGGTTGGTAAATCTTTCAATGAGGTGGTCAAAATGGGCGGAATGATAGAATAGGGACTTAAGTCCAATAAGATCTTGAGCTATTCCGCGTTAAAAGCAACGACTCAAGCTATTCAGAATGGCACAGGGGTTGCATTCGGGAAGAAAAGAAGAGAAGAAGTTGCAACGGTAGAGGAGGGCACTTGGTCCAGATCGAAAGGTCCTTCACCTCATTACCAAGCCAGGCCCTACCACCCAAATCACCCTAATCACCCTCCCCGAAACACATGTCCACCACCAAGGGCTTACAATAACCCTCCAGGACCAGGTTTCCGAGGGAATCATGCCTTCGGAAAGGAAAAGACACAAAGAACATTCACTGAGTTGGGAGAAACTTATACTGCTCTGTTCCACAAATTGAAGCAGATAGGTTTGTTGAGTCCTGTTGAGACAAGATTGCCAAATCCCCTACCCCCAAATGTGGATCGCTCAGTAAGCTGTGAGTATTGTTCAGGAGCTCCCGGACATGATACCGAGAAATGTTGGAAACTGAAACATGCAGTGCAAAATCTTATTGACACCAATAAGATCGAGGTTCAGACACCAGAGGCGCCCAACATTAATCAGAATCCATTGCCAGCTCACCCTTAAACCCATATGATCAAATTGATACACAAGTGAAGGGAAAATTAAGAAGCCCGATCTGTATTCCAAAGCAAAACCAATCGGCAGAAGTTGGTATATGAGAAGTCATGCTTGGTAATCAGAAGGAGTTTTCGGTGGTTTGTTTTTGTTGTCATTTCTTTTGTCCGAGTTGTTTCCAGGGTTGTGACCTAGATTTTGTCTTGTAGTGAAACCCTCTTTCTTTCCATTTTTGGTCATTTCAGCTTGCCTAGTCTTATCAAGTCTCGTTTCAGGTTTGTATTTTTGGTTTGCTTGTTTGTATTTGAACCACTTCTCCGTTTAGTGAAACTTTTGGTCTTTTATTACCCAGTTCGTCTTTTTGTTTAGTTTTTCTATCTTTAAATTTGTCATTTGTTCGAACGCCGACTCTAATGACATGGCATCGCACATAATTTTGGCCTAATATTAAGGGTTAATCATGAAGCAATTGGAAGATAATCAGGTCATTTTAAAAGAAATAAAAACGATTTGAGATTATTTGGAGCCCGAATCATATGAGACTGGGACAGGTAAAACATGAAGAAACCCTTAAAAGAAAATTGGCCATGCTAAGATGGGGTTCGCTCGTGATACTGAAATGAAAGTGTCATCCAGCAATACTTTAAAATGACAGATGAAAAGGCGAATGGATGATATGGTTATCAATCATGGCATAACCAGAAGATGTCGTGAATAAGTTGTTTGTACTTGGCATGTTTTGAAGATTGGAATGACGAAGACATTTTGTTCTGCTATCCAAACACTTTATCCATCGACAACCCTTTGAGCCTTATTTTAAATTCTTTCATACCCCTCCTTCGGAATTAGTTGCAAAGACTAGAAACACAAGTTTGAAAGACAAGAGAAGAAGGGGATAAAGAAAAAGAAAAGAAAAAGAAAAGAAAAGAAAAATGAATGAAAAAGAGAAACTTGAAAAAAAGGGAATTGGGAACTACGTTTGACCTGATTCCTTAAAGAGGATATGTAGGCGCTTCACAGCTCGGTCATAGTGTAAATAAAATAATAAAAATTCCCCAAGTAAAAAACTAGGGCAAAGAAAAATTGTGTTGATTATAAATAAATTTCGGTCCGAAGGTTGTAAATTTTGAACCCAAAATTGATTTTGTTTTGAGCCTTCAATATCCTTTCTTTCTAGCCCTATCCAAATCCCACATTACGGTCCAGAAAGACCTTCTGATCAGTCTTCAAAAGATGCAACGTCAGGTGAGTGAGAGAGTCCTATCAGAATATAACACTCTGATTCTCAGCAGAAAAGACTCTGATTCCCAGCAGAAAGGAAATATGAGAGAGTCTTAGCAGTGACACCCCAATCCCCAGCTAAAAGTAATACAAATGAGAGAGTCTTACCGGTGAAAACCTTCACAGGCACCATAAGGCGACGAAAGCTGAGAGAAAATCAAAATGAGAGAGGCTTGAAAGTGAAAACCCTTCGGGCACTACAAGTTGAATAAAGGTGATAATCAGATGGAAATCACGAGACAGAAATCGTGAAAGGCAACTAACAACGGAGGATAGGCCATATGTGTATGTCATGACCAGTAGAGTTGGTATCCGCGTTTGATAAGTTTTTTTTATAGTTGTTTCTTGTTGGAGAGTCAAGTTCTCCCTTGTCTTCTATTTGTTGTTTCTTTTTTATCTTTTTGTCAAAAATTCCCCTGTCAAAGTCTGTCTAGTCCAAACATAGTGAGAAATGACTTCAAAACTTGCCACCAACTTTCCAATTATTATGCAAGGTAAGGAAATGCCATTGATGGCAAAGAAGTATGGTGCAAAGAAGATTATTAAACTGGGGCAGAAAATTTTCTTTTCAGTTTGAAAATTTTCTGGAAGTCAATACCCACTTGGGGAAGAAGGAAAGTCTTAAGGGAAATGGTCTTCGAACTAATGTCATCCTCAACAGCCTTCAAGAAGAGTGAAACACCAATTTTGAGGAAATGAAAATCCCCCAGCAATGTTATCTTCAGCAAGTTCCGAAGTGGTCGGACAACACAGAGTGGTAAAGGAAGAAAGGAAATCTCATAATCCCCAGCAAGTTGAGAAACACAGAACGAGGAAGGGATAAATGGAAAAACACATCCCCAGCAAGAATATCATCTCCAGCAAATGAAATCATTCCCCAACAATGTTTTGGGAACCCCGAGCGAGGAAAAGGGGAAAAGGAAAAACCACCCTACAGGAGCGGCACAACCGTTCACAATGTTTTGAACTAACAAATTTTCTTTGATTTGAAACAGGAAAGAAAGTAGCAGAAAGTCATGCCACAAGGAAGAACACCAATACTGGGGCAGAAACTTTTCTGCCATTGTTGAAAATTTTCTCGGAGAAACGAGGAAGGCAATTCAAGATGACGTGTCAGGTTTTTCCACCTTCAAATAGGATGTTTCAGGTTTGTCCACCTTCGAACAGGACGTCTCAGGTTTGTTCACTTTCATACATTGATATCATGGGAGTATTCGCCCTAGAATAGAATACAATGGGAGTATTCGCCCTCGAATAGGATACAATGGGAGTATTCGCCCTCGAATAGGATACAATGAGAGTATTCGCCCTCGAATAGGATACAATGGGAGTATTCGCCCTCGAATACGATACAATGGGAGTATTCGCCCTCGAATAGGATACGATGGGAGTATTCGCCCTCGAATAGAATACGATGGGAGTATTCGCCCTCGAATTGAATACGATGGGAGTATTCGCCCTCGAATAGAATACGATGGGAGTATTCGCCCTCGAATAGAATACGATGGGAGTATCCGCACTCGAATAGGATACAATGGGAGTATTCGCCCTCGAATAGAATACGATGGGAGTATCCGCCCTCGAATAGGATACGATGGGAGTATTCGCCCTCGAATAGAATACTATGGGAGTATTCGCCCTCGAATTGAATACGATGGGAGTATTCGCCCTCGAATAGAATACGATGGGAGTATCCGCCCTCGAATAGGATACGATGGGAGTATCCGCCCTCGAATAGGATATGATGGGAGTATCCGCCCTCGAATAGGATATGATGGGAGTATCCGCCCTCGAATAGGATACGATGGGAGTATTCGCAATCGAATAGAATATGATGGGAGTATCTGCCCTCGAATAGGATACGATGGGAGTATTCGCCCTCAAATAGAACACGATGGGAGTGTTCGCCCTCGAATAGGATACGATGGGACTATCCGCCCTCGAATAGGATACGATGGGAGTATTCGCCCTCGAATAGAATACGATGGGAGTATTCGCCCTCGAATAGAATACGATGGGAGTATTCGCCCTCGAATAGAATACGATGGGACTATCCGCCCTCGAATAGGATATTTTACGTTTGTTTTATTTTACATTGTCCTATGCATATTTCATAAATTATTGCCAGAATGCATTTTAAATTCAAAAGTTGCTAATAAAAAGAGGAGCCTATCTGTATAACAAGAGGCATGTCTTCAGTCTTTACATTGCAGGTCTTGAAACCAGTAACCCACCATAAAGCAGAGGGTTACAACAAGAGTTCCCAGCGCAAATTCAAGCACATGAGTCAAAGGAGGGAATGAAGGAAAATTTTCCCAGCATCATTATCCTCAGCAAGCAAGTAAACAAATTCTAAAGATATCACCAGCAGTCAGGAGGGAAAATAACGAGACCCAGGAAGAAAACAATTCCAAAACATGGTAATTTAGGAAAAAGGATAGTTTAAGAGGTGGCCGGAAACAGCCTCTCTACCCTTTCGGGTAGGGGTAAGGCCTGTGTACGTATTACCCTCCCCAGACCCCACTTTGTGGGAACATACTGGGTAGTTGTTGTTGTTGATAGTTTAAGAGGTGATGCAGGAAGAAGAAAGTGATACCGGAAGCAAATGAAGACGATAGGGATGGGATGAAGTTCAAAGTTTATTGTTGAAGTCAGGGAGCCCGCCTGAAGAATGGGGCGGCAATTTAGTTTTGAAGTTGTAATTGAAGTCATGGAGCCCGCCTGAAGAACGAAGTGGCGATTTAGTTTTGAAGTTAGAGTTGAAGTCAGGAAGCCCGCCTGAAGAATGGAGTGGCAATTTATTTGAAGTAAGAGTTGAAGTCAGGGAGCCCGCCTGAAGTATGGAGTGGCGATTTATTTTAAAGTTGTAGTTGAAGTCAGGGATCCCGCCTGAATAATGGAGCGGCAATTTAGTTTTGAAGTTGTAATTGAAGTTAGGGAGCCCGCCTGAAGAATGAAGTGGCGATTTATTTTGAAGTTGTAGTTGAATTCAGGGAGCCCGCCTGAAGAACGGAGTGGCGATCTAGTTTTGAAGTTAGAGTTGAAGTCAGGAAGCCCGCCTGAAGAATGGAGTGGAGATTTATTTTGAAGTAAGAGTTGAAGTCAGGGAGCCCGCCTGAAGAATGGAGTGGCGATTTATTTTGAAGTTGTTGTTGAAATCAGGTGCCCGCCTGAAGAATGGAATGGCAATTTATGATTAGAGTTTGTCGATAAAGTCAGAAGCCTACCGGAAAAGCAAAATGGCATCTCAATTTCTGAGATTTGATAAGGATAGTGAAGAATCGGAAAGTGACAGAGTGTAACGGAAATCTCTAGCATGAATCCGAGTTCATAATCGGAAGGAAGGCAACAAGGATCAGAAAGATAGATTCAGAATTCGAAGGAGAATAGTTCGAAGATCACAAGGAAGGGACCAATGGTCGGAGTTCGGCAATCAAGATAGGCCGAAATATCAATTGTCAGAAGAGAAGAAGCATGTGAAGAAACAGCAGAGCCAGCAGGATGGCAATGAATATGACAAGATCAAGATGAAAAGATAGATAAGAATTTGCAATACTGTAACTTAGTCTAGCTTCTTACTTTTCGTTTAGCACAATGTAATAAGGAGATCAGTTAAGCAGTGGCAACAACAGTAACAGCAAGATCACAGCAGTCATGGTAGTCCCAGCTACCAAAACTTCCCGAACTACATTGACCTGATTCCCTTTTAGCCAGGGATATGTAGGAGACCTTCTGAAGCAAAGGTTCGGTCAAACTTTTCCAAAGAATGCTTCATACGGAGTGCTCAAACGGGCAAAAATCGCTCGTATCCGCTCACTTATCTTTGCACGAAAACTCTTCATGTTTACGCGCAAAGAGGGGCAGCTGTGAGCACGTGATTTTTGCCCTACATGAGAATTACTCCCAGAAAAATTCAAAATAAAATAGTTTTGTGTTATGTGTGATTTTGGTGATTTTTGTGTTATTTTTCTCTTATTATTTGCATTTTTTGTGTGTGTGCGTGTCTATTTATTTAAATTAATATAAAATACAAAAATGTTTGCATTCTGCATATAAAATTCATGTTTGTAATTTAGAGTAATTAAATTTATTTGACGAAAATGGAAAATAACAAAAATATGTGTTTAATGTCTAATGTCTAATTGTGTGGTTTTAGCCCTAATTGTTATTTAATTTTGTGTTAATTGTTATAACGATTTAACCCGTACCTTTTATAAGTTGATTTATTTCTATAAGTTAATTTAGAATTCTTATAATTTTAGTTTTATTTTAAGGAAATAATAGAAAAGAAAATAACACAAAAAATAGAAGAACAAACCACACTTGGGCCATCTTTCATTAAATAAGACTAAGCCCAAATAAAATACCCCAATAAGACCCAATACCCAGCCGACCCGGTCCGTAAATAACCAAACCCTCCCTTTTCTTTTCATTTCATTTCTTCTAAACCTAAGAGAGCCCCCCTCCCCTTTCACCTTCTCACAAGGTTTCAGCCATTAGACCCGCCGAAGAAGAAGACCCGCCGGCAACCAGCTTTATCGACCATAACGACCCTTCAAACCAGCGACTGCCTTATCTCTGTTGCTCCTCCATGCCCAAAATGAGACGGAAATCGATGGCCACTACCCCATTCTACTTCTTCTTCAGCTAAACCTTCAACAATGCCCCAAATCCTCCATCTAACGAACCATTTAGCCGATAAACACCTATCGAAGACCCTGTAATGCGCGGAATCGTCGGGACAGCCTCAGACCCGCATAAAATCTGGTGAATCAGTTTTGTGCGAAGACGTTTGTGTTCGAGCTCAGTCGAGTCAAATCTAACGAGAAATTGGGCAAATTCAGTGGTTTGAAGCCGTCGCTGCCTGAGGTTTATCGATCGAGGTCTGTTTAAGACTTTGGTTCCCTGTTGCTATTGTTCGTTTCGAGTTTGTGGACTTTTTTTGTATTTTTGTTTTGATTATATGTTCCTTTCTGTGTGTTCTATTTTCTCCAGTAACTTGTGAGAAGATTAGCATTTTTTTCATCATTTGTTCTTAGTTGTTAGGAATTGATTAGGAAATCTTCCTATATTAAGAAAGATTGTAGTTGACAGTGAACTCGTATAAACTAGGTGAGAAGTTTGTCATTGACATGTTGATTAAAGTTTTAGTTATAAACTAATTTGTTTAACTATAATCCTCTCGGTTCATTTTGGCAGTAGAACTATTACAAATCATTGTCAAGCTTAGGTTTGAGTTTACTGAATTCGTTATGGATATTCTTTGTGTTGTTGATTTAATGTGGTCATGACAAGTTATGTCGCTAGGAGGATATGTGCCGTTAGTCAGTTTTTTGCCTTTGTGTCATGTTCAGAAGTGTTGTTTTTCATATTCGATGAATCGTTTGGTTAATATTTTCGTTTTTGATTGCGTCGATTAGGTCTCTGTGACCTTGTTCAGTTTGCTTTGTCACTTTGTATTGTATTACATTCCAGTTGAGTTTTGTTTCCTGGTACGGTCATGTTTGAATGAGTTTGGAAATCATTATAGAGGTATTGAATGGATTAAAAATGGTCTTGCTTCAACATACATAACATTAACATGTTTGGATGTTTGTAACATAACACAGAGAGTTAGAGTGGTGATTTGGAAGATTTAGTTTCCATTTTTCAGGTTTTGGTTTGTGAAATAACATGCTTGGAAGAAAGTTAGGAAAGTATAAATAGTTTGGTCTTCTGTTGGTTTAAAGGTTTAAGAGGGAGAAATTAATTCAAGTCTAAGAATTGTTTAAATAAAAGTGAATCTCATCTACTTAAGAAGATGCTAGCACATGGTAGAAGTAAAAAATGGTCTCTTTTGGGCATAAGATAAGATGATGCGTGTGGGAAAGGAATATACAACTGAAAAGTGAGAGATTTGAATAGAAAAAAGGGATTACTAGTGGATTGACACCCTGTTAAAAGTCTTTTAGGAGCTGGAAAATGTTGAAGGTTTGGATATAAATAGAGGGGAGAGCTAAAAGACTGGAAGAATTCCGAAAGAATAGTGAGGTCCCTTCTTTTAAAGCAACAACTGTTTCTTTAAAGCTTGAGGCCTTTTATTTTTGAGTGTTTTAAAAATCAGAATCTGCTGCGGCATTACGAATTATTGTTTGTTGGAATTTCTTCCATTAGTCTCATTTTAGTCCTTCTCTTTTCAAAAAGTGTTCTGCTGATTATTTTTGCGAAACTAGTATTCCTGGGAATCTGCTACTGTCCCTTTGTCTGTTGGTATCTGCTGCTGCTCATCATTGGTTGTTGTGTACCACTGCTGCTGCTTATTGATCTTCATCTTCTTTGGTTTTATATGCCAGGTATTCTTTAATCTCAAGAGATATTGTGAAGAACTAAGCATTGGTTATATTCAAGCTTTGTTCATTTTTGGATTTCTTTCATTCTAGTTTTATGACTCGCGTGATACTATTATGTTGGCCCTTTTCGTTGATGTTGTTTTAATTGCTGAATCACATTTGAAGTTCTAAGTAGTTGTTTGTCATCAATACTTGTTATATTATCTTATTTCATGTTAGGTGTGGTTTATGTATTCATGTTGTTGCAATCTGTCCAGTCATATGAATTAAATTAGCAGGTCTACAAATTCGTTTGGTTGATTCCTATTCGGTTGTTGTCAATGGATCGTAGATTGCTGAAGAATATTATAATATTTGTCCATTTTATTAAAGTTGATTGAATTCTTTCATTTATGATTAAAAGGTTTGTTTTTGCCATTAAAGTTAGTTGGCAGGATACAATATATTATAATTAATGCTTTGGTGCTTTTTGGGAGTCATTTACTATTCATTACTAAAGTTGAATGAGGTGTAAAAAGGCAGACAGTGATGTTTGAACACGATTAAAGAAAATTGGCCAAATAATACTTCAGAGACAAATTATTGAGAAGATGTTTTAAAAACAATATTGATGGGTACTGTCTACTACCAAAGTTAGCTAGATTTTATATAAACTCCTACTGTGTTAACTATTGAGTTGTGTGATGTGTGATTTAGTTTTCTCCAAAACAACACTAGATAGAAATTATATTAGTTGATTGTTGGTTCATTGCATAATCTTCAGGCTGTAGAGTTTTTCAGTGGTGAGAGTTGAAAAACTCAAAGACATAGCCAATTCTCATAGTGCCTTTATATTCATTAAGATATAACAGAGACATGTCTATGTTGCTCTCCGTAGATTTGATTTATCAGAAAACAAGTCTTTATAGCCTTAGTAGTACTTCGGGAAATGATTGTGCAGTAATCATTTGAGGCACATAAACAAATCTCAATTACACGGCCTCATTTTAATTAATTTTGATTTAAATATTTAGACCTCGAGGCGTGCCATTTAGCAAGTTTTCATGGGTCTCGCAAAGTTAACAATACGTAGTCACTTTTAGGCACGTGTTATTAAAATTACTTTCCTAAATACGGGCGCACATTTATGTGACCCAAATCCAAATCTCAACGAAGTCGAAATGTGTCGATACTCACGGGTACATTGATTGTGACGTGGTTTGAGATGCATTTTAATGATGTTGTAATTCTTTTTATTAAAATAATGAATAATAATATTAAAAGCGGTTAAAAGTTAAAATTTGCACATAAGTTAAAACATGGTATAAATTAGATAAATAAGCCAAATACAACAGTTGAGCGACCATGCTAGAACCACGGAACTCGGGAATGCCTAACACCTTCTCCTTTAACAGAATTCCTTATCCGGATTTCTGGTTCGTAGACTGTTAAACAGAGTCATTCTTTTCCTCGATTCGGGATTCAACCGGTGACTTGGGACACCTTAAATCTCCCAAGTGGCGACTCTGAATTAATTAAATAAATCCCGTTTCGATTGTCCTTTGATTGGAAAAACTCCCTCGCGCCCTCGCGGGTAGCGAAAAAGGTGGTGTGACAACAGGGAGAATGGGAAACAAGGGATCTGAAATTGATACCTTACCAGCATTGTTTGCATGAGTTGTCCCAAAGGTTCCAGTCCATAGAATTCAAACATATCCCAAGAATGTAGAACAAAGTTGCAGATGCTCTAGCCACACTATCCTCTATGTACATCATCCGGACAAAGCCTATATAGATCCACTCCAGATCCATGTGCGTGATCAAAATGCTTAATGTTTTGCTGTGGAAGGAGAATTGGATGGAGAACCATGGTATCACGACATCAGGGAATACTTGAAGGCAGGCAAATACCCGGAGCAAGCCACCGAAGATCAAAAAAGAGATGTGAGACGCTTGGCTAATGGATTTTTCCTCGGTGGAGGAATCATATATAAAAGAACACCAGACCTGGGATTGTTCAGGTGTGTGGATGTGCAACAAGCCGACAAGATTATGACTGAGGTGCATGCTGGAACCTGTGGACCCCATATGAGCGGGTATATCTTAGCAAAGAAGATTCTGAGAGCCGGGTATTATTGGCTCACCATGGAGCGGGATTGTATCAGGTATGTGAAGAAATGCCACTAATGCCAAGTTCATGGAGATCTAATCCACTCCCCGCCTTATGAATTGCATACGATGTCTGCACCTTGGCCGTTTGTTGCTTGGGGCATGGATGTTATCGGACCAATAGAGCCGGCAACTTCCAATGGGCACATATTCATCTTGGTCGCAATTGATTACTTCACTAAGTGGGTTGAAACAAAGACATTCAAGGCGATGACAAAAAAAGCTGTGGTGGATTTTGTGCATGAAAATATCATATGCTGGTTCGAAATTCCCAAGGTAATCATCATAGATAACGGGGCCAATCTGAACAGTCACCTCATGGCGGAAGTTTGCCAGAGATTTAAGATCACACATCGCAATTCCACTCCATATAGGCCAAAGGCAAATGGGGAAGTAGAAGCCGCAAACAAGAATATAAAGAAGATCCTCAGGAAAATGGTGGAGGAATCCAGACAATGGCATGAGAAGTTACCTTTTGCTCTTATGGGTTATCGCAGATTAGTGCGCACGTCTACCGGTGCCACACCCTATTCATTGGTGTATGGGACAGAGGCTGTTATACCAGCGGAAATTCAGATACCATCACTACGAATCATCGTTGAAGCTGGGATAGATGACGAGGAATGGGTAAAAGCCCGACCGGAACAATTAAATCTGATTGACGAGAAGAGGTTGGCCGCAGTTTTCCATGGGCAATTGTATCAACAGAAAATGGCTAGAGCATATAACAAGAAGGTGCGCCCTCGGAAGTTTGAAGTCGGACAACTCGTACTGAGGCGTATCCTACCACATTGGGCCGAAGCAAAAGGCAAATTTGCGCCAAACTGGCAAGGACCATTCATGGTATCACGGGTGTTGTCTAATGGGGCATTATATTTGACAGACATTGAAGGGAAGTGCGTAGAGACTGCTATCAATTCAGATGCGGTCAAAAGATACTATGTATGATTCCTTTTCAATTGTATGATTGTATTTTGTTATGATTTTGGAATTGAAATGATGAAGGAATTTTATTCTCTATCCAAACACTTTATCCATTGACATCTCCTTTGAGCCATGTTCGATATATTCTTTCATACCCCTCTCTCGGAATTGCTTATGGCACAATAAAGAAAATGAAAAAAAAATGAAAAAAAAGAAGAGGAAATGAATGAAAAAGAAAAAAGAAATGATGGAAAAATGAATGAAAAGAAAAGAAAAGAAAAAGACAAAGAAATCGGGAAAAAGTCAAAAGAAATTCATTAATTGATGGCGTAGTAATGAACTACGTTTGACTTGATCCCGAAAGGGTACGTAGGCAGCCTCACTGAGGTTCAGTCACAATAAAGGAAAAATCCAAAAATCCCCCACATATTGAAACTGGGGCTGAAGTTATATTTTATAATTCCGAGAGTTGTAAATATTTTCTGAACCCTCATAAAACTTTGAGCCTTTTACCTTTCTTTCTTAACCCATCCAAAAGCCACGTTACAGTCCAAAGAAAGACCTTCTGAACAATTTTAAGAGAATAACAAACGCAATGAAGGAAGAACGAGACATTGGACAACATCCGTGGTACAGAAAACAAAAGACAAAAGGAAAAATGAAAAATGAAAAAATGAGAGAGTCTCATCGGTGAAAACCTTAACCGGCACTGTGAGGCGATTGTGAGTTTGAGAGAAATAAAATGAGAGAGTCTTGTCAGTGAAAACCTTTAACGGCACTGCAGGGCGATTGTGAGGCTGAGAGAGAATAAATGAGAGAGTCCTATTGGTGAAAACCTTTCGAGGCACCGTAGGGCGATCGTAAGGAGTACCATGGAAAAGAGAAAAGGCAACAAAAAATAGTATCGGTTTGGGTTGAGAACAATCCGGAGTTAGAATAATGGGTTGAATGAACTGGGTCGGAATTTAATACATGGCATGGTCAACAGAATCAGCCAACAATACCCAGATAAGTTCTACCACCTCTCCGAAACACCCTTACTTTCTTTCATTTTTCTGCATTTCATTGTCTGCTTTTTGAGAGCTAACTACCAGCTCCTGATGATAAGAGCTGAAATAATACTGGATCAAAAGAAAAAAAAAAGGAAAAGGAAAAGTTGGAAAGAAATAAAGGAGTTTGGCGAACAGAGCCAAAAGAAAAGAAAACAAAAAGTGAAAAGCAAGAAAATACAAAAAGAGGTTGCAAGAGATAGTCAACTAAAAGACCACACATTGGGAGAAAAAGTAAAAAGAGAAAAACAATAAGAGGCAGGAACGGCAGATGCCAGTTGCCAGCGGCTTATATCTAATAAATTTTGTTTTGTGATTTAGATAGGAACAAATCGTCACTAATCACTTTAAAGTGAATGTGACCAATGTGGAAAGATAGAAAATACCAAAAAAGAAAGTTCAGCAATAAATGAAAGAATTCACAGGTGAAAGTCATTCAATCAAAGAAAATACCAAAAACAAGAGGAAAGTATCATCTTTAAAATCCACTCCCCAGTTATCAAGCTGAGGAAATACTTTTCCGCAAATTTAATTTCATGTATCAGGCGCCCACCTGGATAACAAGGGAATATTTTTCTGCAAATTTTAATTTCATGTATCAGGCGCCCACTTGGATAACAAGGGAATATTTTTCTGCAAATTTTAAGTTCATGCATCAGGCGCCCACCTGGATAACAAGGGAATATTTTTCTGCAAATTTTAAGTTCATGCATCAGGCGCCCACCTGGATAACTGGGGAATACTTTTCTGCAATTTCTTAATTTCATGCATCAGGCGCCCACCTGGATAACAGGGGAATACTTTTCTGCAAAATTTTTAATTTCATGCATCAGGCGCCCACCTGGATAACAAGGGAATACTTTTCTGCAAATTTTAAATTTCATGCATTAGGCGCCCACCTAGATAACAAGGGAATACTATTCTGCAAATTTTTAATTTCATGCATCAGGCGCCCACCTAAATAACAAGAGAATATTTTTCTGCAATTTTTATTTCTGCAACTCCGGTTTGTGTTAGCTAATATGAGCAACACCGTAACATAAAAAGCCCATACTGGGGCAGAATGGAAAGTTTGTTGTTTTGTTTTGGTTTTGAGCACGCATCAGCTTCAGGGCAAAAAGTATCATCGAAAATCAAAAAAAGGGGGGAGCAAGAAAAAGAAAATCAACAAAAAAAAAGAGTCAGCATCACACAGAATCAAGGAAAAAGAGTCAAAGAAGAGCAAGAGACAAGAAGTTAGATAGGAACAATTGTAATTGTAGAATCATAGCTTAGAATAGCTTCTTCATTTTATATTTTTACCCTCCCCCCCGGTGTAATAAGGAGTAAGTCAGCAAGTCTCAACAGTGTCAATGCAACGGTGAGTCTGGTAGTTTTTAACTAGCAGACCTTCCCGAACTACACTGACCTGATTCCTGTTAGGATATGTAGGCAACCTCTAAAGCAGGGTGCGGTCAAAAGGTTTTCCAAAAATGCTTTCACGGAATATGCCAACGTGCAAAAATCTCTCATTACTGCTCACTTGTCTTTGCACTGAAACTTTTCGTGTTCCCGAGCAAAGAGGGGCAGCTGTGAGCACATGATTTTTGCACTAGGCAAACAAAATTCCAAAATTAAAATAAAAATAATATTTTTGAATGTAATTGCATGTCTTGTTTTAAATTAGATGCATTTTTATGTGTTTAAATAATTAAAATTAGAAAATCAAAAAATATAGGTTAAATACATGCATTTTGAATTAAGTAGTTAAAAGAAAATCAACAAAAAAGAGCATTAATAGGGGAAATTATGGAAAAAATAGTAGAAAATTGCCAAAAAAATATCAGATAATTAGTGCAAGTAGGAAATTGAATAATTTAAATAATACAAAAGAAAAGAAAAGAAAATTTAAAAAGAAAATACATAAAAATAATTAAAACATCAGGAAAAATACAAAAATACATTTGGGTATAATGGCATTGGGCCAAAATAATTCCAAATCAAAGGCCCAAAGCACCCAAGCCCAAAGGTCCGGTCCAGGCCATCAAGTGATTAGTGATCTCGTTCATTGCACCAAATCCAACGGCTTAGAATCAATCCGGGTTTTAATTAATTAGTTAAGTGTGAGATCAAATCTCAGCCATTCATGTGAAATGATCTGATGGTCGATAGCCTGGGCTTCATTTGTCACAAAGCGGCGTCGTTTTAGTAACGCGATTGGCGGCCGTTGATCTTCATCAGATCAACGGTCCAGATCACCTTATCTCCCCTGCCTATAAAAGGCTTCGGTCGCGTTGAGACCGGCCATTTTTGGAAACCCCTAACCTTAGCCGCCTCAGTTCTCTCTTCTTCATCTTCGTCTTCTCCCTCACCCCGTCTGCAACCCTCGTCGGCCATGGAGGCCACCACCCTCTACGGTGGTCTCCGGCCATCCCCCTTCACCTTCCTTCTTCCTTCTCCTTCTTCTTCAACTCAGCAACCCTCAAAACCCTAGAAAACCTAAGAAACCCCCATGTTCTTGACTCGCCGGTCACTGGAACCTACCTCCGGTGACCACAAGCTATGAAATCCTTCTTCAAACCAATGCCAAAAGGACCACCTTGGTCCGATCTAACCCCCCACAATACTAATCTCCCTCGAATCTCCCTAGAACCCGTCGAATATCCAAAATAAAGTCGCCGAAACCCTAACTCCGGCGACTCGAAACTAAAACCCTATCAAGATCTAGCCTTTACTCTCTCCCAAACACCCCACTCCAAACAAAAACCCAAAAAGACTTCACCTTGAAGTCTAAAAAGGAAAAACAGAAAAGAAAAATGAGAAAAATAAAGAAAAAGAAACAAAGAAAAGGGTCTGAAAGCCTGAACAGAGGGAGGAGAGTGAGAGGAAGCTCAGGGGACAGGCCATGCAAAGCTAAGTCCCCTCACTCTGTGAATCTATCTGCTTCTTTTCATTTTTTACTTTCTTCTATGATTTTTTGTTCTATGTTGTTTGTTTTTGTTTCTCTGATTCGAAAACCTACTTAGTATTAGGATTTTCTGTTCATCTATTTCATCTTTATGTTATTTTTCTGCTTTGTTTCTCTGATTCGAAAGATTTGTTTAGTATTAGGGTTTTTTCGATTCCTCTTGTTCATCTCCGTGGTATTCTTCTGTTTTGACTGTTCTTGTTGCTTTGGCTTGAAAGATCTATGATAGAACTAGGTTTTCTTTCCATATTGTTTATCTTCATGATGTTCTTTTGTTTTGTTTGTTTCAAATCATGTTCTGTTTCTGCTGAGTCAAAAGAGTCACCTTGATTCCCTTTCCTTCTTCATCTTGTAAATATTATGGTCCTTGATCTATTTGGCTTTTATAGTCTAGCTTTCTCCTCTCCTATTGTCATGCATGCTTAGTTCTAATACTAGCTTAACTTTTATTCTCTTTTCATCTTTATATTAAGTTTCTTTTGTAGTATCCTGATTGTTCTTCCCTGTTTCTTCTTCACCCTTTGTTATATCTAGAATTTTCTTATTTGTTTGGCCTTCAACATCTCATCTTTTAAAGTAGATATCTCTTTTGTTTCCCTTCATGCTTTAGCTTAGCTGTTTGACTCTCGATTAGGGTTTATTCTATTAAGCTCTCCATGTTTTTTACTGATTTCTCTTCTCTACATGATTTGGCTTGATTCTAGGGTTAGCAATTTGATTCTCATGCCTACTTAAGGGTTTTTACTCTAATAACACCATCTATGGTCTTTCACTTGCATTTTAGTGACCATGTTCTCTCTCCTGTCCTTTGGCATGATAAGTTTAGGATTTTTCCTTCATTATTTTCTCCATGTCCTTCTGTTCTGCACCTTCATCTTGACTGAAATTGGGTTGATCTAGTGGGTCCAATTGACATCATTTCTTGTAGATCCTTTGATTCTTGTGTCTGATTAGGCCATGTTTAATTTTTCTTGTTGACTGTTTGTAAGAGTTTAGCTTCTATGTATGTCTTACCCATGAACCTTACAGGTTTTGAGGTTTTTCAAGTATCATCTGACATAAAATAGTTGTAATTAAGTCTAAATTGATATTGATTGACACTTTGCCACATGGAATTGGGTTATGTGAATTGATTGATTAAGATTCAACCCTATCAAATTTCCCCTTTCTGAGTTTTACTTGATTGATGCACAATATTTGATCTCATATGGCTATGTGTGCAATTGCATGTTGAAAATGACTGAGTTTGCAATAGTTCTTTGTTAGTGTGAGCATGTGATTAATACTCATTAACTTTAGGGGATTGATTATAGCTGTTAGTGTTAAGTTCCATAAAATGGCTAGTTTTGAAATAGGTTTAAAACTGAAAATCAAACAATCATAGGTTATAAGATAATAAGTGACCAAAGAGTGGTCAATTTTGCAAATTGACTAACTCTACAAGGTCGAGCACACTGGCCCACCTAAAAAAGGCTAGTTGTGCAACAAGTGGTGCAAGTCTGCAATGCACAGACTCACCAAGGCTCATTTGAGCCCTGAATCACAGGTGGCTAGGTCTGCAAAGAACTTAACCCAGTCTGTGTTCAGTTAAATAGGCTAATTATGTAAAAAATTGGTTAAGTCTACAAGTTCAGACTTACCAAAGCTCATTTGAGCCCTGAGTCACAGGTGGCTAGGCCTGCAAAGGCCTTAGCCTAGCCTGTGTTCAGCAAATGGGTTTTAATTACCCAAGCCAAGGCTCAACTTGAGACTCGTTAAAACTTAAATAGGTTAAATACAACAATAAAGCAGGCTAGTCCTGCAATTAGTTTAAAAATGAAATAAAAAGGTCTTAATTAACTGAAAATGAAACAGAATTGGCTAAGTTTGAAATAGTTCCTTAAAAGTAGAACTGGCCAGTCCTTAAATACCAATGCAAGGACTGGCCATTAGTTAAATAAACCCCAAAATGCTGAAAATCTGACCTAGGTAGGTCGGGTAAATCAGCAAAGTCACTAAGGACATAAAAGGAATCCAAATTGGTAAAATAGTGAATTATATAGAACACCTAGGGATATGGGAGTCATTTGTACCCCTGATTTCTGCAATTTTGCAGAGATTAAAGGGTATAATGGTCTCCCTAAAAAGGGAAATCAGTAAAAATCTTTAACCCTTAGGGATACTTTGGTAAAAGACTTAAAAGGGAATCTAATAGAACCTTCCAGCACATGCTGGAAGGAATTTGATAACTGAAAATGGGGTCTAAGTGTAAGTTTAGCAATTTTAAAGGGGGAGAAGTGGGATTTAATCCCATTCATTCTCCCCAAGAAATCAGCCACTCTTACACCTATATATACCCCCAAAAAGAGTGAAATAGGGGCGGGCTTTTGATAAGAAAAGTTCAGAGGAAAATATATTAATAGCAAATAAGTTAGCCTGCATTTTTCGAGTGAGAGCATCTGGTAGTCATCTATCTTGTGGTTTTCTGCTCAAATTTTGTTAGGATTCCTGTTTGCTGTTGCTGTGGCCTTCTGTTCGTTGATATTCAATCCATCACTGTTGCATTTGTTGTTCGAGTCTGTTGTTGTGCTTATTTTCTTAACCCCTTAGAACTCATTGGCTTTTACCTTGCTGATTCAGGTACACTTCTGTTCAAAAATGAAGCTGTAATGATTTGCTGAATGAAATGGAGTTCTAGCTTTAAAATTCATATGATATGCTGTATTTTTCATTAACTGTTTAGTATTAGTGTAGATCTGTAGTTTTAGTGGTAGTATAGTATGTAATAGTATAAAAACAAAGACAAAAAGTGTAATAGATAGCTTAATAGTGGCGGAGTAGTGTAGATAGTATGTCACCTAGTTTAAATAGGTAAAACCTTAAAATATAAGTTAGCTAATCACAATTTCAAATTATTAACCATTCGTTCACAGTAGCATCATAAGTCACAATCACGTAGTCAATCATATGTCGTAGATTCACATTTATACACAGATAAGCTTCAAAGAAGAAAAGTGTTAGATTAAGCCATGATTCATCCACATTTTTGTTAATAACTTTATAATGAGCTAAGTCGCAGTAAAATCAGCCGTTTAGTTATGCTTAAATCTTTGGATCACTTAGATGTAGGTACTGGAGTTGTATCATTGAGTGCTTAGACTGTTTAAATCATGCTCGTGTAGTTAGATTGTTTAGAAATCAAGGCTCAGATCTGAGTAAGTTTAAAAGGGGAAATAACTAGATAATAAAACAACTTAATTAGAACCAGATCTGTGATGATAAGAGGCTTAACTCATAACGAAACTAGTGGTGCAATTGCACATATATGAATAACTCGACTTAGTTTTAGATAACCTAGATACCATAAGTAATTAGTTGAATCGTTCAAGTCTCGTATATAATTAAACCATTTCTTAAGTTTCTCAGTTAGCAAATGACTCACATGTTAGGGTAGATTCATTAGTAGAGATTGAAGTTAGAAACAGTCTGTTAATTCAAGCCTCGTGTACAGTAGATAGTTGTGATACATAGTTAACATTAATAGCTTGTACTGTGATTGTCCATTTTGATGAATAAAATGCAATTGAATTCGTTCCCAGTAACTTATGACTATTCTGTTATATGTTTACCATTTCTATTCTTATCATTGTTTTCTCATTTGGTTTGGGTCCAACAAGTAACGGAGGCCTGAATCGTGATACAAAAATAACTGGGTTGTTGAGCAGAAGCCTAAAGACGGCTTGGGCCTTTGAGGCCTGGGCAGGTTCGGTGCCTGTCTAAGTATGAACGCAGAGGCCCGGGTCCAATAAAAGTTATGGCAATGGCCTGGGCCCAAGTCTGAAATGAAATAACAATTTGGCTAAGGAAAAAACATATATAGAAAAGTATAGTTAAACGATAGGGATGGACTTTAAAAAAATATAATTGGGACGAGCCTCGCACAACACTAAATAGCGGGACCCCCCTTTAGTAATGAAATAATTTATAAATAGACCTGGGAAGGCTACTAGTAAACTTCATAGCCTCTCCCAAAAGAATTAAAAGCCGATAGACTCTATTAGGCATGATTTAATGTACCTTCCTTATGAACGAGTGTGCACTTGGTGCAACTCAAATCCTAAATCCCGGCAAAGCCAAAATGTACCAAAAGTCACAGGCGTACTGGTTGCGGTGTGACTCGAGGTGCGTTTTCGCGATGTCGCAATTCTGTAAAATATTATAGTAAAAGCACATACGTATTGTTAAAATCTATAACAAGTCAAGTAAGATTCAAGAACGATGATTGAGCGACCGTGCTGAAACCACGGAATCTGGGAATGCTAACACCTTCTCCCGGGTTAACAGAGTTCCTTATCCAGGTCTTTGTTTCGTGGACTATAATAACAGAGTCAACTTCCTCGAATTCGGGAATAACCGGTGACTTGGGACACCATTATCTTCTCAAGTGGCGACTCTGATAATTTAATAAAAATTCCGAACCGATTGTCCTTTATGTGGAAAAACTCCTTCCTCTTTGTTGTTATATCCGTCTCGGGTATTTGAACAATGAGGTATACCCTACGTATCTTTCCAAACGGATCGGTACAAAAGCCTCTTTTCAGGTGTACATCTTTTGTGGGGTAGTAAAAAGGGAGGTGTGACACCAACTTGTCACGACCCCAAAACCCGGTCATAATGGTGCCCAGCACATTGTTAGGCCAGCCCGAACACTCATTTATAACACAGAGCTACCAGCTCTCACTTTACCCTTTTTAAGCATAAACAATAATAATATAATCAAATAACATCTAGCACATCGGGAAAAGAAACCCCAAAACCAGTATAAACCTCCCACCAAATCAGGAGTCATAAGTCATGAGCCTCTACCAGAATATATAGTTGTGATAGTGTATACAACTGTGACTACAAGTGCAGAATAGTCTAAGAAAGTAAAGATAGACTGGAGAGTCAGGTCCTGCGGACGCTAGCAGCTACCTTGACTGTCCAAATGAAGCTCTTCGAGTAGCTGTAGAGTCAGCTCTGCTGTGATGTACCTGGATCTACACACAAGGTGCAGGGAGTAGTGTGAGTACTTCCAACTCAGTGGTAATAAGCAAGGGTAAGACAACAAAGGTAAGAAAACCCAATACAACACTAAGCAAGGCTATACAACAATATCCTGTATCAATTATCAACATGAGCAGTATCAGAACCAGCAATATCAGCTAACAGAACAACAAGTATAGCTAAATGCAATGCAATGCATGAATATGACCGCTGCGGCGCGTAGCCCGATCCATTTTGGTACCGGTGCTCACTGTGGGGGTTCAGAAACCGGAGGGGATCCTACAGCCCAAGCACAATATCATGATATGCTGCAGCGCGCAGCCCGATCCACTATCAGTCCAGCTACATGCGATGCAAGCCTCACAGGCACAGAAATAACATTGAAATCTCTTTTTATCATTTATAGTAGAAAACAGTGTTTCAGAAATTTCAGAGTTTGGAAAATCATTGCGGGATCCCAATAAATGGCTCATAGCTCAAATATATCCACAACCATCCAAGAAGGAGGTTTACCGGCTCAATAATAGCCAACAGCATAGTATAACATTACCAGGTTGGACTAAGCTATAGTCCCCAATCACAACCGACCCCGCACTCGCAGGAGAGTACGTGTCTCACCTCAATACAACGTCACATAGTGATTTACCGGGGTTTCGAACCCGCTGGTCATCACCCACACCCATTACTCACCTCGACTCGGCTAAAAGACTAGTCCGGAATGCCCTTGCCACGAGAATCAGCCTCCATGTGTGCAACATCTGATCAAAATCAATAGAAATGCATCAAAATAGGCTAAAGGGACATAACCCAATCGAAACAACTCGAATTACACCAAACACCACAAAGTTGCCAAAACCCGACTTTCGGTACGCTTCTCTAAAAATTACAAAAGTTACATTTTCAGAATCCTTATCTCAACACGAGTTCATACATATAAAGTTTGTCAAAACCGGACTCCGTTTGTCCATTCAAATCGATGATTTTCAATAACCCAGACTTAGAGCAAAAACCTCCATTAATACACCTCTAATCCTCCAATTTTAGGTATAAACTCCATAATTTAACAAGATAATAACATAAATTGAGTCCATGAATGCTTACCTGAAGAATCCCTTCGATTTCCTCTTAAAAATCGCTCAAATCGCCTCTTGGTTTAAGCCTTAGTGTGATATAACATTCTGAAATTCGAAACCTCCTTTTTCTTTAACACTGACGCATTTTCCGCTTCTGCGGTCCTGGACTCGCACATGCGAGTCCGCTTCTGCGACCCTTCACTTAACCGTCCATTTCGCTTATGCGGTCCAGGTCTCGCACTTGCGAGACGACTTAAGCGAATAATGCTTCGCTTCTGCGAAGATCCCCCAGTTGCCTTACTTTCGCTTCTGCGGCCATTGGCTCGCTTCTGCGAGCCCGCTCCTGCGATTTCCTAGCCGCTTCTGTGGATTTGCCCGGCCAGGTACTATCTCGCTTCTGCGAGACAAACCCTGCGGATCCGCTTCTGCGGTTCCCCATCCGCAGAAGCGGAATCCCTACTGCAATTCATGACAGGAGTCCAAAAATGCCAAACTTCTTCCGTTAGACTCTCCGAAAATATCCCGAGGCCCTCGGGACCTCAACCAAAAATACAAATCCACTATAAATCATCATACGAACTTTTTCCAACCATAAAAATACACCCTCAAACACACGAATCATCAAATTAAGGTCGGTTCAAGCCTAAGATTCAACCAAAACTTCCGAAACCTACATTCTATCAAAAATCTGAAAATTTGCAGACATATCCAAAATCACCTAACGAAGCTACTGCAACTGTCGAAATTTCATTCTGACTCCCAGATCAAAATCTCACATATCGATCGGATTCCGCCAAAATTCTTACTTAGCCAATTCAAGCATATTTCTACACCGGACCTCCAAATTCAATTTTGATCGCTCCCCTAAGTCACAAATCACCTCCCGAAACTAACCAAATCATCAGAATTTGATTCCGAGCTCTCTAACCACATAGTCAACTCCGGGTTGACTTTTCATAAACAAACTTCACTCAAAAAGGCTATATGCCTCATTTTCAACCAGAATCACTCCCAATTCACCCGATAGACTCTTACACACATATAGAAATATGAAACACATAAATGAAGGGGTAACGGAGTGGTAACTCTCGTGACGACGGGCCGGGTCGTCACGGTCATACTACATGCATATGAAAAATATAAATTATAGTTGATATGGAAGGGTAAATGAGCAATCTAAGGTTGGAAAATGAGGATTATAGTTTTAAAAATGAAAAAAAATTGGTTTTTATTTTTTTTAAATATTTACCCATGGGATTAATATTTACCATGAAAAAAATTAGTTTTAATGGGATTATAGTTTTAATATTTTTCCATGGATCGGCACAAGCCCAACCTCGGTCAAGCCTTAAAATCTAGCGGACAGACTTAAGCGGGGCTTATAAACCTCAGTTTTAAATGAGCTAAAAAATTCCAACCTAGCCGTACCCAAGTAGTGGACTGGGTTGGGCTGGACTCATGGACCACGCCTATTTTGACGACTCTACCTCCGTCCAACAGTTCTTTGTAAGAAAATATCAATTATATTTTAAAGGTTTAAAATACTCCAATACACCAAATAATACACCATTCACGTACAATACCGTCTAACTTCACCATAAACACTGTTCAGATTCCTCCTTATAATCTTGGCCTCTTGCATCCAGCCGCACGTCTCAAGGTGAGAATTATTCTTTATAAAACTTATAGGGGCATGTTCCTATTTCTTCATTTAATAATAATGTCTAAATTAATCCGTTCCTATTTGAATTAAGTGTCTTCTAGCAGAATATTGCAAATTTATAATGGGTAAATGGTCGATTATACTCCTCTACTTTCATATACTGTCGATATTTAATCCTCGTTATACTATTGAGCCAAATTTATTCTTAACGTCATACTATGCGGTCAAATTTATCCTTAGAATTAGCAAACTTTAAAAAATTACCCTCGGCCCGTCAAATAACTCAAAATCTCCCAAATCATTCTAACTAAATCACTACTTGATCTTTTGCTCCATTATTTTTAAAATAATTGGCACTTACCTACTTTCTGAATTAGAGGGGAACAAATAAGAGAAAAAATATTAAATAATACAACCAAATAAATAAAGTATAGAAAATTGAAAAATCTAAATTAGTTATCTTTTCTAAGTTCTAAAAGTACTTACAACATCTCAATTTTAATTAATTCATTGCACCAAATGTATGGAGATTTTGCAAGTATCAGTGATTGAAGTTGAAGTTCCTTGGAAACTTTATATTGTTGAATTTAACTTTGCTTTAATTAAATATCTACGCATTGTGCAATCTTAAGTTAGTCGATTGTACTTTATATTAACATGACAATGACAAAATATATTTGAATATATATGTACATACATGATATTCAACTGCATATAATACACAATGAATAGACCCACCGAATTTTACGGTGTAATTATGATTGAAAAATAAATAAAATTCTAAATCAATTTCAAACCCATTATTATAATAAGAGAAGTGGGTGCATTGGTAGTTATTTTTTTTATGAATAATTTGTATAGTCTAGTAAACTTTAGCATTCACATCAATAGTAATTTCTCAAAATAATAGAGCAAGAAGAATAACAAGTGATTTAATTAAACTGATTTGGGAGATTTTGGGTTACTTGATGGATTGAGGGGTTATTTTTTTAAAGTTTGCTGACTGTAGAGGTAAATTTAGTCTGATTGTATCACAAATATTAAATGTAGACAATATATGAAAGTAGAGAAATATATTTGTCCCTTTACCCATTTATAGTTGAACTAGAGTCCTCAAACTAGGGAAAGACTAAATATTCTTTTCCAAGATATAATTATTTTTTAAGGGAAGAAATTATTCTTTCAAATTTTTTTATTGTTGTATAATTCGAGCAACCGAAAGCAATTGAAAGTGAAAGTTCAGTCAAAATCAATCAAATGACCTTCATTATTCTCCAAGTGAATATGTGTGGCACTGGTGTTTCACATCATGTTATGGCTTTAAAAAATTCTATTATTTTTGTTTCAAACTTCACTTAATATTACATTTTTGTTCAACATTCTATGTTACTAATTTTATGTAATATTCTATTTTTTAAGAAGTAATCATCTTTACGAGAACATAAAAATCTATTAATATTTCGGAGATATATTTCGTCGGTCAATAATTAGTATGGAATATTTGTGACTGACTTATTTTTCTATGTAGATTCATGGAATAAATTTAAATCTCATATAAACTAGAGAAGAACAACTTAATGAATATATTATTATCCAAAAAGAAGAAGGTTACTATATGAGGCATACGTTGTCCAAGAAGTAGGACAACTTAATGAATATATTATTATCCAAAAAGAAGAAGGTTACTATATGAGGCATACGTTGTCCAAGAAGTAGGCTAACGATAAAATCCCAAATTGTCCAATAAGAAGTGATTAACGATTTGATCCAAAATCGGTTGGGTTTGGTATTAATAAATAATAACAAAAGAGATGTGAGTGGAAAATGATAGAGAAAAAAATAAAGTGAAAGTGAAATTTTGAATGAGTTCCTTTCATTTATGCACTTTGTCCTTCGTTGGTAGAAGAAAAGAAAATCTTTGTATATATAAAGAGAAGCTCGTCTTTTAGCTCTTAAAGAGCTAAGAAAAAGGCAAGTCTCGCGCCGTCGTTGTCGCTCGCTCGACTTCGGCTTTGTCAAATATTGATTGATTAATCTTTTTGGATAAATTTCTTTTCAAATATTTAATAATTAAATTAATTAAAAAAAATTCAATCCGAAATAACCCGCGACCCGGTCCGGCCCGACACGTTTTTCTTTCCAAGATTATTTTAAATTCATTTTTTATTTCCCGCAATTTTTTGCTGAAACAGTGTCACACCTGTTCCAACAGCTATGACTGTTCTAAGGTTGCAAGCCTATTCAGAAACAACACCAAGTTGGCTATAAATATTCTTTCAAATCCCATAATTTTAACTTATGAATTTTTTTGATTATCTTCTTCTTCTTCTTCTTCTGCATTAAAATTTCAGTGTATTTTGCTGCCATCGAGTGGTTCGTTGATCATCAGCGTTTTTGGTACCAACACTCCAGTGAGTTAAATCGTTCTATCCTGGAAAAATATATTCCAGAACCTCGGGTACTTGAGGGGAATAATTTCCTTAAGGACACATTGTGTATTCAATGGATTCGATTTGTTCCTACAATATTTTCACAATTTGTTTTGAAGAAATTTACTGTTTTTTCAGAATTAGATTTCTACTAACTTTCTGTTTCTGTTTTTCAGAAAGATTATTACTCCCTCCGGTCTTAAATAAATGATTTTTGAGCCTTCTTTTTATGGTCCAAAATAAGTGATTTTTCCAAATTTCAAGAATGAATTAATTATTTTTTTCGTACATTGTCCTTGGAGTAAATAGTGTTGGAATATGTGTTAAGGGTGTTTATGTGAGATAGTAAAAGTAAAAATGGTCAATTACATTACTAATTAATGCTAAAAGGTAGATTTATTAATCTGTGTAAAAATATCCAAAAATTACTTATTTTGGACCGGAGGGAGTATTTAATTTATTTACAGCAATATACATAGATAACAAAATCAACTGTAATTATATGTAATTTAAATCGAATAACCTGCTTTTTTCATCTTGGGAGTCATCATCAAGCTTTTCGAAATGCGTATGACACACTATCTCCTCCGATCTAAACTAATTGAATTATGGAACACATCCGAACAATTAATCTTAATTGACGTAAGATGAGATTTTTTCATAGTCAAATTTGGTAAGGAAGAAAATTTAGTGAAGGCCATCTAACAAGGGTTGTGGTTCATTTCTGACAACTTCCTCTCAGTCAGAAGATGGGAACCTAAATTCGTCCCACAGGAAGCGACTCTCTCCTTCACTGCAATTTGGGTACGCCTCCTACAACTAGCCACTTAATTCTATGATAAAGAGGTCCTATAAAAAGTAGGCACGAAACTTGAGAAGCTTCTAAAAATAGATACGTGCACCTCCGTTACACTAAAAGGCAGATACACCAAAATATGTATCCAGGTACCCTTGAAAACACTAATTGCTACCTCTGTTACAATAAGGGACCATAAACAATTGGTGGTCTATGTAGAAGAAAACATATTGTGCATTGGGTGTGGCAGGATATGGCACACAACGAGAGAATGCTCACACAGGCAAAAACAATATCAAACAACAAATATGCAAGATAGCCCATAGTACTTAAATACAAAGCCAAACGGTGACCCATGTTAAAAGCAAGATAGTGAGCAAGAAGATGAATGGAAAGTTGTTTCATTTCCAAGAAGGCGTAAAAAGGAAAATCCCACGCAATAAAGTGCAACAACGGACCAGAGTAGAAATGGCAAGTAGGAATTGGGTACTGGGCTACATGGGATCCATCCAGCACACAACCAACACTCAGGCAGTTTTTCCGGTATTTGTCAAGCATATTTTTTATAACAAGAATCATTTTGAAAATATTTTCGTAACAACAGTCCCTCCGATGTTTGTCACGCATTTTGCACATTGCAGGACCTGCTTTCCAAAGACAAATTATGAACTAACGATGGCCAAGCAATGGGGGATTTGATATATCCACCCACAAACAATCTGTTTGTAAGCCCTAACGGGTAGATCTTTTGTTATATAATGCATCCAATTTAACCAAAAAAATTTAAATCGAAAAAGAATTTCAGTCTTTGGTGATTTACGATTATATACCTTAAATTATACAAATATTTAAGGTTATAAAAGTCAACTAATATTTTAGTCATTTATTAATTATTCGTACTTTTACAATACTATAATATAGATATATATAGATGGAGAGATAAATAAATTGATATTTGAATTCACAACAAAAACTAATGTTGGACCTCTAGTTTTTGGGATAAAGAAATTACATAGAATTACACTATGAGGTTTTCTTTTAAGATTTTCATCAAAATTTCGTGCATATTTAGGATATGAAATGAGAAATATATGTTTAGTTGATGCTACGTAAATAGTGTCGGTATCTGACTGGAAGATGATTTCTCAATGTTTAGTTTAATTTATACTTGATACGTTTACTTTTTTGTTACTCGAATAATACAATTCTTAGATCATGTAATATCTATAATAAAACCAATCAAAAGAGTTAATAAAATAAGAAAATATGAGCAACTTGAGCTGGCACAACAATTAGCAGTTTTAATTATAAAATATAAGTTTAAATAATCATGAAGTAATAAGATCTTGAATTGATATCATGAGTTAGAATGTCTGACCATTCTTTTTCGTTACGGAATATAATGATCTAAAGTCTAAATAACTTGTACAAAATCTATAAATAAGTCATTAAATTGATAATCATATATGAAAAATTAAGAACAAAAAACACAAAGCTAATAACTTTTCAATTTGTATTGTCATTCAAGAAGATATGAACCATAATTATTGTACTTTACTTTCAAAACACATTAAATATTAAGCTATTTACCTCAAATACAAATAATTTTTGCCTCGGAGACATTGTTACTGCCGTATTCAAACCGATATTCAATTTTTGCTTCTTCCAATAATCAATTGTTGGATACCTACAATAATTAAAACAAAAATAAAAATTGTTAACGAAATAAAGCAACATACAACAATTAAAACAAAAATTAAGTTGTTATAAAATATCTGTAGCATAAGAAAATTTTGACAAAAGATCCTAAATCTAAAGTAAATCCTAACCCTAAACAAAGAAAAGACATAACTAAACTTGGTAACAGAATTCTAAACTAAAAGTGAAACCTAAACCTTTTTCTAAAAAAAGAAAAAGAAGAAGCCGTATGCAACAAAAATGGAAGTAAACGGCAACTTTTAGTTTTATTCCATAGGGATAATATATTAGTGTTTATAACTACAATTTTATTCAAACTAAAATACATTTACGAAGGGTAAAAAAGGCGAACAATATTTCGCTAAGGGGCCTTCGTGCTTTTAATATATATATATATATATATATATATATATATATATATATATACTAGTCTTACGGTACGCGCGATTGCGCGTGTACCTATATCAATAAATATATAATTTTTAAAAATTACGTAAATATTATTATATAATGTGTGAGTAATTAAATATAAAACACATAGGTTCCTAAAAACAATGAATCTCATTAAGCTAGCTCAATAAAACAAAGAAATTCTACTCCACGTAAGTTTTTATATGCCTAACTACGATTTATGATGAGTGAAATATTTTATAAATATTATTCTAAAATATGGGCTCTTTATGGTTATAGAACTAGGTGAGGTGATATACATTGTAATTGTTTCTAAATTAAAAAAATTTTTGGCCTTTCAGAAAATTTGAGAGTGCCGAGGTAGAATTATAGCTCCTAGAAAATATTGATAAATAAAAAATAAAGTCTTAAATAACTAATATTGAATTATAAAAAATAATTAATACTATACTAAAAATATAGAAAGCTTATCATTTATTAGAATGAATATAAAAAAAATGAAAAATAATACCGACAACCCTTTAGAATACCGTTTCTCTTATGTTACATCTTAATTCTTCAACTTAGCATTTTTAGCAATTTAATTTTTAATATTATATTACAATAAATTTTCTTTATGTTTTATTTCTTTCATGCCCGATGCTCTTTTTATACCTTAAGAATTTTATCAACTTGATAAATTATTTGAAAAAAAAAGTGAATATAAATTCTTTTTCTAATTTATTAATTCAAAAAATTAATTATTTGTTGCGATTTCATATTTTTATGATAGTATAGAAGATAAAAAGTTTTTTTTTAAACTTTGTTTTCCTACTCAAATAATATATTATTCTTTATCAAGTTGTGTAACATTTAAAAATATATTTAATAATTAAAATAAATATTTAGTTAGATACAATCACTACAAAAGATTGAAGAATTTACGGCGGTTTTATTACGGCGGTTGCTGTAATGCGCCATAATACGAAACAAAAAATGGCGTTTTTAAACACGCCGCTTTAAGGTTTTAATACTACGGCGGTTTAAACCGCCAATATTATCAATTCCCCATCACACACCTCCAAACAAATTTAGATTTTCTCCTTTGGTCAGACCAAAAAATTAGAACTCCTTCCCGCGTTCCTCCTTAAATAAACCCTAGTCTTCATTGTGGCTCGTGACTCCCTCATCTCGCCGAGGCACTAGATTGGAAGCCACTGGTCTCCAATGAAGCTTCCGAGGAGTCCAGCAACCCCATCTCCAAATAAAATTCAGCGAGGTCCTCTCAATTTTCCTCCCCTTTTCGCTATTATTGTTGTAGACACGTAATTTTTGACCATACCCGAAATTTCACCCGTTTTAGCGTAGAATATTTAATTTAGGTGTCATATAGTTATTTACACTAATTTTAACTCTTTTACATTATTTTTATCATAAAATTGAAAAAAAAAATACAAAAAAATAGTTTCATATTATATATATATATATATAATTTAGTTTAATTAATTAAATTAATTTTTGCATTACGTAATATATTTATCTTATATTAAAATTAATTTAATTAAGGCTTGGGTATTTGTTTTTAACCTAATGTTAAGGCCCAAATCTGAGGCCCAAACACCTTACCCAACATTCCTAACCCATTTTCAACCCAGTCCAAACCTATTGACCCGCCCCAATTCCCTTTTAAATCTGAACCATCCATCACCTTAGATCCTATGGCCTAGATTTAATCCCCACACCTAAGAAACAACCCTCATCTTCTCATCTTCAATAAACTAGACACAAAACAAACCCTAGCAGAAAAAGTGCCGCCCACCCCCTTCTCCACCTTGACAACCCTTTCTTCTTCTTGGACTTTAGAGCAAAAAACTTCACAGCCGCCTCTGCTCCTTGAACCCCTGTAGCCGCCCAGCCGTCCCCCAGCTGAAAACAAGCTTCACCCGCCATAACCATGAACAAACATAGAAACCAAAAAATGGAGAAAACCTAGCAGATAAAAGAGAGAAGCTGCCGCCACTGAGAGCTCTCTCCTTCTTCCTTCAACTGCACGAAGCCGCCAGCCTCCATCTCCAAACTGCCACCGCCAGACCACACAACATCGCCGCCCAGCCCTTCTTCTCACCCAAACGGCACAGCAGAAAAAAAAACAACAGCAACAAAAGAAAAGAAAACCCCATAGCCGCCGGCCGCAACTGGAGAAGAATCAAGAGTGGACTTAGAATCTAGTTCGATTTTTGCTTTTCTATGTTTCAGCATTTTCTGGAATTTCATTTGTATTTCAAGGTGTAAAGGAGATGTGTAAATCAAAGGCTAAATATGAGAACAACAGTTTGTTATAGAGGTGTTTGAATTTCAAAGTTTTTGTTCCTTATGATTTCAATGGAGATGAGTTAAACTCGCCCGTGTCGGAGTTTGTTTGAGTGTTCGTTGCTTCGTGGCTGTTAATTTCTGTTTCTCGGCTACAGTTTGCGTTGGATTTTCCCTGCCAGATTCTTTTATACTTTGCTTCTGGAATTAATTGAAGTTCTACAAACTTAGTGAAATGTAGGGGGAAACGGATGGAGATATTTAGTTTTGTGCACACCTCCTAGTTTGGGATTTCATTCTGTCTAAAGTCCATAAAAATCACATGAAAGCAAACTCAGTTCCTTTTGGTTTCATCTCTGCTGCAAATCCGAAAATACAAGGAAAATATAGGGTTTTGTCTCCTCTTTTCAAAATTCTGTTTTGTTTGCAAAAATGGAGATTGTTCGAGGTGGTCGAAGTTCGAGGTTTCGATTCTAGTTGCCGATTCGAAGCTGGCTCGCGGTACCGGTTTGATTTCTGTTGCTGCTGTATTTTTGCAATTGGATTCGGTAGACCCGAGGTGTTATTCTTGCGCTCTCTCAATTAATCGAAAAGCTTCGCGCCATAAGGTTCAATACCTCAATCCTTTACTCGTTTTAGTGTTAACTATCTGCTTGTTGGTTCGATTTTGTGACTCGTTGTTGGTGATTTTGAATTTGCTCACTCATATGTTTGCTTGAATTGATCGGAGTGAATTAGAATCGCACGTTTAGTTATACAAATCATATGCTTTCTTTGAATTGGAAAATGAAGCTACTAGTTGTTGAATTTAAAAGGATGGTTTGGGAAGAAGTGGTTTAAAATAACAATTGGATCTAAAGTTATGGAATGAGGCAAAACAAAAGTTGTTTAATGTTCTTAATTTCTCATTTAGGTAGATTGGCACCAATTTAACATTAGTGGCATGCTTTAGGTCGATAACACATGGGTAGGCAATCTTTAAGATATTTGTTATTTTGAGGCGAGAGGTCGTTTCCTTTAGTTCATCATCCGGGAAATACCTCGAGAAGTTTGTAAATATTATTATCCGGGGTATGCCCCGAAGAAGTATGTAAATATTTTGGAGGCCTTGACGAGCATGGTGGATAAGTCGTAGTATAGGTTAGCTTAGGATGTTTCTTTTCCTTTTCATTTTCTTTTATTTAGGTGGGGACGACCTCGAGCCTCTTGTGTGCTTATTCTATTTTTGTTTATGCTTACCTCAATTTGAATGTTTTGAAAGCCAACTAGATCGAGTACGCAACTGTGATCTTCACGGGATTTGGGGAGTGCCTAACACCTTCTCCCCGAATCAAATGAACCCCCTTACCCGAATCTCTGGTGCGGACTTATGTTTTGGAGTCTAAAGTGTTTTAAAAGGAAAATCATTTTAAAAACGGTGGCCTGGCACACCGAAACCAATGTCAGGTGGCGACTCTGAATAATTTCCTTTTGAACACCATTTTTGTCACTTTCAAAATTGAAAACCCTTTTCAAGCTCTTTTACTAAATTCCTTTTATTTATTTAAGAGGATTAAGTGGAAAGGTTTGTTTTGGTAAAAAAAAAAAAGGGTGTGACAATTGTTATTTATTAATGTAGATCGTACATCTAGGGTTTCATTTGCTCTTTCTATGTAGTTGTTGGATATATGCTTAGCTTATTTACTTCTTATTTGTTCATGTAGATCTAGGTTTATTTGCTGTATCTGTGTAGTTGTTGGATCTGTGCTTAGTTCGCTTTTTGCTACTGTTTGTGTAAACTTATTTTGTGAAATTGGATCGATATTTTCTTTTTCTCCGTCGAGTGATATAGAACGACTTTTTTGCAGGCTATAAAAGTACAAACTGTTGTTTCTTCTGCCATTCTCCTCTGTTTTTGCAAATTTATGTGGTGTTTGTTTCCAAAATTGTAAACTAGTAAGTGAGAATTTGGATTTTACTCATATTCTTTTATTTGGGGTTTATCTTATGGTTTTGATACATAGCATTGGCACTACTACTACAATTTTTTTAGAGTACTTTTTAAATTTCTTTCGATTTTGCTCTACCACATATGTTTGTTCTATGCAAATTTTGCATTATTTGTGAATTAGAGCTCTTGACCTTAAGTATAAAGATTTCATATATTGTGTTTTAAATTTATTCGTGATACCAGATTTGAGAAATGGCTTGCCGTAGGCAAACCGCAAGGAAATCTTCGGTAGAAGTAACACTACAGACCAATAACAATAACAACAGACCATCTTTCATATTCAAGCACTATGAGGTTAACTGTGTTGATAAACTTTACTTCCTGCAAGTGTATAGTGACCTTTCAGTTGCTATTGTTGCTCTTGATAGTGAGCAATACTTAATTCTTTCAATGGCATTGTTTCTATTCTTGTCAGTTCACTGTATGTGTTGTTGTTAGTCTGATTATATATAACAGTTTTTATATGTTGGAATTACCATGAAATAGTCTATACATATCCACAAATGACTACATAATCAAACTTTTATGAATTTGACTAAGATTTTTGTTCTTTTCCATGAAGCTACTGTGTTTAACAAATATCCGACGTTTAATCCGATAATTTCTTCT
This sequence comes from Nicotiana noctiflora, assembly GCA_032618575.1. Classification (NCBI taxonomy): domain Eukaryota; kingdom Viridiplantae; phylum Streptophyta; class Magnoliopsida; order Solanales; family Solanaceae; genus Nicotiana; species Nicotiana noctiflora. The sequence continues at coordinate 160,415 of JASVEL010008199.1, read as the reverse complement.
AACGCTACTTGCATATTCTCTCAACCCTAGCCGTAGTTTTCAAAATTTGGCAAATATGTATGGTGTTGCTCAGTTTGAGAAAATATGGATCTCATACATTTCATTTTTTAAGTTAAAGCTTTCAAAAAAGAAACATAAGAGAATTCTCTTTCTTTTTTGGCAATTGATGGATTGATTGTTGAACTTCTTATTTCTGTTCTTGATTTTACGTGGTTTTATTTTATTCGTGTTTTACTTATATCAGTTAGGATCTCTTTAGATGAAGATTTGTTTCTTAGTGATTGGTCTTTTTATTAGATTTGGTCTTGAGACCTTTTATAAATCTGTTTTTTTATTAGAGTTGCAGTATAAGGTTAGGTATCAATGGCCTTAGTTGTGCCTTTATGACTCAGGTAACAGTGCATTCATTTCATGTAAATACCTTGCAATTTGGAAAAGAAAGATCTTTTCTTTTGTATCTATTATGGTTGACTTGTGATTATTGTTCCTTGTTTCATTTTAGTTTGTAGACATTTTGTTGGAGTGGCGCCCATCACATAACAGTCACTACAAAAAAAATGATATTGTGGTGGTGTTAATAAATGTATTTTATTACAGTGATTTTCAAACAGCCATAATACACATAACTAAAGTAGCGGTACATTTGAGTAAAATGACAGTTTATTGTCAGTATCCTTTTTTAACCCTAACCCCATGCCAAAAAACATTTTCTTCTTCTCTATTTTCCCCTTCGCCGTCTACATTTTTGACGTCTCTCTTCCGAATCGTAGGACGACTTTGAAACTGAGGCTCCTGTTGTGTTAGAGCATTGATTTGAAAGTCGATATTCCTTTCTCTACCCCTATCAGTAGAATACCAACTTCAAGGTACAAAGTTCTAATCTATCCTCTATTGAATAACTGCCATTGGGTGAAGTTGTTAATATATTCAGGACTTAGATATGCGAAAGTTTTTTTCAATTTCTTTAATTCGCCGAACTACACAATTGGATCAGTTGTTGGTTTCTTCTTAAGCTTTGTTTGGGTTTGTTGTTGAACTGACATCCACATTTACTTTGAGTCTGATCAACATTTTTTTTGTGTCCTACGAGTTATATGCTGCCACTATTTGGAGTTAGAGTTATAAGACCGAAAGAGTGTTTGCAAGTAAATACTCGGCGATATTTACTCTCTTCATGTGATGCAACTTTTATATGCAGGGAACACTAGATTAAGCTGCTGAGAAAAGATCTCCGGGAAAAGATATTCTGCGAGATAAAGATTGAGCGTATGAAACATTAGTTAAAAGATCCCTAGATAGCAGCTTTGTCAGGATAAAAATACACATCATTTGTGGTATCTTTGGCCGATCATGAGAAGACAAGCTCGATACATATCACACAGAGTGCTCTCATTCATAAATGTTGCAAGGATTGACTATGATTCTTTTTTTTTTATGGAACAGTTTTTCGGAATTACAATTCATCTGATGATGTAAATGTTGAAGTACCTATATTCTTTTTAATAAAGAATATTTCACTTATTTCATGTTTTGTGTTTGTATCAAAGTTATTCTAAAATATTGGACAAGTTCAGATGTATTGGTGTGATAAACAGGGTTAAATATAAGTAGACAAATAAGTAAATAAAATAATGGTTACAACCGCCATTTTGAGCATAAATATTTGGCACATGGAATTCAATTGTGGCGATTTCAAAACAGCCATAATATGCAAATTAGAAACCGCCAGTTTAACAAAGAAAGAATATGGCGATTTTTCAAAAACCGCCGTAATATGTTATTGGCGATCGTGATTCTGGCGCTTTAGTAAACCGCCATTATATACAATTGCAGCGGTTTAAAACCGCCACCATATACAGAAATAGCCGCCATAATAACACCTCTTTTTTGTAGTGAATCTATTACTTTTAATAGTACATCTTAGACTTGTAAGTTCCCCAACAACAATCATGAACGTACAACATTCCTATTGAAATTGTCTTAGGATATACAAGGAAAAGAAAACATAATACTACTCATGTTTTCCCAAGTAATTGCACGAAAATTATATAATATTTTGTTTTCCTTGGTTGAAAAAAAGCTTACCTTTTATTTTTTATATTCTATTCCTTTTTCGCAATATATTTTATCCTTATTTGGTTGATTTCGAACTCCTACATATTAGGTAATAATTTAAATTAAACTTGATTTGAATTTCTAAACATTAGAAAAATAACTCAAATTACATGTTGGTCCAATGTGAAACTTATTTTAAAAGGGTAAAAAAGTCTAACGACATTTCGCTAAAGGGCTTCGTGCCTTTAATATAGTATATAGATATATAGATAGATAGATATAGATATATAGATTATATATTAAGTCTACACAATTATATACATATAACACATAAATTATGGATATATTATTTCTCTGACATTAATTTTTAATTTAAACAATTGGGTGAACAACTATTTGAGTTAAATCTTCTAATAAATTTTTATAATTTCCTACTCGGCATATTTGTACTAACTCCATTTTTTCACAGTTCTTATGATATCACGCGGGAAGTTTTGGGATTTGTAATTCTAATTGGTACTGTATTTGATTATCTCTAACATATTTGTATTCAACTTAGACTCGTCTATGAAGTACAATAAAGTAATAAAATTAGAAAAGAAAAATTGATATCACGTAACGACGTATAATAGGAATTACCAATTTGATAAATATTTGACCTTAAATTCTACTAACAAAGGCAATCCAAAAATATTGACGTTCTATAACATACTAAAAATAGGAGAATATCAATATTCAACTCCTAATTTCATGCTTATTATCTTCCAAGAATTCAAATTCATATAAAAATATAAAAATATCCATAAAATATTTCTCGACAATTAATTGCTTAATTTTACTCTATATAGTGTATTTTTCAACATAACCCTTGGTTTGGATAAAAATTCAGTTATATTATTTTCTTCTCTAAACATGATATGCGTTGATATAGTGTGAAAGAAGAGCTTTAGAAAAAGAAAGCAGCGAAACTTGGAGAATATATTGAATGATTTGGCTGAAATAGTTAGGAGTGAGAGTAAATATTTTTTTTGTAATATTTAAAGAAGTTAAAAAAAAGTAGGGACTTATATGATAAAAAAATAAAAAACGGGTTAGTTCTAGCCAATGAGTAGGTCAAGTTGCTATATGGTGCCAGATTTGAAAAAAAACTCCGTATTACCACTTTCAAAATAATAAACAAAAAAATACATATTTTTAAAAATTTATATATATATATATATATATATATATATACTAGTCTTACGGTACGCGCGATGCGCGTGGATCCTGTCTTAATGAGTATAATTTTTTTTAAATAATAGTATTGAGTTATAAAATAAAAGTGTAAGTTCCTAAAGATGGTCATGGCTATTTGTTGTGTATAACTAACTCATTAATTGAAGAAATTATCTCAGAAGTCCTCAATTATTAATAAATCAACTTAACATTTGTCTCACGTTTGTAATTTCATAATTTAAATTTCACGATAAGAAATTTGAAAATCTGAATAATCTTGAAGGATACAACTAATAATATATAAGTAGGCAACTAATAATTTACGAACTTTAAATAAACACAAAATCAAAGTACAATAATAAATAAAAAAGATATTAAAAAAAATAAAGCAAGCTAGTAAAATAATCTAGTATTGAAATCTAGCTAATGAACCCACTCATATTTAGCTAAATGTATCATCGATTAAAAACTGAAAGATCTCATAAATTGTTCTTATTATTTTTGTGCCTACTATTGATGTCTTTCTAACAATCCGCATAATTGTAATAGTTTTAAAGCTTTAAAAAGATAAAGTATAATATTGAATAATTTCATTGATGTTGTAGTCTTGTATATTTTTAAAAGTGAACTATCATGTTATTTTTCAAGAACCCGTACCTCTTCTTTCTTAAATATTAATAGTTTTAAAGCTTTAAAAAGATAAAGTATAATATTGAATAATTTCATTGATATTGTAGTCTTGTATATTTTTAAAAGTGAACTATCATGTTATTTTTCAAGAACCCGTACCTCTTCTTTCTTAAATATTAATAGTTTTAAAGCTTTAAAAAGCCTTTATATATAATTTATTAAGTGTAAAACATATACAAAGTGAAATCTAATAAAGGTATAATATTTTAACTTTCTATATTTCAAATTGGAAAAAGTTAAAAAGTAAATTCTAATTAATCTTCATATTTCAAATTGGAAGCAATTAAAAAGTAAATTCTAATTAATTTTAAACTTTTTATTAAACAGGTAACAAAATGACATTTAAATGAAGTTTTTCTTATGATATTTAATTTTTATGATAAAGATCAAGTCTAAAATAAAAATAAAAAGGTTAGTTTTAAATTCCAGTCTTTCATTTTAGGTAATTATTGCATTAATAATATTTTATTAGATGGTAATATGTACTCACGTTTTTTCATTTACTCAATATGTCATAATGGCTAAAGGCTAAAAATTAGGAGTTCTTATTTACTTTAATAAGAAAATATTTAATAGCCAAAATTTTAGGTATTTAAGTGTCATAATATTAGGAAAGTATACAATTGTGTCCAATATAAAAAATTTTTATTAAACAGGTAACAAAATGACATTTAAATGAAGTTTTTCTTATGATATTTAATTTTTATGATAAAGATCAAGTCTAAAATAAAAATAAAAAGGTTAGTTTTAAATTCCAGTCTTTCATTTTAGGTAATTATTGCATTAATAATATTTTATTAGATGGTAATATGTACTCACGTTTTTTCATTTACTCAATATGTCATAATGGCTAAAGGCTAAAAATTAGGAGTTCTTATTTACTTTAATAAGAAAATATTTAATAGCCAAAATTTTAGGTATTTAAGTGTCATAATATTAGGAAAGTATACAATTGTGTCCAATATAAAAATTTTTAGAGGGTAAAAAAGGCGAACGACATTTTGCTAAGAGCCTTCGTGCTTTTAATATAGTATATATATATATATATAGATTATAAATTTTATATTACGAATTCTTAAAAAGAATATTTGCCACCAAATTTCATATTGGAGTTTCTATTCACAACAATTGGTCCAAATACGGTGTAGCCTTGGTCCAATTCGGAAAGCCCACCCATACTAAGCCCAGCCAACACGAGCTGAAACCCTACAAATTTTCAACCTACCTTGGATTTTCTGCCAAACCTTTTATTGGAAAGAGATACTGTATTTTGTATCAATCGATCCGAGTTATAAGTGACTTTTCCTTTTTCTACAGTTACTATTTCAATATTCGAGGCGTAAGTAAAAAATGGTGATATCGCCAATAGATACATCACACGTGGCATGCATATTAAAATTGGAGATTTATTTGCTGGACTCTTTTATATTTTGGGGCCAAGAGCAGCATTTAGAGAAGGGGAAGGACTAACGAATAAAATAAAATATAAGGGTCTACAAGGTAAACACAACTAAAGTACACCTCTGCCGACATTATATCTGTACTTTGAAACCTTTAACCTAATGAATAAAATAACAAGATCTACCTCTCTCCTTAGATCTACCTATCAAGCCAAGCCTCCATGAAAGAAGAAAAAAAAACACACATTTTTGGCTCTACCCAAGAGATCTACCTCTCTCCTTAGATCTACCTATCAAAGCCAAGCTTCCATGAAAGAAGAAAAAAACACACAATTTTGGCTATATTTCTCTGGTGGGTTAATTAATTTCTTTTTCTCCAATCTTTTTGAATTCATTTTTTCCTTTGTTTTGGAACTACTTCTCTCTTTTATCACCACCAAATTGTTGTTGTAGATCTTGGCTAATGTAATCCTTTTGTGATTGATAACACAAATATTCTGTTTTAATGCTTTAACGGCTCATAATTTTCTACAGAAATTTCGCACACCTAAAGTTTTTCTAAAGATCTGTTCTTTATCATGTTTTTCAAAACATCTTTTATTTGTCAAGGTTTCCTAAACATCTTTTCTTTTTAAGTTTTTCGAAAGATCTGTTTTTTTTCTAGTTTTTCTAAAGATTTGTTTTCAAGTTTTTCTAAAGATCTGTTCTTTTTAATTTTTAAAAGCATCGTTTTCAAGTTTTCCAAATATCTGTTGTTTTCTAGTTTTTCTAAAGATTTGTTCTTTCTCAAGTTTTTCTAAAGATCTGTTTTTCCTAGATTTCTAAAGATCTGTTCTTTTTAAGTGTTCCACGCATCTGTTCTTTTTCAAGTTTTCCAAAGATCTGTTTTTTCTTGTATTTCTAAATATCTGTTTTTCCTAAAGATCTGTTCTTTTTCAAGTTTTTCTAAACATCTGTTCTGTTTCAATTTTTCTAAACATCTGTTATTTTTCAAGTTTTTCTAAACATCTGTTCTTTTCAAGTTTTCCAATGATCTATTTTTTCAAGTTCTTCTAAAGATCTGTTCTTTTTTTGGTTTTTCTAAAGATCGGTTCTTTTTTCTAGTTTTCTAAAAGTTTGTTCTGTTCATGTTTTTCTAAACATCTACTCTTTTCTTAAAGTTTTTCTAAACATTTGTTCTTTTTAGAGTTTTTTAAACATATGTTTTAAGAGTTTTTCTGAACATCTGTTCTTTTTTCTGGTCTTTCTATATATCTGTTCCTTTTTCTAGTTTTCTACAGATCTGTTTTTTGGAACAAATTTTCCTCCGTACATTAGATATTTCGTTTTAGATCTCATATTAGTTTCCAAACTTTTGTTGACCGGTAGCCTTAGATTTAACGTTTTACAATATATATTTACTTTTCCCTAAACCTTTTTGTAAAGGTTAGTATTTACATCTGTTATAGTTTTATTGTGTTTAGAAATATTTACCTTTAAAGCTATACATCTAACATTTTGTTTTCTTAAACTCATTGTCCTCTTTAATATCTTGCAGGTGCCTTTTGAAGTAGCAGTCGTAAATCTTCGATGACAAAATTTTCAGGAAGGGAAAAGTATCAAGATTCTCGTATGTAGTTCCTTCCTCTTTGCTTTGACTGTTGAGCAGTTTGATATGAATAGGGATTATATAAATTTTCTTGTAGCATTGTTTATTTGTTCTTTCTGCTGATTGCATATGGACTTTTACCCTCTAATTGTCAACATGCTTGTATTTCTTTTTTTTTTTTGGCTTGCTCTTGATGTGTAAATATATACTTTGTACTTTGGACAAAGTGACTTCTAAGTTTGTTATTTGCATCTTTATTTCGGTAAAGTTTAATTGATTTGAGTCCCAACTGGTACAACCATGTTTTAATATGGTTGTAGACTTGCTCTTGATATGTAAATATATACTTTGTACTTTGGACAAAGTGACTTGTAAGTTTGTAATTTGCATCTTTATTAAGTTTAATTGATTTGAGTCCCAACTAGAACAACCATGTTTTAATATGGTTGTATACTTGCAGTGTTATTGTTTCCTGACAATGCAATGTATAATGTTTAACTATTGCGGACTTTTGTTTAGCAACTTCTAGTACATGTAGATTGCCGTCAAAATAACAGTACTACTATGAATGTTATGCTTAATGTACCATTGAAAAAGACTCAAAACTATAAATTCTGCCATGCAAAAAACATTTGAATATAATTTTCATTATTTTGCTGTTTTTTTCCCTTTATTATTGTGCTTTAATTTTGTGTTTCACATAAAGCTCAACAACCTTTGGTGCTTTTATGAGCTTTCTGCTTTTAACTACCTTGCATCTCCTGAAAGTTTAGGCGATTGGGATGCAAAACATGGCAGTATTGCTTATTTGGTAGCTAACTTACAGCAATCATGCATTTTTCCTAATCTTTTTGGAAATATTTCTATATCTAGTTTAAAAGGCTTTTGAGGTTTGTCCTACTTTTTCGAAATATGCATTTTTGAATCAAGTTCATAAGGTCTGTTTGCTTGTTCTCCTACTTGTTTGAAATACGCATATGCAATGAATTCTAAACAACTTTTTATCAGTCTTTCTGTAGGCTCCTAACCTGTTTTCATTCATAGAGTACTCTAAAAAATTAGAAAGCCCTCAGATGACTCCAAAATCTACTCCTTGCCCCTAATATGCACACAACTTTAGGTTCCAGTTACTTAGTGCTAGCAATTCATTTTCTCTGTTTTAATATTTATGAAAATATTTAATTTTTTTTGTTTTTAATCCTCCAATATTCACACAGAAACAATCTATAAACATAAATGTATCTGGAACACCATAAACAGGTATATTTTTGGTTAATAATTAACGTCCTTATTGGAAGCTACAATTTCTACTTGTTGCTGTAAGGTAACTTGTGTGTGTATATGTATTTACGTTTATAACTAGATGTGATGTTGCCTAAAGAAATAAACCAAATGTTGTGAAATGTAAGAAACATGAAGAAAATGGGAGTATAAATTGGACCTACTAAAAATATTAGAAGTGGATGGAATGGTATTACCATTAGAGCCGAGGAGATTTGTATCATGTCTGTTCTTGTCCAGCTTATTGATCATTCTTTTGGTAATCCGTGGTTCTGTCTCTGTTGTTGTTTCTGTGGATCAGGACAAGTAAAGCCACCCTTTTTGATGTCATCTATACAGTTTCAATTGCGTAAGTGATAGTTTCCTACACTTGAATATGTGAATTTATTTTCTTTCTTAACAAATGTTAAATAGAAGAATCAAATTATGTTGTCTGTTCCAAGATTTCTTCTTCACTGCCAGCTTAAGTAGATCCAGTAGATGTTCCGTTTTGGTGAAAACTATTGGAATACTTGAATGAGGATCGCTCTTTTGAATTTTCAACATCTCAAAATTTTTGTTGCTCTTACAATCCTGTTTATGATTTGTTTTCCATTTAACCATATTTTTTCTTTGTTTGACATCTATGTCATTGAACAACTATGTACTGTTTTCAAGGACTATTATTTTGTTCAGACTCATTTCCATTGCTGCTCCATAACTTTACCAAACAAGTCCTTCTGCTCATGATATTTGTCACTAGGACTCCATTGAATGTGCTACAATAGGAAATCAACTATTTCACCAATGTTTCTTCTCACAAAGTTTTGATAGAGTGTACAACGAGCACGGGCTGCTTTGATAGAGTGTACAAAGTTTTGATAGAGTGTACAAAGTTTTGATAGAGTGTTATTGAATTAATTGTTCCTTGCTGCTTCTGCACGTGCACGAGCACGGGCAGCTCGGTCTTCTGCATTTTTTTTCTGCAAAAATTGTAGTGTTAGTTATTTGGCTCTTTATGTGAAACTAAAATTCAGTTAGTTACCTTTTGACATTGATTCTTATGTTCAGTGAACTTGTCAAGTGTCATGTTCTTAATTGCCCCACAAATGCTGCATTTTGTAGCTACAGGTCCTTTTGTTTGGGTTTTTGTCTTGCCCATCTGCGCACAATAAATGAGAAAACCCTGATTTATTTTCTGTTTGCTCACTGGTAAGTTATTTGTCCAGCTTTTGACATGCTTTTAACTTGACATTTCATTTCCATTTCTTGCCTTTTACAGATTTTGAATAACATGGCAATCTACTGCATGACTGCAAGTTCTCCACTATGGCTAGACAGGTTACAATAATGTGATATTTACATACCTAGACAGGTTACAACAGAGTTTTTATCAATTATTCAATAATTTTAAATATCACATTATTCAATAATGTGATATTTACATACCTAGACAGATTTTAATAAAAAATTCTGGAATTACATCTTTACACATTTACATACCTAGACAGTTTACAACAGAGTTTTTATCGGTTATTCAATAATTTGACCATCAATTTAGAACATCGAATAGATGAACACAGATCTAACTGCATAACTCAACAATGGATGTTAAATTAATCTTTTAATAAAATATTCTCGAATTACATTTTTACACATTTACATACCTAGACATGTTGCAACAGAAAGTTTTTATCAATTATTCAATAATTTGACCATCAATTAAGAATGTGATATTTACATACCTAGACAGATTTTAATAAAAAATTCTGGAATTACATTTTTACACATTGACATACCTAGACAGTTTACAACAGGGTTTTTATCGGTTATTCAATAATTTGACCATCAATTAAGAATATCAAATACATAAACACAGATCTAACTGCATAACTCAACAATGGATGTTCAATTAATCTTTTAATAAAATATTCTCGAATTACATTTTTACACATTTACATACCTAGACAGGTTACAACAGAGTTTTTATCAATTATTCAATAATTTGACAATCAATTAAGAAAATCGTATAGATAAACACAGATCTAACTGCATATCTCAGCAATGGATGTTAAATTAATCTTTTAATAAAAGATTTTTAAACATTTACATACCTAGACAGGTTACAACAGAAAGTTTTTATCAATTATTCAATAATTTGACCATCAATTAAGAATATCGAATAGATACACAGATCTAACTGCATATCTCAGCAATGGATGTTAAATTATTCTTTTAATAAAAGATTCTGGAATTACATTTTTACACATTTACATACCTATACAGGTTACAACAGAATTTTTATCAATTATTCAATAATTTGACCATCAATTAAGAATATTGTATAGATAAACACACATCTAACTGCATATCTCAGCAATGGATGTTAAATTAATCTTTTAATAAAAGATTTTTACACATTTACATACCTAGACAGGTTACGACAGAAAGGTTTTATCAATTATTCAATAATTTGACCATCAATTAAGAATATCGAATAGATACACAGATCTAACTGCATATCTCAGCAATGGATGTTAAATTAATCTTTTAATAAAAGATTTCTACACATTTACATACCTAGACAGGTTGCAACAGCAAGTTTTTATCAATTATTCAATAATTTGACCATCAATTAAGATTATCGTATAGATAAACACAGATCTAACTGCATATCTCAGCAATGGATGTTAAATTAATCTTTTAATAAAAGATTTTTACACATTTACATACCTAGACAGGTTACAACAGAGTTTTTATCAATTATTCAACAATTTGACCATCAATTAAGATTATCGTATAGATAAACACAGATCTAACTGCATATCTCAGCAATGGATGTTAAATTAATCTTTTAATAAAAGATTTTTACGCATTTACATACCTAGACAGGTTACAACAGAAAGTTTTTATCAATTATTCAATAATTTGACCATCAATTAAGAATATCGAATAGATACACAGATCTAACTGCATATCTCAGCAATGGATGTTAAATTAATCTTTTAATAAAAGATTCTGGAATTACATTTTTACACATTTACATACCTATACAGGTTACGACAGAGTTTTTACCAATTATTCAATAATTTGACCATCAATTTCGAATATCGAACAGATAAACACAGATCTCACTGCATATCTCAGCAATAGATGTTAAATTAATCTTTTATTAAAAAATTCTGGAACTAAATTTTTACACATTTACATACCTAGACAGGTTACAATAGAGTTTCTATCAATTATTCAATATTCAATAATTTGACTATCAATTAAGAATATCGAACGGATAAACACAGATCTCACTGCATATCTCAGCAATAGATGTTAAATTAATGTTTTATTAAAAAATTCTGGAACTAAATTTTTACACATTTACATACCTAGACAGGTTACAACAGAGTTTCTATCAATTATTCAATAATTTGACTATCAATTAAGAATATCGAAGATCTAACTGCATATCTCAGCAATGGATGTTAAATTAATCTTTTAATAAAAAATTCTGGAATGACATTTTTACCTTTTCTCGATGATCTCAGATATCCTTTAATTCAGCAAATACAGGATCTCAGTCAACGTGACTTTCTGCGAAGAAGATGAGTTAGAAAGGATGAAAAAATGAAAGTGTATTGTAAAATTTTCTCTTCCATGGAACTTACCTTCTAGCGATTGTAATGGTTTCTGTTGCAAGGGTTTCTGTTTCTAGTAGTTTTAATGATTGGTGTTAACAGATTGAAGTGGAGAACCTTCTAGAGTATAGCGAGAAAAAACCTTACAATCCCTACATTCCCTACATCTTTTCTTCTTCTATTTTACTATTTTTCATTATTGTTTTTTAAACAATAAGAAATATTAATGATTTAGTAAATATTTTTCATATTTTTTTAATATATCTTGTACAATATATTTTTATTTTATTTTTCTTTATCAGTTTTTTAATTTAATTATTAAACTGAAATAATATTAGTTGTCATGATCTACTATTTTAAATATTACATTGGCTGTTGTTGAACATCATAAATCACATAACCAAATTCTAAGAATCAACATGTATAAAGAAAAAAAAATAGGGTATCACATATTAGTATAATAAGGTATTTCAAGATATTGTACTATATTACTATTATTGAAAGAAAATTAAATATTGTATCAATTAAATGCAACTAACACAACAAAAAACTAATTGAACTAGCATATGATACCAATATAGTATATAGCTATACTAATAAGGTATATAATAGATATTAATTGTATACTAAATTGGTATATTTGTATATTATTTTAGTATATAATATAGTATATTATTACATATAGCTATATACCCTACAACATATTGTATACGTAGCAGTATGTCACACCCCAACCTCGGGAGATGGCTCAATCGAGTGAACCCGACGGAGCAAGCCTTATTGAACACTACCAACCCCAACCTAATGTGTATACGAAACCCATGCCTTTCATTAATTTAGACAACTATACAGGGTGTGTACCACTTCACGAGTTCGTTACATATCATAAAAACTTACCTTACATGAGCTAGCTTCAGTGATTCTGTTCGTACTTCAGTTTAAGAAAATCACAAGTTTAGGATTACAACATAAGCGTATAGTGGACTCCCCGAATACCCGTACATAACCCCCACTAGTGTCTTGGAGCCTCTAAGGATACAACAGATAAGCATAACTATGCCGGCAATAAGGTCCCGGCTATACCTCAAAAGTGGAAAGATGTGATAACAAAAGATAAAACATATATCCCCATGGAAGAATAAGGGGCTCACCGAGACTTCGAGTGGAAGGGTGCCCTGCTACGCACGGTCGGCACTGTCCGCTATGGAGCCACCTACAATCATAACACAAATGTAGCGCCCCCTGGCAAAACGGGGCATCAGTACATTTGAATTGTATTGTTATGTATGACTAAACACCATTTTACTAGAAAGAACTATCAAATAAATACATGTAATTAATACGGGCAAATCAAAGAAATAATTCATATAGTTCTTCATATAATTTTTACAACACAGATTAGGGCAATCTTGTCACGAGTTCACCACTATTCTCATTACCACCGCCATCTCGAGCGGAGTCCGTTCACGACCCGACCGACTAGGCCACCTCATCGGAGGTGTTACAATCAATCAATATTTTATATCCAATATCGGCACATTACCACCATGTGTGTGACATAGTGTCTGATCACGACCCGACCGGCTAGGTTATCTCATTGGAGTTATTACTCAATTCTCAACAGTCAACACATTCAAATATCAATTCCACACAAATCAAGGGTAATTCAAGTTACCAACCATAGGTAAGTGAGCACATAGCTTGCATGGATAGTTCTTTATTTCAATGTCGGCTTATAGCCCAAGTAATTCAACACATGATTATACTGTTCATCATTCTCTAATTATCCAGATATGTACATTATTCACGTTGAGGCACATCCCTCACAAATATGTATAGTTATATGCAATCCAATTGATGCGTAATAACAATCAATACATTAGCCAATTTAACTCTTACCATACTTTCGCAATGACAACGGAGCTCAATTTCTAATAAAAAGGGGTTTTAGCCATACATACCTCAATAAAACTTTTCCTTACTCTTTTACAAACTCTTAGCACTTCGATCTATTAAGCAATAATTACAAATTAAATAAAGAATTAGAGATGAAACTGAAGTTTTAACTTGGTTCGATCATATAATCAAATACTAAACCTTAGCCCTTTTTTGTGAAGAATTTGTATCACTCTACACCCAATTACCTTCTTTTTTTGTTTTCTACCTTCCAATATCATATGGGTTGACATGCATGTAGAGAATATCATTTTTATGCTCTCAAATTACTTCTCCACTGGCCCCATATATCTAAGTGTATAAATAAAAGCTGAGGTCATGAGCCTTACCTCGTTGAATAAAGATTTAGGGGCCTCCACTTGATTAGTTCAAGGATATAGCAAGATTCTAAGTAGAATTTGATGGGGGGGGGGGGGGAACACTTCCACCTATAAGAACCCTCTTTCTCTTTCTAGAAATGCCCAGAAGAATGCTTCAAATGAGCTATAATGTCGAATATATCGATAGGGAAGTTGGGTTAAAATTTAGAAAACTGGAGCCGCGAGTCAAATATGCGATCGCATGTGTGACCGTATCTGCGATCGTAGAGTGAACATGCGGTCCTGCATAATGGAACGCAAAATGCTCCTTAAAAAACTAAACACTCTGGTTCGGACTGCGGCGAAAATACGGTCCGCATTCACGTTCTGCGGTCGCAATGTGCACCGCAGAACTGTCACTCACAAAATTCAAAGGAGAAAATGCGACGACTATGCGGTCCGCAATTCGATTATGCGACCGCATTTCGATCGCATTACTGACTTAAATTTTAACCAACACTCTGACTCACTCTGCGACAGATATTAGATATGCGGTTCACATTCCTGGCACCACAGAATTCGGGTTTTCGAGTAGGAATTTCATGGGCCTTATGCCGTATACTATTAAGTAACTGTGTTGTTCTTATATTTTCAGTGAAAATATTCAATCTTAATCATCTCAAATCAACTTCAAATATGATCAAATTTCAGTATGAACTTCTAGAAGGTACTATGAGCAATATTTAATAACGCCCACTTTGAATAAAATAAGAAATCTTCAAAAACAAAAATTAAGCTTCAAGCCAACAATGGTGGATATTCAAACACACATTAAAATTCAGATTTGGGAAGCTACACGAAGGTACTTTAGCAATATTTTATAGCACCCACATCAAATAAAACAATAAATCTTCAAAATAAAATTTTTGTTTTAGAAGCTTCAAGCTCAACAATGGTGGGTCTTCATACACACAAAAATATAAGGAAAGCTTGGGTTGAACATCTTAATGAAGATCGATCTATTGAAGATTCAAACCTAAAAGTTTGAACTCATACACATAAAGTTCCAGTTTTTTTCTTAAGATCTAAATTTGGATCCACTACTTTGTAATATTTCTCTATTGGATAATGGATAAGATTCACTGAAATATTTCTCGCTAATGATATATGGAAGAGAGAATTTAAGAATAAAAGAAATTGCTTATTGGAAAAATATGAGAATTAAAGTCGTAAAAGGAAGAAAGAGAAAATAGGGAGAAACATGGGAACATATGAGAAAAAATTTGAACTTTAAATTACAAAGAAACAATGATAGGGAGGCTAGGTAATTAATAAATGTGAGGTAGGTAGATATTATAACTATTTTTAAAATGGGTAAAAACGAGTAAACATTTTGGTTTTTGTGACGACCCGACCCGTCATCACGTGAGTTACCGTCCCGTTTTTCCCATATTATGTTGCTTTATGTTTCAATATCAGTATTTGAGTGATCGGGTCGAATTGAATTGGTTTTAGTTGGAAATGAGACACTTAGCCTCTTAGAAGAAAATTTATTTTAAAAAAGTCATCCGGAAGTTGACTATGTGGTTAGAGCGATCGGATGTGAATTTCGGTGATTCGATTAGCTTTGGGGGATGATTTGTGAATTATGAGTGCGATCGAAATTGAATTTGGAGGCCCGGTGTAGAATTAGGCTTGAATTGACGAATTTTGAATTTTGGCAATTTCGGTTGATAGGTAAGATTTAGATTCGAGGGTCGAAATGGAATTTCGAGAGTTAGTAGCTTCTTTAGGTGATTTTGGATATGTCCGCAAACTTTTAGGTCATTCGGACGTTGTTTGGTCGGGTTTTTGATCGAATGCTTGTTGCGGAAGTTTTGGAGAAACTTAGGCTTGAATTCGATGTGATTTAATGGTTTTAGCGTTGTTGGACGTGTTTTGAGGATTGAAACAAGTTTGAATAAGGTTTTAGGATGTGTTAGTGCTTTTGGCTGAGGTCCCGGGGGTATCGGGATGATTTCGGATGGCTAAACGGGAATTTTGGAAGCATGCAACAAGTTTGGTCTTCTGGCTTTCGGTATATCCGCATCTGCGGAAAAAGAGCCACATGAGCGGTTCCGCAGATGCGGCCAGAGGAGCGGTTCCGCAGATGCGGCTATGGGGTCGCAAAAGAGATCCTATAGGGGGCCTGGTATATTTCGCAAAAGTGGAAGTCTTTCCGCAAAAGCGGACACCGCATAAGCGAATTTCGATCACAGAAGCGGTCCTGAGGAAATAATGGAGACCGCATAAGCGGTCATGGTGATCGCATAAGCGGCAACAACAGGTGCGGTTTTAGACACCAGAAGCGGTCCTAGGGATTTTAAGTGAGATCGCATAAGCGGTCATTTGGTCGCGTGTGCGGGACATATGTGCGGTTATTTGACCGTATAAGCAAAAATCGACCTGGAATTAAAGTGAACACTGTTCACAAAATTGAAAGAGAAGGAAAATATTTTGGTCTTCGACTTAGGCAATTCTTGGGCAATTTTTGAGAGAA
Organism: Nicotiana noctiflora; assembly: GCA_032618575.1. NCBI lineage: Eukaryota > Viridiplantae > Streptophyta > Magnoliopsida > Solanales > Solanaceae > Nicotiana > Nicotiana noctiflora. The sequence continues at coordinate 143,781 of JASVEL010008199.1, read as the reverse complement.
TCCCAAGGGGTTTCATCAGGTATGAACTAATGGACTTGGATTATGTTTTTATACTGAAAAACCATGGATTAAACACTGAAATTCAAGAGGGTTTAATGCTATTGTGAGCACGTGATTTTTGCTCTAAGTAAACAAATTCCAATATAAATATAAAAATAAGATTTTTGATGTGCAATTGTGTGTTTTAATTGTAATACTTGTTTGTTTGTTGTTAAAACAAGTTTGAAATTAAAACTACAAAAAGAATCAATTAGAAAATGTCACAAAAAATATGGAAAATTAGAAAAAATCAACAAAAATACAAAAATACCGAAAAAACAAAAGAAAATGGCAAAAATATCATAAAATACCAGAAAAGTCAGGAAAAATAGGGAAACAAAAGAAATATAATAATTGCAAATAAATATAAAAAGAAAAAAATGAAATACAAAAGAAAATACCAAAAAAATAATTAAAATACAAGAAAAATACAAAAATACAATAAAATTGGGCTGAAATACAAAAGATACAGGCCCAAACGTGTAATAAGGCCCAAGAGACTGGCCGTCTGCCTAAGCTCTAACCAAACGACGATGTGTAAGGCACTTTAATCCCACCGTTGATGAAAATAATCCAACGGATCACATAATGCGGCCTAATAGAAAACCAAACGACGCCGCATTAGAAATTAATCTTGGCCGTCCAAGGAAATGATCAGACGGATGGTTTCAAATCTTGTAAAGAACTAAATGACGTAGCATTGTAAAATAATCTTGGCCGTCCATGTTTGAACATCTAACGGACACAAGGAGGCCTCTTATTTAATGGAACAATGTCGTTTTAAGGGGATAAATCCTGGCCACTAATCTCAGTTGATCCAAAGGCCAGGATCACACGAGACTAAGGGGGTATATAAACACCCATCTCCCGTTCATATCGATACATACACATATACACATTTCAGACTCAAACCCTAGCCGCCTTCTTCATCTTCTTCATCTTTGTCTCTAATGGAGACTGGCCGGACTCGCCTGAAACCCTTGCCGCCTCCGGCTCAAACCACCATCAAACCTTTCATCCCTAACCCCCATACACCACAACCACCATGAAACCCTAGAAAACCAAAAAGCCCCTTCTTTCTCGAAAGTCTGGTTGCCGGAACCCTAGCCGGCGACCTCAAACCTATGAACCAGGCTCCCAGTTTTACACCATAAGACCACCTCAAAGAGACCTTTCACCTCATCTAGGTGGCTGGTCTCGAATCAAGCCGGAATTGTTCGAATATAGCAAAGAAGCTCATCGGAACCCTACTCCGGCGAGCACCCAAAACAAACCCCACCCCCAAAACCTCTCAAACAACACCCAGACCACGCCTTACCCACTAAAACTTCAAAATAAGCCCTATCGAGGAGATCTGATATTCAGAAGACTTTAAGTCTTCAAGAGCTTCTAAGGTCTGGAAATAATGAAAGAAAAAGAAAGAAGAAATAAAAGAAGTAGGAAAGAAAGAAAAGAAAGAAAGAAAAAAGAAAAGAAAAGGAATCCTCAAAGCTAAGTTCTTCCTACCCTTTATCTTCTTTGCCTGTTTTATCTTTTGTAAATGTTCTTGATGTTTTTGTTAGCCTGTGTTCGTTGCATGCTTAAAGATCTATTCTATTTCTTTACACATTCCTAGTCTGTTATAACATTTTTAGATATTTTAATGATTTTTACACATGAATCATGGTTAAATATGCTTCTTTATGTGTTCTTTTCATCATGCCTTGTCTGAAATTATGCTTTGATTAATTGGGATTCAACCATTATCAAAACTTGCCTCTGAGTTCTAGTTGATTGGAAATTGATTTACGATTAAGGCTATGTGTGCAATACAACATGAATTGGCTATATTTGTAATCTGATTCATTTGTTAGACTATTCCGAATCTTATAATGCTTTTATGATTTGGTTATAGCTGTAAAGATCCAGGGTTAGTTTATGAAAGTTAAAGTAGATATGGCTATTTTTTAAGTCTGGCTATTCTTGAAATGATTAAGTCTGGCTATTCATGAAATGATTAAATTGGTTATAATGTTAAGTGGCTAGTTTTGCAAACCTATTTCTGATTAGTTGCTTAGTGTTAATAAGGGGTTACATTTTAAATAAGCTTGAGTATGTTAAAAAGTGGTTAAAATTGAAAAGGGTTTAGGGTCTGAATCTGGCTAAGTTTTAAATAATTATAAGAAACTGGCTATTAGTTAAATAAGGCATTAAACCTAATCTGTCCTAACCTTAGTAGGTCGGGTGAATAAAGAACAACACTAGGGGTATAATAGGAACAATAAATGGTACTATTGATGATTTAATAAAGCCTATAGGGATAGAAAAAACTTTATTACTTAGTATTCTTGTAATTAACTACAAAATAAAGGGTAAGATAGGCATAATAAAAAGGCAGAATTGAAATTACACTTAGCAAGTGAGGGCAGCTTAGTAGAACACCCCTAATAGAACATAGAAGAGCTATCTAGAACCTTCCAGTAAGGGCTGGAAGGCATTTCGACACATAATTTAGGGGATTAAACTATAAAAAATAGAAAAATAATGGGGAGGGGATTAGAAATAAGTTATTTGAATTTCCCCCTCAAATTTCACCTAAAATCAGTCTATAAATAGAATGTCAATTAGCCTGAAAAAGGGTCCAGATTTTGGAAATTAAGAAAAAGAGTTCTAGATTCTGCAATTAAAAGGGTTACAACTCAAGGATTAGAATTCGAATATCTGGAAAGATGTTTTTTGGGGTATTAATCTGGAGTTCTATTAGAGTTTATTGTTCATCAACTTTGCTGGATTCTACTTGAGCTCTTCGATTATACTTGTTGATTTGCTGGACTATCGGATTTGCTGCTCTGATTGCTGCTTTGTCTGCTATTCTATTGTTGCTATCTCTGCTGACTATTCTTCATCCTCAACCTAGACTCATAAGTTATTTTTGGTGAATCAGGTACAATCTCTTTTCTGAAAATGTAATTACAAATTGATTGAAGAAATGAAAGTCTCATGAGTTGTTTGGACGATTCTGCTGCTGTTTTCTTTTGGCTTTATAATCATCATATCTTAGAATCCTTGTAATTTAGTAGGATGGTTTGTAATAATTGATACTTGTATGTAGTCGAGACATACAGGTGGAGGGAGCAGGCTGCACGTGTAGACCCACCAATGAAAGAAGGGGAAATGGTGAACTGCTTCTTACAGGCTTTGGAGCCAACATACTATGGCCACTTAGTGTCTGCAATTGGAAAAACCTTTAACGAGGTAGTCAAGATGGGAAGATTTGTAGAAGAAGGGCTAAAGACAAATAAAATCATGAGCTACTCGGCCATCAAGGCCACAAACCAAGTAATACAGACTGGAACCAGAGGGTCGATTGGCAAGAAGAAGAAGGAAGAAGTTGCAGTCATTGAAGGTAGATCACGATCCCGGGGCCCCAACCAGTCGCCATCAAGGCCGCAACCAACCACCGCATTTAAAACTAACAGACTTTTCTTTGCTTTGAAACAGGAGCAAAAGATATTGTCAAACTGGGGCAGAATAAAATTTTCTGTTATTTTTCTTGAAATCGAATAGTCATCCGAAGAGCATAAAGGTAAATACAACCGTTTTACAATTCAAGTTGAAAGGTGAATGAAACAAGTGTCGGAGAATGATAAGATCTTTGTCCGTTGAAACTTTCTCCTAAGACAAAAGTCTTAGTCCGATGAATTTTTCACCTAAGATAAATGGATAAAATCTTAGTCTGTTGAATCTTTCTCCCAAGATAAAAGTCTTGGTCTGATGAATTTTTTCACCTAAGATGAAAGGAAAGAATCTTAGTCTGTTGAAACTTTCTCCCAAGGTAAAAGTCTTGGTCTGATGAATTTTTCACCTAAGATAAAGGGATAATGTAAGTTGAAAAACAAAGAAAAGGCAGAAGTAAATTTGAAAATAAAAATAGAAGTTGGGAAAATGAAACGAAGGCGTAATTTGAAAAGAAAAGAAAGGCATAATCAGAAGTTGGAAAAAAGAAAGAAAGGCAAAAGCCAAAAAAAAAAAAGGAAAGTTTGTTGAATTTGAAAGACTTAAGAAAGTGTGAATTGAAAATGGACTCAGTCTGAAGAATTATCTCCTGGAGTCATAATCTTAGTCCGATGGATATTCCTCCTGAGACCACACAGAAAATGGACCCAGTCCGAAGAATTATCTCCTGGAGTCATAAACTCAGTCAGATGGATAATCCTCCTGAGATTACATTGAAATGGACATAGTCCAATGAGAATCAAAATCTTAGTCTGTTGAAACTTTCTCCTAAGATTAAAGGTCTTAGTCTGATGAATTTTTCACCTAAGCTAACCTTCAGTCACAAGGTAACACAAAAGTTTTTAAATTCTGTTCAGGCGCACACCTGGAAAATAAGGGAATAGATTTCTGCATTTTAATTTCTGTTCAGGCGCCCACCTGGAAAATAAGGAAATACATTTATGCATTTTAATTTCTGTTCAGGCGCCCACCTGAAAAATAAGGGAATACATTTATGCAATTTTTAATTTCTGTTCAGGCGCCCACCTGGAAAATAAGGGAATACATTTCTGCAATTTTAATTTCTGTTCAGGCGCCCACCTGGAAAATAAGGGAATACATTTCTGCAATTTTAATTTCTGTTCAGGCGCCCACCTGGATAACAAGGGAATACTTTTCTGCATTGCATTTCATGCATTTCTGTATTTTTAATTCAGGCGCCCACCTGTATAACAAGGGAATATATTTCTGCATTTTTAGTTTCATGCATCAGGCGCCCACCTGGATAACAAGGGAATATTTTTCTGGATTCTCATTTTTCATGCATCAGGCGCCCACCTGGATAACAAGGGAATATTTTTCTGCATTGCATATCATACATTTCTGCATTTAAAAAGAAAAACAAGAAAAAAATGAAATTCTGACATTCAATAACATGATGTGCCCAGTCACCATACTGGGGCAGGAAAACATCTTTCTTTGGTTGTTTATTTTGTCACAAGCAGGGGTCCACTTGGAGAATGAACGAATATTTCATATTGAAGAAGTTGAACAAGTCAAGGCAATAACAAGAATGCCGGTGAAAGGGAATATACAAGTCAAGGCAATAACAAGAATGCCGTTGAAGAGAAGATGCAATTTGATGGCAATAACAAGAATGCTGTTGGAAGGAATACAATACACAAGATCTAGAAAATACAAAAACAAGTTGGAAGACATAGAGGATTTTTTGTAATTCATAGACCGTAGCTTAGGCTAGCTTCTTTTATTTTTACCATGGTGTAATAAGGGGTCAGTCAGCAGTAACGGCAATAACAACACAACAACAGTGAGATCACAGTCCTTGGTAGTCCCAGCTACCAGACCTTCCCGAACTACACTGACCTGATTCCTGTTTAGCCTAGGATATGCAGGCAACCTCTGAAGCAGGGTGCGGTCAAAACTTTTTCAAATTGCTTCACAATGGAATACTCGAACGGGTAAAAATCGTTCATAGTTGCTCACTTATCTTTGCACGGAAACTCTTCGTGTCCCCGAGCAAAGAGGGGCAGCTGTGAGCACGTGATTTTTACCCTACATATGAGTTATTCCTATAAAATTCAAAAGAAATAATTTTTCCTTATTTTTATAATTTGTGTGAATTTTGTGTTAATTGTTTGCATGTTATTTGCGTGTGATAAATAAAAAATACAAAAAAATTTGCATTTTTAGGAAATTAATTCATTTTTAACAAATTAAAGAAAAAAAAATAACATAAGTTAGCTTTTTAAATTGAAAATTGCCAAAAAAAGAAGGTGATTAGTTTAATTTTTAATAAGTTTCAAATAATAACAAAATAGGAAAAATATAAAAATACAAAACAAAATTAAAATACAATAAAATACCAAAAATACAAAAGAATAAAATACAAAGAATACAAGTTATAATAGAGAAAACAAAAGGAAAAAGAAAGAACAAAAAGATTTGGGCCAAAGAAAGACCCAACACCCTTTAGCCCAAACGCCCCTGCCCAGCCGCCCAACCAGCCCAAGTGGTACCCAGCCCAAAATCCAATTAAAATACCCAAAACCCGGTTCCCCCCTTTGTCCAATCTCAACCATTAATTCAATCCTGATCCAATGACTCCAATTCTTCACTACAACCTAAGTATATCAAAGACAAAAAACCTTAGAGGCATCGATACACACAGACCCCTTGTCTTCGTCACCAAAGCCGTTCATCTCTCTTCTTCTTTAATAGCCGCTAGGGTTCCGCCGCTTGTGGCGGCGGCCGACCTCATTTCTTAGCCAAACCAACACTAAAACAACCCCCATCTCCTCCTCATCCCATTTCCTCAACTAATCTCCTTCAAAACTTACCATAACCCTTCCAAACACCAAACCCTAATCCGCGCCGCCACTCCCTCCCATGGCGGCGCCACCTCAAAACCACCCAAAATCACACCCACCCTTCTTTTAACATCACATACACTGTGACACAAGAAATTTCAAGCCAAAAAGGCTGCCGTGTCGTCAAGAACAACTCAGCCGCCGCCAGATTTTCACGAAAGGCTCGGATTCAAGAATAAAGAAAAGAGAAATGAAGAAAAGAAGAAAAAACAAAAGAAAAGGAAAAGAAACAAGAAAAATGGAATAAACGGAAAAAAGAGCTAAGTATTTATTCTTCTTTGTTTTTGATTTTTGTTTAATTCCATGGCATGACTGAGTTCGTTTAGTTTCTCTTCTTGGTTTCTGAAAACTGTGATTAATTGATTCGATTCTGTTTAATTTCTATAAGACGAAAATAATTTTTTGAATGATTTTATGATTATGGTGAATATGTTTGTGAATAGAGCTTCTTTTCTAATTTCGATTCATTTTTATTCTGAGTTTTGTTAATTTTTTCGGCAATGTTCTGATTTTCTATTTCTGTTGGATTTCTGCTAAGTTTCTGATTTTTGGTCCTAATTAATTGAGACTAAGTGGTTGATTCTGTGATTTTTGAATTTGTTCGCCTCATTGTTTGTTAATCTTGCTTAGAATTAATTAATTTCGGGCTTTCTATAAAAATTCAATTGTTATGATTAATTGGTATTAATTTCTGTTTATGATTTTTAAAAATCTGAATTACAATGGCCTTAAGGTTCTCAATTCCTACTGGATTAATGAGGTCAGTTGGTTGATACTCCTTTCTTGATATTAATGCATCCTTGTTTTTCTTCAGACAAGTAACTATGTATTCTGGATCACCAGTAGTTGCTAATGTTAAGTGGCACATCCCTAGATTGCAGTTGCTGAATCGTCTTATGAAATGGATATCATTTGTTTGGTTGAATTGGTTTGACTACATTGATATATTATATGTTAGGTCGAATCGGTGGGATTACTTTGATATCGATATACCGTGTCTCCTTTGAATCGTTTCTTTTCTACATATTTGGTTTAATAATAGTTGTAAAATCTGAATTGCAATGTAGGATTCCACCTACAAGTACTTTGAGGTGATCCTGGTTAAATCCTGTTTTAAACTTGTATAGTATTACTGGTTGTTTGATCCTGTTTAGTAAATTCAAGTCGATTAATTGCTGAGTAGTAGAATGTTTTTGGTAATTTGTTTAAATTCAGTAAATGTTATTGATTAACACTTAGGAAGATTGGTTATAGCTGTTCGATTAGTAAATTCAACCTTAACAATTTTTGATTCGAGTAGGTCGATATTTAAAATCACGTGATTAGTATCCACCTAAGGTGTTTTACTCGATAGATTCAATTGCGACTAATTATTTCGATTAATAAGACTCACCATCTATCAAATTGTTCCCCGAGTCTTGTTAATTGAATGATTAATCATAAGTGGCTATGTTTGTAAGATTGCCTAAGGTTGGTTATAGGTGAAATGTGATTTTAATTAGTGAATTAATCTAAATTTAAAGTAGTTAAAGTGGCTAATTGGTTAATTGAACAATAGTCACCTAATTATGGCTATTTGATAAATACAAATCTAAAAATGGGTTAAAATAAGGATAAAATACAGAATTTAGGAAGGTAATAAGCCTTAAGAAGTAGGGTTAAATTGGGAAAAGGAAGTTGGTATAGTTGTAATAAGTTTAAAAGAAGAAAGGGTATAATTGGGAAGGGAGTTGGTATAATTGTTATAAATATAGAGCTTTTAGGGCAATTTGGGAATAACAAAAGGTATTTTAGTGAATATTAAAAGGAAATAAGGGTACAATAGGAATTCCAAGGAAATGAAATATGGTAGAGCATTCTAGAAGGGGTTTTAGTATAACTTTCAGTAGAATAATTGCACTAACTTGTGCAACAAGCTAAGAATAGGAGGGTTTTGAATGAAATAATTTCCTCCTCTTTTGGGTCTAGTAATAGGCATTTTCAGCCTTAATTAAAAGGGGGTTCCTTCTGATTTTTAGAGTATCTTTAGAATTTTGAACCACATGAACCCTAGAAAAATCCCAAAAATATTTTGTTAAATTCCATATCTGAAATTAATATTTCAGATTCATTTTTCTTCTATTTTACCTTCAAATTCATATCAAAAATCCAAAAACAATGGGAGAATCAATCTCAAATCAATAAATAGCTGTTCTTCCAGTGATTTCAGTATGAATTCTGATTTTGAAACTATTTGACATTCTGAAAATTGCCTCCTGGTTTGGTCTCATTGTAAATTCCGAAAAACTGCCTGGTTTCACTGTTGTTGCTGATTTCCTTGACTGTTACTGCTGAAAATTACTGCTGAATCCTGTTGCTGTTATCTGTTAGATCTAATGGACTTGTTCACCATTTCAGGTACACAACCTTGTAACTTCAAGTGATCAATTGGTTTAAGAAATACAAATTGAAGCTGTTTCTGATATATATTTAGCCTTTGTTCATTGTATTTGCTTTTCTATTGGACTGACAATTGAACTGTAGTGTTTTAATTGATACCTTTTTAAGTTTTAAAGTTTGACTGTTTAGATATATTGAAATAAGATGTTTATAGTAAAAAGAAGCTGAAGCTAGTAAATTAATTGTGGTTGTTTCATAGTGTTGTTTGTATATAGATATAGTTGGCATTTTTATTTTTTGATATATTTCGAAGTGTTAAGCAGGGAAATAGGTCTGAACAGTAGTCATTAAGTGTTCTCACTAATCATTAACATGCAGTTGTCAATTGGTTCTGTTTGATACGGTAACTATAGGAATAATTTCCTAAATAAGGTAATTATAGGATTAATGAATTTCAGAATATTTTTGATGAATTACATTTAATTTGGATTGGACCTACGCTGATGTATAGTTTAGCCTTGGTCAATTGGGCCCATAAGAAGGCCACACTTCACGCAACTGTTAGCCCACGAGAATTTAATGGGTAATAAGTTTAATTTGTTCAAATAAAAAATAAGTGTATTGTTTTACTATATTTGATTCAGGCAAATTAACGTATGGCCTGTTCCACTCTACTTTTTGGGCCTGTCTCAAGCCCAACAGTTGAAAAAGAATTAATCCAGCATGTATAAATTGTGTTCCTTGGACTTAAGGTTAAAATGGCACTTGGCCCGTTAATGTATAAGTTGATAGGCTATGGTATTTTTTAATAATAATAAATTAGGACCTTTGTTCATTTGTAGAGACCAATAAAAATAGAAAATCATAGTATGTTAGGATTGACCTTAAATAAAGTAATGAGATGAGCCTCGCCACACTAATACACAATTGCGGGGCCCTCAAATAAATTGTTATAAAAAACTTAGACTCGGAAAGACCGTTTAGCGAATTTCACGGTCTTTCCCAAAGTTAATAAAGATGATAGAATCTCTAGGCACGATTTGTAAATAAATTACTTTCCTAAATACGGGTGCGCATTTATGTGACCTAAATCTTACTCTCGGTGAAACTGAAATACATTAAAGTCACAGGCGTACTGGTTGTGGTGTGACTCGAAATGTGTTTTCGTGACGTCGCAATTCTTCTAAATTGAAAAGCGGAACATTAATAGCACATAATTAAAATATATAAAGAAAATCATATAAAAACAAAAAATTGCAGTTGAGCGACCGTGCTAAAACCACGGAATCCGGGAGTGCCTAACACATTCTCCCGGGTTAACAGAATTCCTTATCCAGGTTTCTAGTTTCGCAGACTGTAATACAGAGTCATAAATTTCCTCGGTTCGGGATTAAACCGGTGACTTGGGACACCATTATTTTCCCAAGTGGCAACTCTGAAAAATTAAATATGATCCCGCTCCGACTGTCCTTCAAGTTGAAAAACTCCTTCCCCGATTATTATTATATCTCTTCCCGGGGTGTAGTAGTAAACATCGGCACATTTACTTACGTGTGAAAAAAGGAGGTGTGACAGCTCTGGCGACTCTGCTGGGGATAAGTAACCCAGAACTTCGGTTCAGGGTTTAAGAATTCGAGCTCATTTAAATTGCTATTTTTGTTTATATCTGATTTCATTATATGTTTTGATTAATGTGCTACATGTTTACCGCTTTGATATTGCGTGAACTGTATATATAAAACTGTGCCGAAAACCCTTCTCTTCTTACCTCCGGGGATGTGCTTACTGGTTGAGACTCCCCTTTCTGTTAGTGTCAATGCCAAAAATAAGAAAAGAGGCCGGACAAGTTACAAAGCCGATTGACCCCGCGGGTCACCGATACGTAGCCCCCTCCTCGATCCGAGTTGTCCACTCGGGTACACAGCCTAGCACCATTGAAAACATCAGGATATTGAACCTAGGTCTAGGAAGTTTATTTGCATTATATCTGACTAAGGGGACTCAACACAAGGGTTGGGTCCGTCTTGGACAGGTGACCCGGTAATCAAAGACCGAGCATATTATATGTTGCATTTATTTGTCCTGTATCATTATGCTGATTGGTTAAATTCCTGAAAACAAAAAGAAAGAGAATTTTAGAATAGAAAAAATATCGAAATGTCGACGAAACGCTGTCGAAAATTTGAAAAGAAAATTTGAAAAAAATAGGTGGAACAATGTTGTTGAAATAATTGGTCATAAAATAATCTGACCGAACTACGCAGGTTTGATTCTCGCCATTAGGTGGGATACGTAAGCAACCCTCATCGGGTCCAACCATCCCTTTTAAAAAATCAAAAAATGTGTATTTAATTTTGTCAATAAAATCAAAGTGACGCCGTTTTTAAAATAGCCGAATGTCCCGAAAGGACGTCGGAAGGCTGTTTTTGCAAAAATTGCCACTTTGAAGTCTTTTCTTTTTCTTTTTGAATAATGGCCTTGAAATATTTCATGTGGAAATGTTGAAAGACAGTAACCTCAAAATCAAGTTTGATTTACCACCCCTTCAAAAAAAAATGTCGAAGCTTTAGTTTTTAATAAAATCAAAGTGACGCTGTTTTTGAAAATAGCCAAATGTTCCGAAAGGATGCCGGAAGGCTGTTTTTGCAAAAATGGCCACTTTGAAGACTTTTCTTTTCTTTTTGAATAATAGCCTTGAAATACCCCTTGTGGAAATGTTAAAAGGCCACCCTTTTCAAAAATAATAATAATAAAAAAAAATATGTGTTTAATTTTGGCAATAAAATCAGAGTGATGCCGTTTTTGAAAATAGACGAATGTTACGAAAGGACACCGGAAGGCTGTTTGTGCAAAAATGGCCACTTTGAAATCTTTTCTTCTCTTTTTGAATAATAGCCTTGAAATACCCCTTGTGGAAATATTGAAAGGCCACCCTTTTCAAAAAATCAAAAAAAATGTGTGTTTAGTTTTCAATAAATCGAAGTGATGCTATTTTTGAAATAGCCGAATGTTCCGAAAGGACGCCGGAAGGCTGTTTTCGCAAAATAGCCACTTTGAGTCATTTTAAATAATTTACAGGCATAGCCTTGAAATATTCCTTGTGGAAATGTTGCAAGGCCATAGCCGCAGAATCAAGTCCGGGTTCACACCCCGTTTGCAAAAAATGTCAAATTTTTGATAAATAAGTCGGGTGATGCTATTCTTGTTTAAAATAAGCCGAATATTCCGTAAGGACGCTGGAAGGCTGTTTTTGCAAGAATAGCCACTTTGAGTCATTGTAAATAATTTTGGACACAGCCTTGAAATATTCCCTCGCAGAAATGTTGAAAGGCCGTATCCGCAAAATCAAGGTTGAGTCATCACTCAACTTTACAAAAATAACCACTTTATCAAATAAGCCATTACATGGCCGGAATTTTGCTGAAATAGCCACATCTTTGCATTTTAACTTCCTCAGTCTTGTGTTGGCCTGTGTCGGTGCTGAATGATGCCCCATAGGCCCCAGGATAAAATTTTTGAATTTGTATCTTCTTAAATAAACTTTTGCAAAAAGAGCCACTTTGTCTAAATAAGCCATTATATGGCCAATTTTGTAAAAATAGTCAATTAAATACTTTTCAATCTTGTGTTGGCTTATGGCGATGCCGAACGATGCCCCATGAGCCACAGGATGAAAAAATATTCAAGTTTATCTTTCTTAAATAAATTTTGCAAAAATAGCCATAATTTCATTACTTGGCTAATTTTGTAGAAATAGTCATAATTGACGCTAAAAATATTCTTATTCTTGTAAAAATCTCTGGCACAAGGTGTGAAAGTTTTTCAGAGTTTGTAGTTGGAGTCGGCTTTTACAAATTTTCTTCAAAAAAGAAAACAAAAAAAAATTATCAAATAAACATCTCTTTATTTCTTGCATTAATTTGTAAGAACTACGCTCGGTCTGATTCATGCGGGGTCATGATACGTAGGAAATCCACATAGGATTCGACCATATCCATAACCAAAAAGAAAAAAAAAGTGAAAAACTACAAAAAGAAAAAAAAAACCACAAAAAGGCAAAAAGAAAAGAAAATAGCAGAAAAACGAAGGAATCAATAAGCGAAATACCTTAACGCTAACATGGTGGCTTCGTTTTGTTCAGAAAGTAGAGGTGGTTAGTTGTGGTAAATTGGAAAGCAAGATTCAAGGAAAATGATAACCGACAACGGAGTTGTTGCGAGTGCTCAAGAGACTCAGGGTCAGAAAGTTCAACAAGGGTCTGCTGTGGTTGAGGAAAATAGAACACTGAAACAACAAATGACCAAAATACGTCAAGCATGGGCCAATGGCCGGGGACAACTTTCTCATGAGTCACAATTTGCTATACAGCAAGAACAGTACCACTTTTCCGAGTACCACTCGTACTCGTTTGACCTTCCTGCAAACATCAAGAAGACTACCCGGAATAAGGTACAGGGAGAAATAGCCCAAAGATGGAAAGATTAGAACAACATCTGAAAAGCACGCACGAAATGGCAGGTTAAAAGAGCGTTGCCTTCAGAGATCTATGTATGTTCCCCGATGTCCACTTGCCGTCTGGGTTCAAGGTTCCCAAATTTGAAAAATATGATGGACGTGGAAACCCCATAGCCCACCTGAAAAGGTATTGCAACCAATTGAGAGGTGTGGGAAGAAATGAAGAATTATTTATGGCTTATTTTGGGGAAAGCCTCTCGGGAGTAGCATCTGAATGGTTTTGGGAACAAGACGCATCTGGTTGGTACGTTTGGGATGACATGGCACGGGCCTTTGTCAAATAGTTTCAATACAATATTGACGTCACCCCGAACCGCATTTCCCTTTCTAAGCTGAAAAAGAAACCAATTGAAAGTTTCAGGGAATATGCCATCAAATGGAGAGAGCAGACAGCGAGAGCTAAGCCACCCATGGATGATCACGAGTTGGCCACTGTTTTCCTTCAGGCTCAAAAGCCGGATTACTTTCAAAACATGATAGCTGCAGTTGGTCAACCCTTTGAGGAAATAATCAAAATCGGAGAAATGGTGGAAGACGGCCTTAAGACATGCAAAATTATAAGTCAAGCAGCTCTCAAAGATGCGACTTAGGATGTCCAAAGTGAATTTAGTGATGTGAATGGGAGGGATGAAGAAATCATGATGGTATCAAGGTCGAGAAGAGGTCTTACGAGAACATCTCGAAGGTATATGCAACCTCATCAGGTTTTCCATAACCCCCTTAAGCATTACTACCCGTCTCAGAATCCCTCATACTGTGTTGATCCAGTCCAATATGTTGCTCAACCCTCAAAACACCCAAGAAAGTGAGCCCGAACATCACAAAATCTTTACCAGCGTCTGCAAAATTTTCAAGTACCTTATAACTCACATCCAAGCCAGGGGTATGGAAGGGAACAAAAGTTGAAAGATAATTTTACACCAATAGGAGAGGCCTATGCAAGCTTGTCTGAGAAGTTAAAATACCATGGCATGATTTCACCCATTCCTCCAAATCGGGTGGATCGACGTGCGAGAAGCTTTGACTCATCCAAAAGGTATGAATACCACACCAATGCTCTGGGGCATGATGTTGAAAGTTGTCGGGATTTGAAAAGAGAAATAGAAAGAATGATTCAGGAAGGAATAATTGCGGTCCGGGACAGGGGCATCCAGAACATTACACAAAATCCTTTACATGCACATGTCGTTGCACATTTTGTGGGGATAATGCCCGGTGACATGGGTGAGGAGAATCTTCTTGGGAAATCGTCAACTGAAGATATTGAAACTGAAAGTGATCTTGACAACATTAATGAAGAATTCAGTGGCTAAGATGCCATGCTTGTCAATTGGGAAGGTGCTCCATCTCTTGGAGTTTTGGTGGTTTATTTTGGTGTCATCTCTTTTGCCTGGGTTATTTCAGGGTTGTAATCCGGACGTTGTCTTGAGAGTCAAAACCCTTATATCTTTGCTTTTCTTAGTAATAAAATTGTTTAGTGCCGTCTAGGTTTGTAATTCTAGTCTAATCTGTTCATTTTGTTGTTCGCCTTGTTATTTCAACCCATCAGTTTAATACAACTCTCCGTTTCCCGTCATTTCTAGTCATTCCATTTCTAATTACTTTACCATTCTTCTCATACTTATTTTAGCAACATGACATGCACATAATTCCCGGCTTGATTTTAAAGGTCAATTTAGCAATGAAACAATGTTGAAGATGTAATGATACTCGAAAGAAATAGGAACATATTGGAATGCTGCGAAGCCGGAATCAAGTGAATACTGGAGGAAAGCAGAACGAAAAGAAATGCCTTGGAAATGCATCATGCTTCATCGGTTTAAAAGCCAATGGCAAAAGTACTCCAAGGTTAAAGGAACCATTCGTGGTATCGAGATTGTTGCCCAATAGCACTGAGAATCGTCAAATACAGAAGGCGAATATGTGAATCAGTCGAAAGATGTTTAAACTGTGTAGTTTGTACTTGGCAGGTCTCGAAGATTGGAATGATGAAGGCATTTTATTTAGCTATCCAAACACTTTATCCATTGTTATCCCTTCGAGCCTTGCTATATTTTTCTTTCATATCCCTCTTTCGGAATCAACAACAAAAATTGAGGATTAAGCGGGGAAATCAAATGGAAGAAAAAAGAAAAAGAAAAGAAAAAGAAAGAAATCGGGAGAAGTCAAATCGCAACAAGGAAGCGATCTTATGTTCTGAACTACGTTTTGACTTGATCCCGAAAGGGTACGTAGGCAGCCTCACTGAGGTTCAGTCACAATAAAGGAAAAATCCAAAAAAAAAAAAAATTCCCCAAGAAGGAAACTGAGGCATGAATTATGGTTGTGAAAAAAATAAGATTCTGAAAGTTGTAATCTTTAACCCACATTGAAATATTTTATCCTTTTTTCTAAACCCCATCCAAAAGCCTGCATTACGGTCCAAAGAAAGACCTTCCGATCAATCTTCAAGAAATACCGAGTCAAAGAAATAAAGTTGAATTACATCAGGGGCAACATTCCAGTCCAAACAAGGGAAAATGAAGAAATCAAAATGAGAGAGTCTTATCGGTGAAAACCCTCACGGGCACCGTAAGGCGATGTTGAGTTGAGAGAAAGAAAGATCAAATGAGAGAGGCTTGATGGTGAAAACCTTATGGGCACTACAAGTCGACTAAGGATCAGATCAACGAAATGAAATATTGAAGACCGGTTTCACGGCACAACTTGCAACAAGAGTTGAACATCAGATTCGCTATACAAAGAAAGCTGAAAGTGCATGTCAAGGTCGCTAGAGTCAGTATTCACATCCGATAGGTCATTCTTCTGTAGGTTTCTTGTTAGGAATTGTATTTTCCTTTCTCTCTTTTCTTCATACCTTGTTTCACCCTCCCTCTTATTGAGTCTGTCGGGTCATAACAAGTATAGAAATGATTTCAAAATTTGCCACCAAGCTTTCCAATTGCACAAGATGGGATCTGGCCAACACGACAATTATCGTAAGTCAGGAAGAGACAAGGCCAGTGCTTTAAGCCAAAAGAGCAACATATGCAATGAAGCATGCAACAATTAAAATGTTTGGGGTGCATACAAGACGCAAAGGTCGGCAAAGTGCCAACTCGGGGGAAAATATAACAAATGGAAATATGGGAGTGTATTCTGACAAAAGAAAGAGCCAGTCAAGAAACACCCAAGGTTAACAAATAAAGTCATTGAAGGAGTCATAGACCTCAAGATCGGATTTTGTGGGATCCGTCAAGGAACAATATACATGCCGTAAGGAAGACGGTTTTTGTGACGACCCAAAGGGTCATCACTTGTTTTATTAATCATTTCGAGCTTCTGAGGCCTTGAAAACCTCATTCTATGTTGCCTTGATTTACGTGCATGATCCGAGCATGTAGCCGGAAAGTTTTTGTGATAGAAAATATGAATTCTATGAGACATTTGGAGAAAAATGATATTAATATTGATATAGTTGACTTCGGTCAACATTTTTGGTAAACGGACCCGGACCCGAGATTGGATGGTCCCGGAAGGTCCGTAGGAAAATATGGGACTTGGACATGCGTTCGGAGTCGAATTTTGAGGCCTAGAGCCCAAGTTATGAATTTTTCTGTGAAATTGTTTTTGATGTAATTATTAAAGGAAAATGAATTAATTGACCTTGGTATCGGGCTCGTATTTTGGTTTCGACGCCCGGTACAAGTCTTAAATATTATATATGTGCTTTCCGCAAAGTTTGGTGACATTTGGATGTCGTTTGATATGTTTTGGACCTTGAGTTCCAAGTTTGAAAGTTTTGAAAACCAAAAGTATGAAAATCATGAACTTGAGGCTTGATTTGATGAAAACGATGCGATATTGGCGATGTGATCGCACGAACAAGTTTGTAATGCGTTTTTGATGTTGTGTACATGGTTGATTTGGAGCCCGGGGGGCTCGGGTAAAGATTTAATAGGCCGTCGGATCAATTTCTGAATTTCTGCACTGCTGGTTTTTCACCCAGCTGTTGTCTTCGCAATTGCAAAGATTTTCTCGCAATTGCGAGAGGTCCCAGGCTGGCCCTGGTTCGCAAATGCGAACCATACTTCGCAAATGCGAAGTGGGCAGGGTTGGGCATTGGTTCGCAAATGTGAACAAGACTTCGCAATTGCGAAGTCGACAGTAATCAACCCAAGTTCGCAAATGCGAACTTATGGTCGCAATTGCGACAACCCCAGTGATCCAGCCATGTTCGCAAATGCGAACAAATGTTTGCAAATGCAAACTCCCCAGATTTGCCTTGGCTTCGCAAATGCGAACAAAAGTTCGCAAATGCGAACTTCCCATCCTTAGCTTATTTTTCAAACTCCAGAATTTGGTCGGGGTTCGCAAATGCGAACCCCTGCTCGCAAATGCGAACACAGAGACCTGTAAATCACGATTTCCAGCTTCATTTTTCACATATCACAACCTAAAAACATCCATTGGCGATTTTTCACGAACTCCCTCTTCTTCAAAGCAATTGTAAATCACTTTCTACTTAATTCTTTCAATTCCTACCAACATTAAACATGTTTTTCAATAGAAATCAAAGGTTTTCATGGTAGAATTTCTTGTTTTTGGTAGAATATAGGGTTTTTCATGAATTGGGTAATTGGACCTCGAATTGAGGTTCGATTTTGAAACAAATCATATACTTGAACTCGTGGGGGGATGGGTAATCGGATTTTGGTCCGAACCCCGAGTTCCGACCATGTGGACCCGGGGCCGATATTCACTATTCCGGGCAAAATGTTGTAAAAGTTGTAATTGGCCTTATGAATTAGTTTGTTGAGTAGTATTGATGATATTAAATCAATTGTGTATAGATACGATTGGATTGGAGCCAAATTTGAAAGGAAAAGGCATTGCCACGGATTGAATTATTCGTAAACATTCGAGGTAAGTTTTTGTTCTATCCTAGTTTGAGGGAATAGGATTGTGTGTTATGTGCTAAGTGATCGAGTGCGGTGTATGGGCTGTGGTGACGAGCATCCATACACTGGCGTCTAGCATGACCGTGAGTCGTTGTTGATACTTGTTGTGAGACATATTTAAAGATAAATTGTTGAACCCTTGCCGGGTTGGAGAGTTGCTATTGTTTTCCCTTGCCGGGACCATTGTTGTAGTGATTATTGTGTCCCTTGCCGGGACGGTTCATGATTTGTTGTTTTCATTCTCTGCCCTTAACTGTGATTGTTATCTGGGTAAGGATGAGTGATAATGCACGAAGGGTGATGCCGTGCCTTGATTTATTATTTATGCACGAAGGTTAATGTCGTGCCTTGATTTATTATTGATGCACGAAGGTTAATGCCGTGCCTTGTTATTGATTATGCACGAAGGTTAATGCCGTGCCATGTTATTGATTATGCACGAAGGATCATGCCGTGCCTTGTTATTGAACCATGTACGAAGGATCATGCCGTACCGTGGATGTGAGGATGAGAGTAAAAGCACGAAGGGTGATGCCGTGCACTTTATTTGCTATTTGGTGAGGATGAGAGTAAAAGCACGAAAGGTGATGCCGTGCACTTTATTTGCTGTTTCATTGACTTGACATTACCTGTTTTCATTATACTTGTCTTTCCTTATTGATTTAATGACTATTGTTAACTGTTGAGTTATTCTGTGATATTCCTTATTGCGTTGTTACTAGGTTATTTCTTGTTATCTTGTGGTATACATATATATAGAACTGCACATGTTTATGTGGGTGTCTGGTCCTACGCTTGTCACTACTTCGCCGGGATAGGCCAGGCACTTACCAGCACATGGGGTCGGTTGTGCTGATACTGCACTTCTGTGCGTTTTTGCACAGGTCCAAGTTTCGATCAGGAGCAGCAACAGTAGATCTTTTGCGTGGAAGTTGAGCACATTGAGACCGAGGTAGCTTGCAGGCGTCCGCAGGCCCGACGTCTCTTCTTTTACTTATGTTACTAGTTGTAGTCTCTTTGTTCCGAGACAAACAGATTATGTTATATTTCTTTCAGACTTTTATGTGTAGTATTCAGTAGTAGTTCGTCAGTTGGTGACTCCACGTCTTGGGTAGAGGATTTCAGTATTAGTTACCTTGAAACTACTTATTTCTATTTTTATAAAGTCTTCCGCACTTGTTTAATTAAGATTTTGGTTTGGTTGTTTAATTGAATATGAAATATTATTAGAAATAGAATAGTGTGAGTAAAGTGGCTTGCCTAGCTATCACGAGTAGGCGCCATCACGATCCCGATGTTGGGGGAAAATCCGGGTCGTGACAAGTTGGTATCAGAGCCAGGTTACATAGGTTTCACCACTCACGAACAAGCTTAGTAGAGTTTGAGAGGTAGGTACGGAGACGTCTGTACTTGTCCTCCAGAGTCTATTGAGTTAGGAAAGAGTCTCTTATTCGTTCTTTCTTGTCGTGCGACTTGTTCCTCAAATACTAATTGAACTTCTATTCTGTTCTTTCGCAGATGGTGAGGACACGTGCTTCTTTGTCCGCTGATTAGCAGCCTGAGCCCCAGGCAACTCTCGTGAGGGGCGGGGGCCGAGGCCGTATCGGGGGCCATGGAAGGGGCAGAGCTGAGCCCCAGGCAGCTATTCCAGAGGTGGAGCCTCATATTCAGATTGGTGAGGAGGTTCCAGTCCCAGTAGCTCCAGTAGGCTCAGCTCAGGTCCCAGGGGAGGCCTTATTTACCCCGGATCTTCGGGAGGCTCTGGTCAGGATAGCGGATTTTATGGATAACGTTGCCAGAGCATGCTTATTACCAGCTGCACCAGCTGCTTCTCAGGCTGGAGAAGGGGCCCAGACTCCTGTTGCACGTACTCCGGAGCCAGTAGCTCCCCAACCTCAGGCACTAGTGGTTTAGATAGCTGTGGCCACTCAGTCAGGTACCACGGCTCATGCCGGAGATGGAGTGGCCATGACTTCTGATTCTTTATGGAGACTTGATCGGTTCTCCAAGCTGTTTACCACTACTTTCAGCGGTGCCACATCAGAGGATCCTCAGGATTTCTTATTCAGTTGCCATGAGATTCTGAAGACTATGGGGATCGTGGAGTCCAATGGAGTTCACTTCTGTACATTCAGGCTTTCAGAATCCGCCAAGACTTGGTGGAGGGATTATTGCTTGACTCGACCAGCAGGGTCCCCAGCTTTATCATGGGATCAGTTTGCAGAGTTATTTCTGGGGAAGTTTCTCCCTGTTACTCAGCGGGATGCACTTCGGAGGCAGTTTGAGCGCCTCCAGTAGGGCACTATGACTGTCACTCGGTATGAGACGAGATTTGTTGATTTGGCACGTCATGCAGTGGTGATACTCCCCACAGAGCGGGAGAGGGTCCGCATGTTCATAGATGGGCTTAATCAGCCAATTAGACTTCAGATGGCGATGGGAATGAGGAGTGACATATCATTTCAGGAGGCAGCTAATGCAGCACGCAGGGTTGAGATGGCTCTTGCTCGGGGAGGTGGTTATTCTTCGGACAAGAGGCCTCGTCATTCAGGCAGGTTTAGTGGTTCTTCTTCTGGTGGCAGAGAATCTTTTGATAGAGGCCAGTCTTCCAGGCCTTTCCATTCCGCCTTTCAGGCTTCACAGGGTGGACCAGGTGATCGTGGTTTTCGTGGGCAGTATTCAGATCAGCCTCCTGTTAATGCTCAGCCTCTTCAGAGTGTACGTGGAGGCCATTTAGGTCGTCAGGGCCAGCAGCCCTATCAGTCTAAGAGTTGTTATGGTTGTGGTGACCCAGGTCATTTTATCAGGTACTGCCCTCGAGCAACGGGCAACCCTCAGCAACGAGGTCCTCGTCTTATGATTCAGGCCCCAGCTGACCCTCAGCCTGCCCAGCCAGCCAGAGGCGGGGGTAGAGATTATAGAGGTGGAGGTCGAGACCGTAGAGGTGGAGACCGTCCAGCCAGAGGTAGAGGTCAGCCAGTTGATGGCCGTCCTAGAGACGTAGCTCAGAGGGGAGGTGCAGATCCCCGATTCTATGCTTTACCAGCCAGGCCAGAGGCAGAGGCATCAGATGCCGTGATTACAGGTACCATTCTTGTGTGTGGCAGAGGTGCTTCGGTATTATTTGACCCTGGATCTACATATTCATATGTGTCTTCCTACTTCGCACCGTATTTGGCTGTGCCCAGCTATGCTCTGGATATTCCAGTTTATGTGTCTACACCAGTGGGTGACTCCATTGTAGTCGACTGGGTGCATCGTTCGTGCGTAGTTATCTTTGGGGGTCTTGCGACCCGTGTTGATCTGTTGCTTTTGGACATGGTGGATTTTGATGTCATGTTGGGGATGGACTGATTGTCCCCATACCATGCTATTCTAGATTGTCATGCTAAGACTGTGACCTTGGCCTTGCCAGAATCACCCCGACTAGAGTGGAAAGGTACCTCAAGCCACTCCGTTCGCACCGTTATTTCCTATGTTAAGGCTCGGCGCATGGTCGAGAAGGGGTGTCTAGCTTATCTGGCTTATGTTCGTGATTCCAGCACAGAGGTTCCTTCTATTGACTCAGTCCCCATTGTACGGGAGTTCCCTGAGGTTTTCCCTTCAGACCTGCCAGGCATGCCACCCGACAGGGATATTGATTTCTGTATCGATCTGGCACTGGGCACTCAGCCCATCTCTATTCTACCCTATCGTATGGCCCAGCCGGAGTTAAAAGAATTGAAAGATCAGTTGCAAGACCTTATTGAGAAGGGCTTTATCAGGCCCAGTGTTTCCCCATGGGGAGCACCTGTATTGTTTGTGAAGAAGAAAGATGGCTCAATGCGAATGTGTATTGATTACCGGCAATTGAACAAAGTGACAATAAAGAATAAGTATCCACTGCCGAGGATTGATGATTTGTTTGACCAGCTCCAGGGAGCGAGGGTATTCTCTAAGATAGACTTGAGGTCAGACTACCATCAGCAGAAGATCAGAGCGGCTGACATTCCTAAGACAGCCTTTCGCTCTAGATATGGGTATTATGAGTTCTTGGTCATGTCCTTCGGGTTGACCAATGCCCTAGCAGCATTCATGGAGTTGATGAATCTGATATTCAGGCCTTACTTAGATCTGTTCGTGATAGTCTTCATAGATGACATCTTGGTGTACTCCCGCAGCCAGGAAGAGCACGAGCAGCACCTCGGAGTGGTTCTTCAGACTCTGAAAGATTACCAGCTATATGCCAAATTTTCTAAATGTGAGTTCTAGCTGAGTTCGGTAGCATTTCTGGGTCACATTGTATCGGTGGAAGGTATTCGGGTAGACCCAAAGAAGATTGAGGCAGTCCAGAATTGGCCTCGACCAGCTTCAGTGACTGAGATCCGGAGTTTCTTGGGATTAGCAGGTTACTACTGTCGATTTGTAGAGGGGTTTTCTTCTATTGCTGCCCCGATGACCAGGTTGACCCAGAAGGGTGTCCAGTTTCAGTGGTCAGAGGAGTGTGAGGCGAGCTTTCAGAAGCTCAAGACAGCCTTGACCACCGCGCCAGCGTTGATACTACCTACGGGTGCAGGGCCTTATACAGTTTATTGTGATGCATCTCGTACAGGGCTTGGAGCGGTATTGATGCAGGATGGTATGGTTATCGCTTATGCTTCGAGGCAGTTAAAAATACATGAGAAGAATTATCCAGTACATGATCTTGAGTTAGCAGCAGTGGTGCATGCCTTGAAGATCTGGAGGCATTATCTATATGGTGTGACGTGTGAGGTGTACACTGATCACAAAAGCCTACAATACTTGTTCAAGCAAAAGGAGTTGAATCTACGACAGCGGAGATGGTTAAAGTTGCTGAAAGACTATGATGTTACTATCTTATATCACCCAGGTAAGGCCAACGTGGTGGCCGATGTATTAAGTAGAAAGTCTGCCAGCATGGGTAGTCTTGCATTCATTTCGGTCAGTCAGAGACCATTTGCTCTAAATGTCTAGGCCTTAGCAAACCGGTTCGTGAGATTAGACATTTCTGAGCCTAGTAGGGTGTTAGCCTGCACGGTCGCTCGTTCTTCTCTAGCGTATCCGTGAGAGGCAATTTGATGATCCTCATTTGCGTGATTTGAGAGATACAGTACAGTGGGGAGGTGCCACAAAGGTAAACCTAGATGATGTTGAGATTGCAGGGTCGAGTTTGTGTGCCCAATGTCGAAGGGATTCGAGAGTTGATCTTAGCGGAGGCCCATAGTTCGCGGCATTATATTCACCCGGGCGCCGCGAAGATGTACCAGGACTTGCGGCATCACTATTGGTGGCGTAGAGTGAAGAAAGATATCGTTGCGTATGTCCCTCGGTGTCTAAATTGTCAGCAGGTGAAATATGAGAACCAGAGACCCGGTGGTGTATTCCATAGGATTGAAATTCCCGAGTGGAAATGGGAGCGGATCACTATGGACTTCGTTACTGGACTTCCTTTGACTCGGAGGAAATTTGATGCTATTTGGGTCATTGTTGATAGGTTGACCAAGTCGGCACACTTTATTCCAGTATCTGTCTCCTACTCGTCGGAGAGGTTAGCGGAGGTTTACATTAGGGGAGATTGTTCGTCTCCATGGGGTGCCAGTATCTATTATCTCTGATCGGGGAACGCAGTTTACCTCACGGTTCCGGAGAGCGGTCCAGCGGGAGTTAGGCACCCAGGTTCAGTTGAGTATAGCATTTCATCCTCAGACGGATGGCCAGTCCGAGAGGACTATTCAGATTCTTGAGGACATGCTTCGAGCCTGTGTTATTGATTTCGGAGGCTCGTGGGACCAGTTTCTACCATTAGCAGAGTTCACCTACAATAACAGCTACCAGTCCAGCATCCGGATAGCTCCATATGAGGCATTGTATGGTAGGCGATGTCGATCTTCAGTCGGATGGTTTGAGCCAGGAGAGGCTCGGTTGTTGGGTACAGACTTAGTTCAGGAGGCCTTGGATAAGGTCAAGACTATCCAGGAGAGATTGCATTCAGCTCAGTCCAGACAGAAGACTTATGCGGATCGTAAGGTTCGAGATGTAGATTTCATGGTTGGTGAACGAGTATTGCTCCAAGTGTCGCCTATGAAGGGCGTGATGAGGTTCGGGAAGAAGGGCAAGCTCAACCCTAGGTATATTGGTCCATTTGAGATTCTAGACCGAGTGGGAAGGGTGGCTTATAGACTAGCTTTGCCGCCTAGCTTATCAGCCGTGCATCCAGTTTTTCATGTATTTATGCTTTCGGAGATACCACGACGATCCTACACATGTGTTAGACTTCAGTACTGTCCAATTGGACAAGGATCTATCTTACGAGGAGGAGCGGTGGCCATTCTAGACCGACAGGTTCGACAGTTGAGGTCGAAGAGTTATCCTTCTGTGCGTGTTCAGTGGAGAGGTCAGCCTCCTGAGGCATCGACCTAGGAGTCCGAGTCTGATATGCGGAGCCGTTACCCACACTTGTTTCCTGACTCGGTACTTCTTTCTTTTGTCCGTTCGAGGACGAACGGTTGTTTTAGAGGTGGAAAATGTGACGACCCAAAGGGCCATCACTTGTTTTATTAATCATTTCGAGCTTCTGAGGCCTTGAAAACCTCATTCTATGTTGCCTTGATTTACGTTCACGATCCGAGCATGTAGCCGGAAAGTTTTTGTGATAGAAAATATGAATTCTATGAGAAATTTGGAGAAAAATGATATTAATATTGATATAGTTGACTTCGGTCAACATTTTTGGTAAACGGACCCGGACCCGAGATTGGATGGTCCCGAAAGGTCCGTAGGAAAATATGGGACTTGGACATGCGTCCGGAGTCGAATTCTGAGGCCTAGAGCCCAAGTTATGAATTTTTCTGTGAAATTGTTTTTGATGTAATTGTTAAAGGAAAATGAATTAATTGACCTTGGTATCGAGCTCGTATTTTGGTTCCGACGCCCGGTACAAGTCTTAAATATTATATATGTGCTTTCTGCAAAGTTTGGTGACATTTGGATGTCGTTTGATATGTTTTAGACCTTGAGTTCCAAGTTTGAAAGTTTTGAAAACCAAAAGTATGAAAATCATGAACTTGAGGCTTGATTTGATGAAAACGATGCGATATTGGCAATGTGATCGCACGAACAAGTTTGTAATGCATTTTTGATGTTGTGTACATGGTTGATTTGGAGCTCGGGGGGCTCGGGTAAAGATTTAATAGGCCGTCGGATCAATTTCTGAATTTCTGCACTACTGGTTTTTCACCCAGCTGTTGTCTTCGCAATTGCGAAGATTTTCTCGCAATTGCGAGAGGTCCCAGGCTGGCCCTAGTTCGCAAATGCGAACCATTCTTCGCAAATGCGAAGTGGGCAGGGTTGGGAATTGGTTCTTAAATGCGAACAAGACTTTGCAATTGCGAAGTCGATAGTAATCAACCCAAGTTCGCAAATGCGAACTTATGGTCGCAATTGCGACAACCCCAGTGATCCAGCCATGTTCTCAAATGCGAACAAATGTTCGCAAATGCGAACTCCCCAGAATTGCCTTGGCTTCGCAAATGCGAACAAAAGTTCGCAAATGCGAACTTCCCATCCTTAACTTATTTTTCAAACTCCAGAATTTGGTCAGGGTTCGCAATTGCGAACCCCTGCTCGCAAATGCGAACACAGAGACCTATAAATCACGATTTCCAGCTTCATTTTTCACATATCAAAACCTAAAAACATCCATTGGCAATTTTTCACGAACTCCCTCTTCTTCAAAGCAATTGTAAGTCACTTTCTACTTAATTCTTTCAATTCCTACCAACATTAAACATGTTTTTCAATAGAAATCAAAGGTTTTCATGGTAGAATTTCTTGTTTTTGGTAGAATATAGGGTTTTTCATGAATTGGGTAATTGGACCTTGAATTGAGGTCCGATTTTGAAACAAATCATATACTTGAACTCGTGGGGGGATGGGTAACCAGATTTTTGTCCGAACCCCGAGTTCCGACCATGTGGGCCCGGGGCCGATATTCACTATTCCGGGCAGAATATTGTAAAAGTTGTAATTGGCCTTATGAATTAGTTTGTTGAGTAGTATTGATGATATTAAATCAATTGTGTATAGATACGATTGGATTGGAGCCAAATTTGAAAGGAAAAGGCATTGCCACGGATTGAATTGTTCGTAAACATTCGAGGTAAGTGTTTGTTCTATCCTAGCTTGAGGGAATATGATTGTGTGTTATGTGCTAAGTGATCGAGTGCGGTGTATGGGCTGTGGTGACGAGCATCCATACACTGGCATCTAGCATGACCGTGAGTCATTGTTGATACTTGTTGTGAGACATATTTGAAGATAAATTGTTGAACCCTTGCCGGGTTGGAGAGTTGCTATTGTTTTCCCTTGCCGGGACCATTGTTGAAGTGATTATTGTGTCCCTTGCCGGGACGGTTCATGATTTGTTGTTTTCATTCTCTGCCCTTAACTGTGATTGTTATCTGGGTGAGGATGAGTGATAATGCACGAAGGGTGATGCCGTGCCTTGATTTATTGTTTATGCACGAAGGTTAATGTCGTGCCTTGATTTATTGTTTATGCACGAAGGTTAATGCCGTTCCTTGTTATTGATTATGCACGAAGGTTAATGCTGTGCCATGTTATTGATTATGCACGAAGGATCATGCCGTGCCTTGTTATTGAACCATGTACGAAGGATCATGCCGTACCGTGGATGTGAGGATGAGAGTAAAAGCACGAAGGGTGATGCCGTGCACTTTATTTGCTATTTGGTGAGGATGAGAGTAAAAGCACGAAGGGTGATGCCGTGCACTTTATTTGCTGTTTCATTGACTTGACATTACCTGTTTTCATTATACTTGTCTTTCCTTGTTGATTTAATGACTATTGTTAACTGTTGAGTTATTCTGTGATATTCCTTATTGCGTTGTTACTTGGTTATTTCTCGTTATCTTGTGGTATACATATATATAGAACTGCACAGGTTTATGTGGGTGTCTGGTCCTAGGCTTTTCACTACTTCGGCGGGATAGGCCAGGCACTTACCAGCACATGGGGTCGGTTGTGCTGATATTGCACTTTTGTGCATTTTTACACAGGTCCAGGTTTCGATCAGGAATAGCATCAGTAGATCTTTTGCGTGGAAGTTGAGCACATTGAGACCGAGGTAGCTTGCAAGCGTCCGCAGGCCCGACGTCTCTTCTTTTACTTATGTTACTAGCTGTAGTCTCTTTGTTCCGAGACAAACAGATTATGTTATATTTCTTTCAGACTTTTATGTGTAGTATTCAGTAGTAGTTCGTGAGTTGGTGACTCCACGTCTTGGGTAGAGGATTTCAGTATCAGTTACCTTGAAACTACTTATTTCTATTTTTATAAAGTCTTCCGCACTTGTTTAATTAAGATTTTGGTTTGGTTGTTTAATTGAATATGAAATATTATTAGAAATAGAATAGTGTGAGTAAAGTGGCTTGCCTAGCTATCACGAGTAGGCGCCATCACGATCCCGATGTTGGGGAAAATATCCGGGTCATGACAGTTTTGAACAAAGCAAAAGTGAAAATGGATAGTCGGTGAACAGGCCAAGCCCTCAAGTAGAAAGCAGTCGCCATCAAGGCCGCAACCAACCACCGTAATTAAAACTAACAGATTTTCTTTGCTTTGAAACAGGAGCAAAAGATATTGTCAAACTGGGGCAGAATAAAATTTTCTGTCATTTTTCTTGAAATCGAATAGTCATCCGAAGAGCATAAAGGTAAATACAACCGTTTTGAAAATGGACAATTCAAGTTGAAAGGTGAATGAAACAAGTGTCGTAGAATGATAAGATCTTAGTCTGTTGAAACTTTCTCCTAAGACAAAAGTCTTAGTCCGATGAATTTTTCACCTAAGATAAATGGATAAAATCTTAGTTGTTGAATCTTTCTCCCAAGATAAAAGTCTTGGTCTGGTGAATTTTTTCACCTAAGATGAAAAGAAAGAATCTTAGTCTGTTGAAACTTTCTCCCAAGGTAAAACTCTTGGTCTGATGAATTTTTCACCTAAGATAAAGTGATAATGTAAGTTGAAAAACAAAGGAAAGGCAGAAGTAAATTTGAAAATAAAAATAGAAGTTCGGAAAAGGAAACGAAGGCGTAATTTGAAAAGAAAAAAAGGGAAAAGTGGATGTTGGAAAAAGAAAGAAAGACAAAAAGTCGAAATAGAAAGATTGTTGAATTTGAAAGACTTAAGAAAGTCTGAATTGAAAATAGACTCAGTCTGAAGAATTATCTCCCGGAGTCATAATCTCAGTCCGATGGATATTCCTCCTGCGACAGCACAGAAAATGGACCCAGTCTGAGGAATTATCTCCTGGAGTCATAATCTCAGTCTGATGGATAATCCTCCTGAGACTAAACAGAAATGGACATAGTCCAGTGAGAATCAAAATCTTAGTCTGTTGAAACTTTCTCCTAAGATTAAATGTCTTAGTCCGATGAATTTTTCACCTAAGATAACCTTCAATCACAAGGTAACACAAAAGTTTTTAATTTCATGCATTTTTAATTTCTGTTAGGCAAGGGAATAGATTTCTGCATTTTAATTTCTGTTCAGGCGCCCACCTGGAAAATAAGGAAATACATTTATGCATTTTAATTTCTGTTCAGGCGCCCACCTGAAAAATAAGGGAATACATTTATGCAATTTTTAATTTCATGCATCAGGCGCCCACCTGGATAACAAGGGAATATATTTCTGCAATTTTATTTCTGTTCAGGCGCCCACCTGTATAACAATGGAATACATTTTCTGCAGTTTTAATTTCTTTTCAGGTGCCCACCTGTATAACAAAGGAATATATTTTTGCAATTTTAATTTCTGTTCGGGCGCCCACCTGTATAAAAAGGGAATACATTTCTGCAATTTTAATTTCATGCATCAGGCGCCCACCTGGATAACAAGGGAATATTTTTCTACATTCTCATTTTTCATGCATCAGGCGCCCACCTGGATAACAAGGAAATATTTTTCTGCATTGCATATCATACATTTCTGCATTTAACATTTACAAAAAAAAAAATGAAATTCTGACATTCAATAACATGATGTGCCCAATCACGATACTGGGACAGAAAAATCTTTCTTTGGTTGTTTATTTTGTCACAAGCGGAGGTCTACCTGGAGAATGGACGAATATTTCATATTGAAGAAGTTGAACAAGTCAATGCAATAACAAGAATGCCGGTGAAAGGGAATATACAAGTCAAGGCAATAACAAGAATGCCGTTGAAGAGAAGATGCAATTTGAAGGCAATAACAAGAATGACGTTGGAAGGAATACAAGACACAAGATCAAGAAAATACAAAAACAAGTTGGAAGACATAGATAGGATTTTTTGTAATTCATAGATCGTAGCTTAGGCTAGCTTCTTTTATTTTTACCATGGTGTAATAAGGGGCCAGTCAGCAGTAACAGTAGTAACAACAGCAACAACAGTGAGATCACAGTCCTTGGTAGTCCCAGCTACCAGACCTTCCCGAACTACACTGACATGATTCCTGTTTAGCCCAGGATATGTAGGCAACCTCTGAAGCAGGGTGCGGTCAAAACTTTTTCAAAATGCTTCACAATGGAATACTCGAACGGGTAAAAATCGTTCATAGTTGCTCACTTATCTTTGCACGGAAACTCTTCGTGTCCCCGAGCAAAGAGGGGCAGCTGTGAGCACGTGATTTTTACCCTACATATGAGTTATTCCTATAAATTAAAAAGAAATGATTTTTTCTTATTTTTATAATTTGTGTGAATTTTGTGTTAATTGTTTGCATGTTATTTGCGTGTGATAAATAAAAAATATAAAAAAATTTCATTTTTAAGAAATTAATTCATTTTTAACAAATTAAAGAAAAATAAAAAAAATTAACATTAGTTAGCTTTTTAAATTGAAAATTGCCAAAAAAAGATGGTGATTAGTTTAATTTTTAATAAGTTTCAAATAATAACAAAATAGGAAAATATAAAAATACAAAACAAAATTAAAATACAATAAAATACCAAAAATACAAAAGAATAAAATACAAAGAATACAAGTTATAATAGAGAAAACAAAAGGAAAAAAAAAGAACAAAAAGATTTGGGCCAAAGAAATACCCAACACCCTTCAGCCCAAAAGCCCCTGCCCAGCCGCCCAACCAGCCCAAGCGGTACCCAGCTCCAAACCCAATTAAAATACCCAAAACCCGGTTCCCCCTTTGTCCAATCTCAACCATTAATTCAATCCAGATCCAACGGCTCCAATTCTTCACTACAAACTAAGTATATCAAAGACAAAAAACCTTAGAGGCATCGATACACACAGACCCCATGTCTTCTTTACCAAAGCCGTTCATCTCTCTTCTTCTTTAACAGCCGCTAGGGTTCCGCCGCTTGTGGCGGCGACCGGCGTCATTTCTTAGCCAAACCAACACTAAAACAACCCCCATCTCCTCCTCATCCCATTTCCTCAACTAATCTCCTTCAAAACTCACCATAACCCTTCCAAACACCAAACCCTAATCCACGCCGCCACTCCCTCCCATGGCAGCGCCGCCTCAAAACCACCCAAAATCACACCCACCCTTCTTTTAACATCACATACACTGTGACACAAGAAATTTCAAGCCAAAAAGGCTGCCGTGTCGTCAAGAACAACTCAGCCGCCGCCAGATTTTCAAGAAAGGCTCGGATTCAAGAATAAAGAAAAGAGAAATGAAGAAAAGAAGAAAAAACAAAAGAAAAAGGAAAAGAAACAAGAAAAACAGAATAAACGGCAAAAAGATCTAAGTATTTCTTCTTCTTTGTTTTTGATTTTTGTTTAATTCCATGGCATGACTGAGTTCGTTCAGTTTCTCATCTTGGTTTCTGAAAACTGTGATTAATTGATTCGATTCTGTTTAATTTCTATAAGACGAAAATGATTTTTTGATTGATTTTATGATTCTGGAGAATATGTTTGTGAATAGAGCGTCTTTTCTAATTTCAATTCATTTTTAGGTTTCTGAGTTTTGTTAATTTTTTCGGCCATGTTCTGATTTTCTATTTCTGTTGGATTTCTGCTAAGTTTCTGATTTTTGGCCCTAATTAAGTGAGACTAAGTGGTTGATTCTGTGATTTTTGAATTTGTTCGCCTCCTTGTTTGTTAATCTTGCTTAGAATTAATGAATTTCGGGCTTTCTATAAAAATTCAATTGTTATGATTAATTGGTATTAATTACTGTTTCTGATTTTAAAAAATCTGAATTACAATGGCCTTAAGGTTCTCAATTCCTACTGGATTAATGAGGTCAGTTGGTTGATACTCCTTTCTTGAGATTAATGCATCCTTGTTTTGCTTCAGACAAGTAACTATGTATTCTGGACCACCAGTAGTTGCTAATGTTAAGTGGCACATCCCTCGACTGCAGTTGCTGAATCGTCTTATGAAATGGATATCATTTGTTTGCTTGAATTGGTTTGACTACATTGATATATTATATGTTAGGTCGAATCGGTGGGATTACTTTGATATCAATATACCGTGCTCTCCTTTGAATCGTTTCTTTTCTACACATTTGGTTTAATAATAGTTGTAAAATCTGAATTGCAATGTAGGATTCCACCTACAAGTACTTTGAGGTGATCCTGGTTAAATCCTGTTTTATACTTGTATAGTATTACTGGTTGTTTGATCCTGTTTAGTAAATTCAAGTCGATTAATTGTTGAGTAGTAGAATGGTTTTGGTAATTTGTTTAAATTCAGTAAATGTTATTGATTAACACTTAGGAAGATCGGCTATAGCTATTCGATTAGTAAATTCACCCTTAATAATTTTAGATTCGAGTAGGTCGATAGTTAAAATCACGTGATTAGTATCCACCTAAGGTGTTTTACTCGATAGATTCAATTGCGACTAATTATTTCGATTAATAAGACTTACCATCAATCAAATTGTTCCCCGAGTCTTGTTAATTGAATGATTAATCATAAGTGGCTATATTTTTAAGATTGCCCAAGGTTGGTTATAGGTGAAATGTGATTTTAATTAGTGAATTAATCTGAATTTAAAGTAGTTAAAGGGGCTAATTGGTTAATTGAACAATAGTCACCTAATTGTGGCTATTTGATAAATACAAATCTGAAAATGGGTTAAAATAAGGATAAAATACAGAATTTAGGAAGGTAATAAGCGTTAAGAAGTAGGGTTAAATTGGGAAAAGGAAGTTGGTATAGTTGTAATAAGTTTAAAAGAAGAAAGGGTATAATTGGGAAGGGAGTTGGTATAATTGTTATAAATATAGAGCTTTTAGGGCAATTTGGGCATAACAAAAGGTATATTAATGAATATTAAAAGGAAATAAGGGTACAATAGGAATTCCAAGGAAAAGGAATATGGTAGAGCATTCTAGAAGGGGTTTTAGTGTAACTTTCAGTAGAATAATTGCACTAACTTGTGCAACAAGCTAAGAATAGAAGGGTTTTAAATGAAATAATTTCCTCCTCTTTTGAGTCTAGAAATAGGCATTTTCAGCCTTAATTAAAAGGGGGTTCCTTCTGATTTTTAGA
The DNA here is from genome assembly GCA_032618575.1 of Nicotiana noctiflora. Taxonomy (NCBI): domain Eukaryota; kingdom Viridiplantae; phylum Streptophyta; class Magnoliopsida; order Solanales; family Solanaceae; genus Nicotiana; species Nicotiana noctiflora. Next base: position 111,006 of record JASVEL010008199.1, on the reverse strand, counting down.
GTCTCTTTAGAATTTTGAACCACATGAACCCTAGAAAAATCCCAAAAATATTTTGTTAAATTCCAGATCTGAAATTAATATTTCAGATTCATTTTTCTTCTATTTTACCTTCAAATTCATATAAAAAATCCAAAAACAATGGGAGAATCAATCTCAAATCAATAAATAGCTGTTCTTCCAGTGATTTCAGTGTGAATTCTGATTTTGAAACTATTTGACATTCTGAAAATTGCCTCCTCGTTTGGTCTCATTGTAAATTCTGAAAAACTGTTTGGTTTCACTGCTGTTGTTGATCTCCTTGTCTGTTACTGCTGAAAATTACTGCTGAATCCTGTTGCTGTTATCTGTTAGATCTAATGGACTTGTTCACCATTTCAGGTACACAACCTTGTAACTTCAAGTGATCAATTGGTTTAAGAAATACAAATTGAAGCTGTTTCTGATATATATTTAGCCATTTGTTCATTGTATTTGCTTTTCTATTGGACTGACAATTGAACTGTAGTGTTTAATTGATACCGTTTTAAGTTTTAAAGTTTGACTGTTTAGATATATTGAAATAAGACGTTTATAGTAAAAGGAAGCTGAAGCTAGTAAATTAATTGTGGTTGTTTCATAGTGCTGTTTGTATATAGATATAGTTGACATTTTGTTTTGATATATTTCGAAGTGTTAAGCAGGGAAATAGGTCTGAACAGTAGTCATTAAGTGTTCTCACTAATCATTAACATGCAGTTGTCAATTGATTCTGTTTGATATGGTAACTATAGGAATAATTTCCTAAATACAGTAATTATAGGATTAATGAATTTTAGAATATTTTTGATGAATTACATTTAATTTGGATTGGACCTATGCTGATGTATAGTTTAGCCTTGGTCAATTGGGCCCATAAGAAGGCCACACTTCACGCAACTGTTAGCCCACGAGAATTTAATTGGTAATAAGTTTAATTTGTTCAAATAAAAAATAAGTGTATTGTTTTACTATATTTGATTCAGGCAAATTAACGTATGGCCTGTTCCACTCTTCTTTTTGGGCCTGTCTCAAGCGCAACAGTTGAAAAAGAATTAATCCAGCATGTATAAATTGAGTTCCTTGGACTTAAGGTTAAAATGGCATTTGGCCCGTTAATGTATAAGTTGATAGGCTATGGCATTTTTTAATAATAATAAATTAGGACCTTTGTTCATTTGTAGAGACCAATAAAAATAGAAAATCATAGTATGTTAGGATTGACCTTAAATAAAGTAATGAGATGAGCCTCGCCACACTAATACACAATTGCGGGGCCCTCAAATAAATTGTTATAAAAAATTTAGACTCGGGAAGACAGTTTAGCGAATTTCACGGTCTTTCCCAAAGTTAATGAAGACGATAGAATCTTTAGGCACGATTTGTAAATAAATTACTTTCCTAAATACGGGTGCGCATTTATGTGACCCAAATCTTACTCTCGGCGAAACTGAAATACATTAAAGTCACAGGCGTACTGGTTGCGGTGTGACTCGAAATGTGTTTTCGTGACGTCGCAATTCTTCTAAATTGAAAAGCGGAACATTAATAGCACATAATTAAAATATATAAAGAAAATCAGATAATAACAAAAAATTGCAGTTGAGCGACCGTGCTAAAACCACAGAATCTGGGAGTGCCTAATACCTTCTCCCGGGTTAACAGAATTCCTTATCCAGGTTTCTAGTTTCGCAGACTGTATTACGGAGTCATAAATTTCCTCGGTTTGGGATTAAACCGGTGACTTGGGACACCATTATTTTCCCAAGTGGCGACTCTGAATAATTAAATAAATTGATCCCGTTCCGACTGTCCTTTAAGTGGAAAAACTCCTTCCCTGATTATTATTAATCTCTTCCCGGGGTGTAGTAGTAAACAACGGCACATTACGTATGTGTGAAAAAAGGAGGTGTGACACCAACCATATCCACTAGCACCATATAACCCACCTCCACCATATTTTCCTCCAACCAGTCAACAGTTTTCAGTCCAACATGCTCAACCCTACCCACCGCCTCCACATTCATGGCGTACCCCAACTCCAAAAGATGTCTTGTGACGACCCGGCCCGTCATCACGGGAATTACCACCCCGTTACCTTGCATTTATGTGTTTTATACTTTTATATCAGTGTTAGAGTCTATCGGGTGAGTTAGGAGTGAATTGGATGGAAAATGAGGCATATAGCCTTTTTGAAGGAAACTTGAATATGGAAAGTCAAATTGGAGTTGACTATTTAGTTAGAGGGCTCGGAATAGGATTCTAATGATTCGGGTAGTTCCGGGAGATGATTTGTGACTTGGGGGAGTGATCGGAATTGAATTCGGAGGTCCGATGTAGAAATAGGCTTGAATTGACTACGGTTGAATTTTGGCGAACTCCGAACGGTAGGTGAGATTTTGATCTGGGGGTCGGAATGGAATTCCGATAATTTTTGTACCTTCGTCATGTGATTTTGGATATGTCCGCAAATTTTCAGATTATTCGGACGTCGTTTGGTCGGATTTTAGATCGAATGTGTAATTCGGAAAGTTTTAAGGAATTTCGGCTTGAATTCGATGTGAATAATGGGTTTTGATGTTGTTAGACGTGTTTTGAGGATTGGAACAAGTTCGAATAAGGTATTAGGATGTGTTGGTGTGTTTGGGTGAGCTCCCGGGGGCCTCGGGGTGTTTTCGGATGGTTAAACGGGAGAAAATATGGAAGAATTGCACATTATGTTGCTGGTTCTGTTGTTTTCGCTCCTGCGGAAAAGGGAGCGCAGGAGCGAGTCCGCAAGCGAGTCCGCAGGAGCGGACAATGGGGCGCAGAAGCGCTTGGCTTCGAAGAAGCGACACAATGTCCGCTGAGGCGGCGTCGCTGGTGCGAGTGGGTGACCGTAGAAGCGGACTTGATGCGTAAGGGGAAAGTCTGCAGAAGCGGATTCTTGATCGCCTGGGCGAGTCCGCAGGAGCGGACTCTGGAGTGCAAAGGCGAAAGTCACCGCATGAGCGGTTATGTTTTTGCGGAAGCGGACGCACGTAAGCGGTCTTATGTTCGCAAAAGCGGAATTGGCCGGCTAGGCCTGGAATCGCAAAAGCGACCATCTGGTCGTGGATACGGGCTTGCAGGAGCGGAATTTTATCCGCAGAAGCGAAAATCGCAGTGAGTTAATTGTATCAGAAGTTAAAAAATTTCAGAAACATTTCACACATTTGGGTCTCGGCTTTAGAGGCGATTTGGGCGATTTTGAAGCGAAACTCAAGGGAAATCATCAGGTAATCAACTATGGACTCATCTTATGATTAGTATTGATAATATTATGCAATTATATCATGAAAATGGAGGAATTTGGGGTAATTCATGGAGGATTTAACCCTAGGCTTGAATTTTAGAAAATCAAGGTTTTGAATGGGCAAATGGAGTCCGAATTTGGTAAAATTGATATGCTTAGACTCGTATTTAGATGAGGGTTCCGAATATGTGACTTTCGTGATTTTTCGAGAAGCGTACCGAAAGTCGAGTTTTGGCAACTTTGTCATTTTTGGTGTAAATTGAGTTGTTTTGACTGGGTATCATTCCATTGGCCTAATTTGTTGTGTTTCTACTACATTTGATCAGATTCTATGCGTGCGGAGCTTGAGTCTCGTGGAAAGGGCTTCGCGGACTAGTCGTCGAGCTGTATTGAGGTGAGTAATAGATGTGGGTGATGACCAGCGGGTTCGAAACCCCGGTATACCACTTTGTGACGCTGTATAACGGTGAGACACGTACTCTCTTGTGAGTGCGGGGTCGATTGTGATTGGGGACTATGGCTTAGTCCGATTTGTTGGCATTGTGTTATGATATTTGGCTATTCCTGAGCCGTCGAACCTCCTTCTCGGATGGTTGCATACTATATTGTGATATTGGCTACTTTTGAGCCGTCAAACCTCCTTCTTAGATGGTTGAGTATACTTGTGGGCTGTGAGCTAGTTATTGGATCCCGCGAGGATCGTCATCATTGTCTTGTGATATTGACATGCTAGTTTACTACCAGTCCGTAACTATTACTGTTATCATGTTATTTCCAATCTCTGGAACTTTGATAATAATGTTTTCAACTGAAAAATGATAAAAGAGTTTTCAAAACCACTTTTGAGCCTGCGAGGCTGCATTTGCATATTAGTTGACTGGTAGTGGATCGGGCTGCGCGCCGCAGCGGTATATATGTTGGATCGGACTGCACGCCACAATGATATTATGCTTGGGTTGTAGGAGTCCCACCGGAGTCTGAACCCCCAGAGTGAGCACGGGTACCCAAATTGGATCGAGCTACGCGCCGTAGCGGTCATATCATGCATTGCATTGCATTTAGATACATCTGCTAGTTGTTATACTGATTTGCTAGTACTTGTTGGTACAGGTACAATTGATATTGATTCTGTGACAGGGTATTTGATTACAGCTTTACATAGTGCTTTATTGCGGATTTCTTATCTGCGATGTCTTACCCTTGCTTATTACCACTGAGTCTGGCAGTACTCATTTTACTCCATGCACCTTGTGTGCAGATCCAGGTACCTCTCAGCAGGCCTGATCCGGTAGTCGTTCCGAGGCGATATCTGCGGGATAGTCGAGGTAGCTGTAGAGTCCGCAGGACCTGACATCCCTTCCATCTGTCTTTTGATTTCGTATTTCTATTTCTTTCAGTACTGAGTATCATGTAGAACATTATTACACTTATGTTATCTGTAGTGGCTATTGACTCTTGACCCTTCGGTCTATGGTAGTTGGTATATTTTGGGACTTGGTTCTCCGTTTTCGATATATGTATCACTGTTGCTTCATGTTTTGATATGCTTAAATGGGATAAAGTGAGCTTCTAGCTCCGTCGTTGTTATTGTTTGGTCAGGCTGGCCTAACAATGTGTTGGGCGCCATCACGACCGAATTTGGGGTCGTGACAAGTTGGTATCAGAGCCTAGGTTTATTAGGCCTCATGAGTCTTGAGCCGGTTAGTAGAGTCTTGTGGATCGGTACGGGGACGCCTGTACTTATCCTCGGGAGACTGCGAACCTTTAGGAAACACTTCACACTTCTTGGAATTCTTATCGTGCGTACTTGATTCAGCTTGAGATATAATTTTTGAAATCCCTTCCACAAGTCTGTGTACGCATCGAGCGCTCAGTAATATAATTGCCTTATGGCTTGTGATTTCCCCGAACGAGGGGAGAGATATAATCTCTGTGAGTTCATGTTGGGCCAGTCGGGATGACTTGAGGCTAGACCTTATCTATGACTTGAGCATCGAGGTGCTGATTTTATGAGTGATGGCAATAGATAATGTACTGAGGGTTTGAAACCCCGTATTTTGCATTATACAGTGCTGTGCTGAGATGGAATACGCGTCATATGACGAGCGTGGTGGTATTGTGACTGGGGATTTGGACTTGATCCTTCCCAATTGATAAATTACTGTGTAAAGTGACTGAGACTGGGCTTATATCTATGTACTTGGGCTAGTAGCCATGTTTGGGGCCTTGTGCCGATCTGTAGAGTATTAGGGAGGCTTACTAATGGATGAGCTGTTAATTTTTCGACTTGTCTAATATGTTGTGTAGCCCCGAGCTATGGGCGTGGTGAATAATTATCATATCTCGTAATTGGAAGGTAAAGTGCCTTATGTGTAGTGGAACAAGTTTAAACTCAGGGAAGACTAAAGTGATTATGCTATGTGTATCCCGGTGGAAGGTATTGTGATGAAATGCTAAATTGAGAAGAAGTAGGAGGGTTGATCCTCATGTGTAATTGAAAGGTATTTGATATGTGTTATGATTCGAGCAGGTACATCGCATGTTCATGTAACAATTATGATAATATGATTTGTGTAGTATTGAGACTAATGTTGTCGATATGCATTGTGATGTCTTGTCGAGTTGTGAATTAATTGCTAGGATGGTTTTGGTGATTCTCTAGCAGGTGGATACGTCAAGTTACAAAGGAAACTCTGTCAAGATTTTTTGAAAATTTGGGACTTAGAAAAGATTTTTGTCACCTAAAGAGTGGGCTTAACTGTTGTGTGTGAATGAATACAAGAATTGTAAAAGAGTTAATATTTCTGATGATTCGAATCTTCGCCGAAGCTTGCAAATGACTTGAGTTTAATCTAACTAAAACATTGTGGCATCATTTGAGTTAGAATGCTATGTGTGGCTAAAAGTGCTTTGATGTATTGCTCCGAGCCAAGTTGGGGAGGCTGTTGTTGATTAACTGATTGCATTGTTGTGTGCTATGTTGGTTCTGTCTCTAGGTATGATGGGGAATCTTGATAAAGGTTATGGTGCTTCGTAGATGTGAAGAAATACTAAGATGTTGTGAACTTATGTTGGTAAAGAATGTTCGGTGTATAGAAAAGAAAGATAACTAATTGTATCCGTATGTAATCATGTTCTGCGGTGTCAGAGTTTTAGCAAGGCACGAGTGGTCATGTTCAATAAGACAGTTGAATTACAGCTGAATAAGGGTGAATGACACCCGAGAATTGTTTTATGGTGTTCAAGATTTTGCTTGTAACAGTCAGGTGTCTTAAGATTTTGCATGTGGCTACAGACGGTGGTTTCGTTAGAAGAGGTCAAGACTTGTGTTATATTATGTGAATGATGGGATTCTATGTAATCCGTATTTGAAGGTAATGATAACGAATTCAAAATCGCACGAAGTTCTTCAAAATAATGTATTGTAGAATGTGGTACTTTTGGGAAACATTGAGAGAGTATTAAGTGACCTATGGGTCTTAGACGGTGTGGTCTTACATACAAGTCTCGTGTGGTAACATGAGTTGATGTATTATGGTGTTACATTAAGGGCTAATATTAAATTAAAGATGAATCAGAAAGGAAACTGGGTACATGGAACAACTTGTTAATAAACCGAAGCGGTATGATAAGGAATACGATTAATTATTGGTATGTGATTGAAGTAATGAGTCTTGCAGATATTGTGCAACAAAGCTTTTGAGTGCTGACAGTTGTGTAACTCGATATGGGTATAAGGACTCAGTCATGGCAGTTTAACTTATGCAATGTAATTGGGAGAAATAGTTTATGATGTGTTTTAACGTAGTTTAAAAATGAGTGTATTTCCTGTTGGTATGTAAGGCTTGGAATGTGTAATGAGTTTTCTCTATATGGGATCATGAAAGTTCTTGACTAGTTGAGTGCGCCGATGTTTGCGGCGTAGGGAAGGAATATGAATTTCCATGCTATCTTAGTGTGGTGTGGCATATGCGATGTGTGATGAAAAGTTGATAATGGCATATTCAAGGTTTTGAGATCAGTTCATAATATATGGGGAGTCATTAAAATTATCGAGCAGCGCGGGCAGCTGCAGGTGATTTAAAGAATTGATCTTTCTGGCGATTAAGGAAAATGGTACTGCTATTCTAGTAATTTGGCAGGGTATATGGTCCAAAAGGACAAGGTAATGTAAACTGATAATATCTAGTGGTATGGTGGTATTCTCTTGTTGGATCGACTGTAATAATTGAGTCGTTGATGGCATAGTGAAATTCCTGAATGGCTTTCGTGGTATGAATGGACGCTTGATGTGCGTTGTGTATCTGTACAGTGGAGTACAGGATCAGGCATTGTGATTCATGTGTTATATATGTGTTGGAGACTTGAAGTTCTCGTTAGTCCACCTATGTAGTTGTTGTATATCATGTGTATCGACACCGTTTTGTGATTATTAAAAATCGGAGGCTCTAGTGGCTTTCTCTCTTAACTTGATATGACGAATTTGAATTATGATACTTGATTGCTGACTGGTCATCATTGGGCCAGGTTGTCTAGACTAATGTGATATGGATTATGTGGTATGGCATAAATTACGTAGCAAAGTGCATCAGAGTATGCTCCAGTGGGGTAGTTGTACCTCAGGACCAACGGATGGCTGGTGGGTATTGCTTTGTCAGTTGGGCCTTCATGGCGGATATCAGTGCAGAGGTTTCTACCATTGATTTAGTTTTGGTATTGAGGAACTTTGTCGGATGTGTTTCTGGTGGCCGAACTTGAGGCTATATATATGTTTACCATAATGAGCAACTTGACTCGACGCGCATTTCTTTGGCGAGGGTATGGTATCTGGTATCGGGTGGCACGCCGCCACGGGTATGTCATTGGAGCGGGTTGCACGCTGCAACAGTGTAATGTGAAAATAGAGTTAGTTATATGTTACCTAGTATACAATACTTCCTGGCTTCTGAGGAAAAGTCCATTGAGTATCGCTTGGCGAATGGCACATCGGTTGTGTCCTTTCAGGATTTGATAGAATACATTGATTGTTTCACCATGGGTGAGATTGATAGCTTGGGTTCAGGCCTAAATATGTGTGTGGCTGACCGTTTGAGCTTAGTAACTTGAGGTGCTTCATGAGTAATGGTGTTTGGATAGAATCATGAATTGTGGCAAGGCCACGTGATGTTATGACCTTTCGAGAAGGAGTCATGTACTCTATTTCTATAATGCGAGACACGATCTCAGTTCTATGTTATGATGGCACAAAGGAATTGAGTTACAGCTCTCTTGTTGAAGACAGTTGTCATGATTTGAGTATGTTCGGATGCCTCTATTGGAGCCTGTGTTGTGCTCGTCGTGGCTTAGGCCGGTGTTGAGGTGACATATCACCAGTGCGGTGTTTTATAATCGAAATGATCATTTGAGTCATTATGGAGAGCGAGCATATGTGATTTCAGTGGGTTAGAAAGGTAATACCGAGATGTGGGTCCGAAATCTGTTGTGGTATCAGTTAAAAGTGAAATGGATTCATGAATGGTTGACCTGAGAGATGGGTTCGATATATCGCGTGTTCGGTTGCCGTGGGCATGATATGAAGGTGTTGGAACAAGACTCTATCTAATGAAAAAGGTTTTTCAGTTGGTATTTAGTTATCGTGGGAAATTATTGTGATTAGAGACTATTGTATCGAGTGATTGGGTTGTTTGATACATCATATGATCTCACCCGGAATGGTGAGTGTGAGTTATTGCAGTGGATTCTAGTGTATCCTGAATATAGGCATGGGATTAGCAATTGGTATATGATTTCGGAAAGTGCAATGTGGTTTATAGTTCAGATGGTCTATGAGATTTCAGCTATATGGTGTTTTCAGGCTTATGAGAGATAGGGTGACGTGTGATCGCCCGAATATATGCTTGGTAAGGTCATTCAGCTATTGGATTGCTTCTAGTACAACTCTGGGTCCGCTCGAGGACGAGCGTTTGTTTAAGTTGGTGAGAATGTGACAACCCGGCCCGTCGTCACGGGAATTACCACCCCGTTACCTTGCATTTATGTGTTTTATACTTTTATATCAGTGTTAGAGTCTATCGGGTGAGTTAGGAGTGAATTGGATGGAAAATGAGGCATATAGCCTTTTTGAAGGAAACTTGAATATGGAAAGTCAACTCGAAGTTGACTATTTAGTTAGAGTGCTCGGAATCGGATTATGATGATTCGGGTAGTTCCGGGAGGTGATTTGTGACTTAGGGGAGTGATCAGAATTGAATTCGGAGGTCCGGTGTAGAAGTAGGCTTGAATTGGCTAAGGTTGAATTTTGGCGTCTTAAGTTCTGATATTAGCTACTTGTAAATCATGTGCTATTAGCTATTTTTATGTGATTGTTCAATAGATCCTATCTCGACTAGTGTTATAACTAGTTGGAATTCAACCATTATCAACTTGTCCCTCTGAGTTCTGATTAGTTTGAAAGTTAAGTTGTGATTAGGGTTACTTGTGCAAAATAACATGAATGTGGCTATACTTGCAATTTGATTTGTATGTAAGTTTTCTTCTGAACTTCTAAGTGCTTATGTGTACTTAGGTTATATGTGTAAATGCTTTTGTGGCTATGTTTGCAAATACAATATGAGTTCGGAATAGTGGCTATCTTTGTAAAAGTGGCTAATATTGAAAAGGTCTATAGTCTGAGATTGGTTAAGTTTTAAGACATGTCTTAGGGGGCTATTTGTTAAATACATTCAAGTTACCCAAGTCTGGACAGACTTAATGTAGGTCGGGTAATTATAATAAAATGCAAGGGTTAAAAAAGGGAAAGGCAAATGGTATTCTTGTAGATTAAATAGAGTCTGTGGGGATAAAAATGACTTTAATGCTTGGTTTTTCTGGAAATACTTGAATAATAAAGGGTAGACTAGGCATAGATAAAAGGTAATTTTGTAATAAACCTTAGCAAGTGGGGGTAACTAGGTAAAACCAGCCCAATAGAACACAAAGGAACAGCCCAGAACCTTCTACCAGGGGTTCAAGGGTATTCCGTTACAATTCTGCTAGACCTTAATGTATTTAATTAAAAAGAGTAGGCGAGGGAAATAGAAATAATTAATTTAAAATTCCCCCAAAATTACTCTATAAATAGACTATTACAAGCGTGAAAAAGAGGTTCACAAAAATCTTAGGGGTTCAGGAAATTCTTAAAGGTTGACGACTGGCTGGAATTTTTACAATTAAGAGTTCGAATTTTAGTTCCAGTTTTAAGAGTTCAAAACTTCACATATTGAGTTAGATTTCTGGGGATCCAACTCTGGGGATTTCCAGCTATACTGTTCTTCTACTTAGCCTTCGAGTCGAGTATTGTTCCTAGGATCTTTGCTGGTGTTTTCTCTGCCGTGTTCATCTCAACTAGCTTGGATTTTTGTTATCTCTCGAGTCGATTACTGGTTATCTATTGAGTTTGGGAGTTGCTGTGTTATTTCATGCTCCTGTTTGCTGTTGATACTCTACTGCTGCCATTGCTGACTTTATTTGTCCTTCATCTCCTTAGAACTCATCAGTTTGTTTTCGTTTGATCGGGTACATACTACTTCCTGAATGTGTAATTGAAATCATGATGAAGGAATGAAGTTATCAAATTGTTTTTCAATGAAGTTATTTCTGTTTCTTCTATTATAATTGTAGTTATAACTCGTAGATTCTTTGTAATTCATTAGGAATGGTTGTAATAATTAAGAACTCTATGAATTCGATCTAGATTAGAGTAGAAGTAGTTAATGCTGTAGTTAGACGTAATTCAGCAATTAGATATCGCTATCACATAATTCTAAAAAAACTAAAACGGGCTAATAGAAAGTTAATACACTTAGATACATAAGTATGATTCTGAAACTGGGCGTATAAATTGGTACTTAGCTATTTTTGTTAGTTAAACACTGAATCAGGATCGATTTAATCCAAAAATGGATAAGTAGTTTAGAAGTTTAAATTGTATTATCGCCTACCTTCACTTAAAAATGATTTATATACTGATTTGTTTTTAGACTTTTGTGATTGTTAACAACAGTAGTTCAAGCATGCTTAGTTAACGTTACAACACTGTTTTCCTTTAGTTAAAAAATAAAGTGACAAAATAAGTTCTGCAACTAGTATCGTAATAATTACTTGAATAACTGAGCCTCTCATATAGAATAACAATACTGATACAAATTACTTTGCTAGAATTCTTAATTAGTTGTTAAATATTGAAATTAGTAGTGATCGAAAAATGTAACTTGATACCTTTTGAAATAATATGGTTTATTGACCATTTGAATAATATTTGTTCAAATACTGTTAGCTTAGTCTTAATTTCGCTTATATAGTCTGGGGCTAGTCATGAATATAGGCCCAGGTGATAATATTCCCGATGTTGATCGGGTACCCCACCCTTATAGCCCCCACAATAATATCCCGGTAGACCGACATATCAATGTCGTGTGTAGTAAGGTCTAACCGGTTGCACACAAAAGTAGACCACCCTTTCGCTTCAAAAATCAGAATGTTCTTATAGATCAGGGCTCCAAGTATCAACCAAGTTAGAGTAGTCCTAGGAATAGCAATCACCGATGCAAGCCAAGGGCAGGCTAACTCATCCATAACCACTTTCTCTAAATATAGGGACTCATTATCATCATTGAACCCAGCATAGTCATTTAAAGTCTTGCCATCAAACTTAATCTTCCTGTTGCAGACTTTGGTAAAACAATGTGCCCCTTTTTATGTGGGCAGCATTTGTATAAAATTCCTTGACCAAATGTTCATTGGCATCCAGTAAGTTGCTGGTGAAGAACTTCCACCCCACTCTCTTGTTGAAGTGCTTCTTGACATAAGGGTTATGAGGTAGTAGATCTTGCTCAATGAAGACCCTCTCAAGTGTAAGCGACCTCTGAGGCCACCACTCCCAAAACTTGTAGTAAGTTTCCCCACTCACAAACCGTATTGCCATACCACAAGGTTCCTTGGTATCTCCAAGCCCCCTATCTGGGTGTCACCACCCCTCCCATTATCAAGAATCTCAACATCTACATCAATAGGATCCACTGGTGAGGCCAAAGGTGTAGCAGGTGGGGAAGCCGATGCTAAAGCCCCACTACAGTCCTCTGAGCCATTAGACGACTCAGAGGAAGCAGAGGGTGTAGGCTTATCTCGCAACTGGAATTTCGCTTGGAAGTCTATGGGAATATGAGTTGGCACTAGGTCTCTTTTTGAAACTTCCCAGGAAGGGACATACTTACTTCCTTCATAATGGGATGTGGCTTTGTTCGCAGCTTCCCTATAGATTTCTGGACCGCTAGTGGTAATTTGGTCCTTCCTTGTCCACCTTTTCCCTTGCCTTGTGAGGATATAGCCCTCCCTTTTTTATTATCACCTACGCCTCTAAATCAAGCCATTGTCTGCCTACACAATCATTAAAAGCTCATTAGTATTGTTGTTAAAAGAATCAGTAAAGGAAAATAGATGAAAAGTTGGCAGTGTTCTAAAAGCAAAGGTCCATTGACAGCAGAAAAGGGGGCGCGACCACGTAATAGGCATCGCGGTCCGCAAAAAAATAAACGCGGTCGCGGACCCAGCTTAGCAATTTCCTGGACTTAAAATCTGGGGTTTGCAAAAAAAGAAGTGCGGCCGCGTAAAGCACACCACTGACTGCGGGGAAATTCCATCGCTAACTGCGAAATGCAAATAATTTTTAACCTAACACTGCATATAAATGCTGACCGCAGAATTAAGGTCGCAGGCACAGAATTCAAAAAGACCATGCACTCTAGGGTTTCCACTAGCATACAAACTAGGCAATTAGGTTGTAAAATATACAACCCTATCCCCTATTACGCAAGAATAACCAGTATCCACATGAATTTTTAACATCAATACTTAGATTATGGGGATTAATCAAACCCTAATTAAAAAGAAGAAGTTAAAACTAAGTGAAAAGAAAAGCAAAATATATAAAATCAGTACAATGAATTGAGCATACAGTTGTGAGATGTGTAGAAGAAAACTAACTCTTGAATAATTGTAATTGAAAGACCAACAACAAGATAATGAACAATGATTTAGGTATAGTACGAGTCTAGGATTCAAAAAGGGAAAAAGGGACTAATTACCTATTTATACTAAAAAGTACATGGACCCACAGACCTACCTGGCGCGGTCGCGAAATTCCACCGCAGTCCGCGCTTTTACCTTTTTGAAAGGTTATTACCATGAATGAACCACTGAGAGCGGAAAAACAAGCACGACTACGAAAGAGAGATGCGGACCGCGAAATTTCAAGCGCGGATGCGAATACAACTTCAGAAAGTTGCTATTCTGGACTTTTCAAGTCCGCATCCGCTGGCTATTTACACCCCCACGAAAAGCAATCGCTGACCGCAAAATTCTTAGCACGGTCAACATAATTCTCACACTTAGGCAACTTTTCCAGCAACAGTCATGCACTCTACAACAATTCCTACACAAACTTCACAACTAGTTAGTCCAAAACAAAGTCTAAACTAAGAATAAAATCAAAAAGAAAGAAAATAGATGGGTTGCCTCCCAAGAAACGCCTGATTTAACGTTGCGGCATGACTTTGTTACCATCAATCACTTGAAATAGATTATTGCCACCACGTGGCTATCATCAAATTTTCCTAGATAGTATTTGACTCAGTGCCCATTAACTCTGAAAACCTCACCATTTTTATTTTTTAAATCAAGAGCACCAAATGGAGTTACATGCACCAATTCAAAAGGGCCAATCTATTTTCATTTGAGCTTTCCCGGAAACAATCGTAACCGAGAGTTGAATAAAAGAACCAAGTCACCTTCCTTGATTCCTTGCTTTGGGCATACTTTTCATGTAAGTACTTCATCTTGTCCTTATACAAGGACGATCTAGAATAGGCATGAAACCGGAACTCATCTAGTTCATTAAGTTGCTCTACCTGGATATTAGCTGCAACATCCCACTCAAGATTTAACTTCTTCAGCGGCCACATGGCCTTATTCTCTAACTCAATAGGAAGGTGGCATGCTTTCCAAAATATCAATTGGTACAAAGATATACCAATTGGAGTCTTGCAAGCAATCCTGAAAGCCCATAAAGCATCATCCAGTTTCCTTGACCAGTTAGTCCTATTTGTATTGATAGTTTTTAACAATATGCTCTTTATCTCCGTATTGGAGACCTCAACTTGCCCACTAGCCCAGTGATGATAAGGGGTTTACACTTTATGATTCACACCATACTTTGAATGTAAAGTATCGAAGGTCGTGTTGCAAAAATAAGAACCCACATCACTGATGACACCCTAGGAGTGCCAAATCTTGTAAAAATATTTATCTACAAGAAAGCCACTACACTCTGTGCCTCATTGTTAGGCAAAGCTACAGCTTCAACCCACTTGGAAACTTAATCAACAGCAACCAGAATGTACGTGATACCATATGAACTTACAAAGGGTCCCATGAAGTCAATGCCCCACACGTCGAAAATGTCAATCTCAAGAATAGTGGCCAGAGGCATGGAAATTTCAAAGGGTCCCATGGAAAGTTTACCAGCTCTCTGATACGCATCTTATCTCTTCACTAGCTCGCTAGCATCTTTATACAATGTAGGCCAATAAAATCCACAGCCGAGCACCTTTGAAGATGTTCTCGCCCTACAATGATGACCACCATAGGGCGAGGAATGGAAAGCATCAAGAACACTCATTTGCTCTTCTTCCGGAACACATCTACGGATCACACCATCATTACAAATCTTGAAAATATAAGGCTCATCCCAGTAGTAATCCAAGATATCTTGTTTAAGCTTTTTCCTTTGGTTAGAAGAGAGCTCACACGGGACAATGCCAGTCACAAGAAAGTTAGCAATATCAGCGAACCAAGGCATACTATTCAAAGATACAAAGAGGAGTTGTTCATCCGGGAATGAATCATTAATTTTGAGTCCATCTCTGGGCCTCCCCTCCTCCTCCAAGCGGGACGAGTGGTCCGCCACTTGGTTTTCACACCCTTTTCGATCAACAATTTTAGATTCAAACTCTTGCAGCAATAGAATCCATCTCATCAACCGAGCCCTAGAATCCTTCTTTGTCATCAAGTAACGGAGTTCCGCGTGATCAGTATTAACAATCACTATGGCACCCATGAGATAAGGTCTAAAATTTCCATGGCAAACACTATGGCTAGAAGCTCTTTTTCCGTCACCGTATAATTAACTTGGGCATCATTCATAGTTTTGCTTGCATAGTACACCGGTTGAAACATCTTGTTCACCTTTTGCCCCAAGAATGCTCCTACTACTATATCGCTTGCATCGCACATAAGCTCAAAGGGTAAGCTCCAATTGGGTACGGTAATAATGGGAGTGGTTGTCAATTTGTACTTGAGAAGTTCAAAGCTTGCAAGCACTCTCCATTAAATACAAACTATGCATCTTTTTCCAATGATTTGCACAAGGGATCCACCACCTTGGAGAAGTCCTTGATGAACCTTCGGTAGAACCCTGTATGCCTAAGAAAGCTCCTAACCCTTTTGACGGAAGTAGGAGGAGGGAGTTTTGAAACCACTTCAATTTTTACTATATCCACTTACCGTTCTTTCAGATCTTATGGCCGAGGACAATGCCCCCTAGACCATAAAGTGGTACTTTTCTCAATTAAGCACTAGATTTGTCTCTTCACATTGGGCCAACACTTTGCCAAGATTTCTCAAGAACTCTTCAAAGGAGTCACCCACAAAACTAAAATCATTCATGAACACTTCCTAGAAGTCCTCCACCTTGTGCGTAAAGATAGCCATCATACACCGCTGGAAGATAGCCAGTGCATTACACAAACCAAATGGCATCCACGAGAATGCAAAGGTCTCATACTAGCATGTGAAGGTGGGTTTCTCTTGGTCCTCCGGAGGAATCAAAATATGTTTGTGACCTTAGTTCCCATCCAAAAGCAGTAGTAGGTACGCACGGCAAGTCTATCCAACATTTGGTCAAGAATGGGCAGTGGAAAATGATCTTTGCCGGCCACTTTATTCAGCTTTCGGTAGTCCATACATACCCTCCATCAGGTGACAGTCCTAGTGGGGATCAATTAATTTTTCTCATTTGTGACCACAGTCATACCACCCTTCTTCGACACACACTATACCGGTGAAGTCCATGAACTATCTGAGATGGGGTACACAACCCCTGTATCTAGCCACTTGATAACTTCCTTCTTGACAACCTCTTGCATAGCCTTGTTCAACCTCCTTTGATGTTCCACGGAGTGTTTGGAATCATCTTCAAGTATAATCTTGTGCATGCAAAAGGCGGGTCTTATCCTCCAAATATCAGCTAGAGTCCATCCAATTGCCTTCTTCTTTCTTTGGACCACCTCAAAGGTACCTGCACTTTAGTTAACCACAAATAAAAGAATAATTGGTAAAGTTGAACAAGGGCCCAAGAATACGTACCTGAGGTGTGAAGGTAAAGGCTTCAACTCCAATACGGGAGGTTCCTCAATTGATGGCTTTGTTGGTGGAGTCTTTCGGTTCTCCAGATCTAAGGAAAGTTTTCGAGGTTCATATGTGTAAGAACCCATTCCTTGTCAAACATTAACATACTCTACCAAGACTTCATCCTCAATCACATCATGGTGCAAGAATACAACTTCCAAAGGGTCCTCCACATTGATCATGGCACTCGTGTAATCAACTATCACCTTTGTCACAAGATCTACAAAAGAGAAAACCTCAATACCATTCGGCTGCCTTATTGATTTACAAACATGGAAGACAACGTTTTCGTTGCCCACCCGGAAGGTGAGCTCCCCTACTTCCACGTCAACCAATGCATTCCTTATTGCTAGGAAAGGCCTTCCCAATATTATAGGCACCTCATAGTTGACTTTGTAGTTGAGAATCACAAAATCTGCAGGAAAAATAAACTTGTCAACCCGGACAAGAACATTATCAATAATACCAAGCGGATTCTCATTGTTGAGTCCACCATTTGCAATTTTATTGAAGTAGCTCTCAGTTGACCAATACCAAAATTTTTGAATACAAAGTAAGGCATCAAAGTTATACTTGCTCCCAATTTACACAAGGCCTTTGCAAAATCCCCACTCCTAATAGTACACGGAATGGTAAATGCGCCGAGATCTTCAAGCTTTGGAGCCATGAGTGCACAATTGCACTCACTTGATGAGTCATTTTGATGGTCTCACAAACCACAAATCTCTTTTTAGTTACCAAGTCTTTCATAAACTTGGCATATACTGGAATTTGCTCAAGAGCTTCCACCAACGGCACATTGATTGATAAGCTTTTCATCATCTTTATAAACTTTTCGAATTGGTTTTCATTTTTTTGCTTCGCAAGTCTTAAAGGGTAAGGCGGAGGAGGCCTTGGAAAAGAAGCCTTGGACTTAGGCACTATTGTTCCAGTATGTCTATCACATGTTCCCTAGACAGGTTCACATCATTTTTGGTTTCCTCCACGTTGTCATGAATATCAATTCTCGCATCAGCATTCAAATTCTCTTCATTCACTTGCTCATCAACTGTTCGATCATCATCATTTTGCTTTTCAACTTCGTTTTGCTTGGAGGTACTTGCCTTACCACCTCTACTGCTCCTTGTGTTCACCACCATTGCATGATCGGTATTGTTCCCACCGTTCGGGTTTACTACTGTATCACTAGGCAGTGCCTCATTCGGGCGAGTGCTTGAAGATTGCAAAATCTAGCCAAGGTGGACCTCCAAGTTTTGGATAGAAGTATTATGGGATGCCAATTGGGCATCGGAGTCAATGTTTTTCTTCATCATTTTCCCGAATATTGACTCAATCTGTCCATCTCATTGATGGGCGAGCTAGGACCTTGGGACAAAAATGGATGGGGGTTGCTTGGTTGTTGAAACATCGGAGGCCTTTGAAATCCCGGCCCCTCATTACCTTGATTACCATTATTCCACCCCTCTTGGTTGTTTTTTCCTCCCCAATTGCTATGGTTATTGCCACCCCAGTCACCTTGGTTGCCCCAATTCTAATTGTTGTTCCCCTAGTTGCTTTGATTGTTGTTCTCGCTATTCCAATTTCCTTGTTGGGTTTGATTTCCCCATTTCTTTAGGATCTCCACTATTGTTGTTGATTTGGAGCATTGCCCTATTATCCTTGGTAATTGTTCATATACTGGACCTCTTCACTTTGCTCATCATACCCATCATCTTAGTTGTAACCACTACTACCTTGCTCATATTGATCCGAATTTCCTTAACTTTGTTGACCTCTTAGTCACCTCTTGTTGACCATCATATTTACCCCTTCCATGGCATTCACTTGTCTTGGCGCTTGAACTTGCTACAATTGAACTTTGGCCAACTGGTTCATTGTTATAGTCAACTGTCCTATTGGTTGGCCATGGCCATGGAGCTCTTTATGCAGGTGTATGACATTGGGTCACCTTGTGGCACATTAGCTCGATTTTGCCACGCCAAGGAAGTATCTCCCATCTCATCAAGTACATCACACACCTCAAAATAATGTGTTCATAAAGTTCCCCCTGCTATCTGGTTAACAACATACTAATTTGTAGTGTTGATACCCGGTAGAATGTTTGCTGGATCATTGCTTCGGTCATGTCATTGTTCGGACATTCTTTTACCATCGTCCGATACCTTTCCTTGATCTCACGAAGTAGTTCATTTGGATCCTGTTTCAAGTCCTGGATCTCATCTCTCAATGTCATCGTATGCCCCGGCGAGTAAAACTTGGCTATAAAATTATCAGCCATCTCATCCCATGTGGTGATAGAATGGTTGGGGAGTCTTTCGAGCCAGTCCAAAGATTTCCCTCTAAATGAAAAAGGGAACAATCTCAGTCTCAATGCATCCTCGGACACATTTGTCTATTTGCTTCACCAGTAGGTATTCGCAAAGCCCTTTAGATATTTATATGCATTCTGATGGGAGCGCCTGTGAAGTACCATATTTGCTCCAATAAGGTCAACATAAGATTTGTAATCTGGAAATTGTCTGCCTGTATCCGAGGTAGGACAATTGCACTTACGTAACCTTCATTTCGAAGCACTCGAGGAGCTACTTGCGGAGGAGTTGGGGGAGGGTCTGGAATGTTATCATTGGCTTGGCGACCTCTTCTTTGAGCTTGAGGTACTAGAGGCACCTCATCTCCAGCATTAACATCGACCTCCTCCCCTGGGAGAAAATTTCCTAGAGGATCATTATTTGCCATTTTGTACCTGAATCAATTAACTCACACAAGTTAGTAAAACAGAAGGAGAGAAAAACAAGACACTCAACTAGTCAGATAGATAGCCAAAACCGTTTAACTCCCCATCGACAGTGCCAAAAAGTAATCGGCTCCAACCCTGCACCATTATATAATGGTGAGGAGTGGACGATGTAGCTTTTACTAGAAAGGTCGGGGGAGTTGGGTTTCTATCTAATATAGACATCTGTATTGCTTTTAGTTGCACTTCTAACCATGCTTGGATTTGTCGCTATTCTACTTTTAATGTTACTAATTACTCAAAATAATCTAAGTACAATATTTTTGTTGGAGTTTGCTCAAGTGATAGGGAAATGACTTACAACTAGGCGGGTATCTAATGGGGTCAAAATTTAGGGAAAGGTTGTTATATTTGGGGTCATGGTATAATTTTTATACATAATTACTCACTCTATACCTCTCAATAGTTTGAGTGACTTTGCCCTAATTGGCTTTTCCAAGCCCAATGGGGTTTTCAAACAATGCAAGCAAAACTGGCTCAAGTCGGGTATGACGATGTCTAGGTTTAACCCTTTAATTTGGGCTATCAATCTCTTGAATGCACCATAATTCCTTGTTAGCCTAAATTTCCTAGACTTATTTCTCCTTCTCAAGAAGAGTCTAAGTCATAAAGGCATGAATCAGAGTTTGCAGTCACCAATTCTACAATTAAAGCACGAATCAAGCTAAATATCAATAATCCATAAATAATTAAGCCCTAAAATAGAAAACCCATTAAATACCACACTAGGGTTGGGTCACAACCCTAGCTAATGTGTTTAGCTACTCATAATCAAGGTAGAAATCAAAGATGGAGATGAAATATAAGCCATAAAAGTTGATTACAAGAATAATAACTAAAGTGCTCTAAAATTACTCTAAGTGGTAAAATATGGTTGTTAACGAGCTCCTCAGACCAAAGATAACCTAAAATTGTGAAAAATATATATTTATACACAGCTGAAATTACTAGACAAAAATGCCACTGTGGAGGTTTCGTTGTCAGCAAAATGCTGGCCGCCTCGGCGCATGGACTTCCGCGGCCTTGCAAAAACAAGTAGTGACCGCGTGTCTTCAATTTTGGACTGGGACTGGGCTAGGTTTCACGAACAGCATAAAATCTACCGCATCACCGTTGGCTTCTATCGCGGCCGCGTAAAATGTTTGCGGAGCACGTTCCTAATTTGAGCCCATACTGCGAGGTCTCTAATTCTCTATCTCACCTTCAGCGGATACATTCGTCGCCGTGTAATTTAGACATGGTCAATGGCAGTGTTAGCACGTGGCTACATCTTCTTTGAACATCACTTTCACTACAACATATTTTTAATCGCCTCAGCGGAGTATCATACGCGTCTACGTAATAATAGTGCTGATAGCGCTCCAATTCCATTCTTTGGGCGTTTGAAAGTTCGACTCCTTTATGAGTTCATTTTGGCTTCTTTGCCTCATTTTGACCAAAATTTGCAAGTAAGCGGCTTAAGTTAGTTTTCAGGAATACTTTTACACATTTTTTATCCAAAACCTAAGCAAAAGAGAGCATAAGATAGGCTAAAATTCGTAGTTATCACATACCTAATAGTCACATTCTCCATTGGTAGTTTCTTGCAAGTGTTAGTCTGATTCATAATATTATAAAAAAGTAAATGAGATCGTACCTAGTAGTAGTACCGCTTTAAGTGCATCGCGGTCTAGCGTTCCATTGTTGTGCATCGTTTCCTACTTTGAGTTTGTATGAGCCTTTGCCAGTAATCCGACGGCTCGATATGGCACTTCCCTATTCAGTCCTAGCTTCATCTCATTCAGGTTTTAGGTATGTAGTATTATTTTTCTTAACACCAAGTCCCCGATCTTGAATTGTCGGAGGTTCGATCTTTGATTGTCATATCTTTCTATCCGTTGTTTCTGGGCAGCCAACGGGACTAGGGCAGCCTCACGCCTTTCATTTCATAGTTCTAGGCTCGTGCTCATGGCCTCATCGTTTGATTCTTCTATTTCATATCAGAACCGGAGGCTCGGTTCTCCCACTTCTACCGGTATTAATGCTTCGGTACTGTAGACCAATGAAAATAGGGTGGGCCCAGTACTAGACTTCGAAGTTTTACGGTATGCCCACAAAAATCGGGTAGAATTTCCCTCCATTTCTCTTTGGCATCGGTCAACCTCTTTTTCAGGTTTTGGAGTATTATCTTATTTGTAGATTCAGCTTGTCCATTCCCACCAGGGTGATAGGGTGTTGATAGTATCTTCTTAATCTCGTGGATTTTGAAAAACTTGTTTACCTTGTTACTGATGAATTGCTTTCCATTATCACACATGATCTCGGACAGTATCCCGAAAGGCATATTATGTGGTCCCAAATGAAGTCAACGACTTCTTTTTCCCAAACTTTCTCGAATGCTTGAGCTTCACCCCATTTTGAAAAATAATCGGTCATAAACAATATTAATTGAGCCCTACTGGATGCCCAGGGTAGGGGACCGACGATGTCCATTCCCGACTTCATGAACGACCATAGGAACAAGATCGAATGTAGTATCTCTCCGGGTTGATGGATCATCGATATGTATCTATGACAAGCGTCATATCTTCGTAAAGTCCTTCGCATATTTTTCCATGTCGATCCAGTAATAGCCGGCCCTGATTATCCTCTAAACCAAAGATTCTGCCCCCAAATGGTTTTCGCAAGTGCCTTCATGAATTTTTCTCAAGAAATATTCAGTATCTACCGACCCCAAATGTATGGAAGTGAGCTATCAAATGTTCTTCTTAATAGAGTCCCTTCGGACAAGCTAAACATGGCCTCCTTCGTGCATAGAGCTCTCGGTTCTTTAGGATCTGCGGGGAACTTCCCAATATTCAAATAATCTATGTATTTCTTCCTTCTATCCCAAGTTAAACTTGTTGAGTTAATTTTAGCATGGCCTTCTTCTACTACCGATTTCATGAGCTGTACGTCTGTTCCTGAACTAAATTCATCATCATCAACCAATGACCCCAAGTTAGCCACAGCATCGAACTTGCTATTTTGATCTTGGGGCACGTGTTGTAGGGTCCATTCATTGAATTGATGCAGTGTTAAATGCAATTTGTCAAATACATTTGCATATGTTCCTATTTTACTTCAAACGTCCATTGACTAATTTACCACAAGAAGGGAATCGCACTTAGCTTCGACCACCTCGGGCCCAAGGTTTTTAGCCAATTTGAGACCTGCAATCATGGCCTCATACTCTACCTCATTGTTAGTAAATTTCACAGTTGTAATAGACTGCCTAACTGCATCACATGTAGACGGCTTCAACATGATGCCGAGTTCGCACCCATTGCGTTTGAAGTACCTTCTGTAAAGAGGGTCCAAATTCTCGAGGAAGTCTTTAAGGTTAACAACAATTCCTTTTTGACTTCGAGTATTAAGACCGGCGCCACAAAGTGTGCCAAACTTTTTGATTTGATGGCGGTTCAAGCTTGATATTTGATATCGTACCTACTAATTTCTATAGACATTTTGCCAACCGGCCCAAGATCTCGGGTTTGTGCATAATATTCCTCATTGGGTAAGAGGTTACGACACATATGGGGTGGCATTGAAATTATGGGTTTAACTTTCTAGAGGCGCTTAGCAAAGCGAGGACCAATTTTTCCAAGTGAGGATACCTTGTTTCGGGCTTGTATAGAGTTCTACTAGCGTAGTAAATAGGAAATTACGTACCTTCCTCTTCCCCGACTAAGACTCCACTTACGCTACTCGGATACCACCAAGTAGAGGTATAGCTGCTCATCCGTCATTGGAGTATGGAGCAAGAGAAGACTCGAAAGGTATCGTTTGAGTTCTTCCAGAGCTTGTTGGCACTTTGGTGTCCAAGAAAAGTTATTCTTCTTCATCAATAGTGAGAAGAACCAATGGCTTTTGTCTGAGGACCTCTATATGAACCGGCCCAGGGTGGCTATGCGCCCGGTTAGCCTCTAAATGGCCTTAACATTGTCCACCATGGTGATGTCTTCTATAGCTTTGATTTTATCGATATTGATCTCAGTCCCTCGGTTGGACACCATGAATCTAAGGAATTTTTCGGATCCGACCTGAATATGCATTTTTTGGATTCAGCTTCATATTGTATATCTTCAATATGTCAAGGATTTCCTGCAAATAATTCAAATCGTCATCTACTCACAGGAATTTGACTAATATGTACTCAATATAAACCTCCATTTATTTTCCTATTTGTTCTTTCGAACATCCAGTTTACTAGACGTTGATAAGTGACTCCAGTGTCTTCTAGCCCAAATGGCACTACATTATAACAACAGGTGCCGAATTTAGTGATAAAGGTAGTCTTTTCTTGGTCGCCCGGGTCCATCCAGATTTGGTTGTACCCGAAATAGGTGTCGAGAAAGCTGAGTATCTCGTGCCCGTCCATCACATCAATCATGTGATCACTTTATGACTTGTTCTAGTTCTTCGACCATAGATTTGGTGGTGTCAAAATTATTAGGAGCTATGAACGATCTAGTAACTTCGTAATCATCTTCCTCACTGACTCCTCGTCCCTCTGGTCCAATCGGGACCGACATCGGTGATTGCTATTAAACTTCAGCCTTTTTGGCCGGCCTCGCTCTCTGTAATGTCAAAACAGCGAGTATTAGGAGTACTTCATCGACTGCAAACATCTTATTTGCGGTCGGCTGCTCTCCATACAATATATTGATCCCTCCAGGTGTAGGGAACTTCAATGTCTGATGCAAGGTCAAAGGTACCGCCCTCATGTTATGAACCCATGGTCTTCCAAATAGAGCGTTATATCTCATATCCCCCTCAATCACAGTGTTCACGGGTAAGGTTATCTTCCCTTTAGTGGTTTTGCATGACATGTTGAATTCGCTCAATACCCGGACTGCTGGCACTATTTGGTCTTGTAAACCCCATTGTTCTACAACTCTTGATTTGATGATATTCGCTTAGCTACCTGGATCAATCAACACATGCTTAACTCGAGATTTATTGATAAGTATAAATATTACTAATGCATCATTATGAGGTTGCACGATGCCTTCGGCATCCTCGTCATTGAATGAAATTGTTCCCTCTACGATATAATCTCAGCTGCATTTCTCCCTCGTGATATATACTTTAGTGCATTTTATCATCGGCCTTTGACAGATATTGACCCCTCCAATGATCATGTTGATAACGTGTTGGGGTTCTTCTTGTTCGGTTTATTTATTAGAGTCCCTGTTCCTGAAGTGATTTTTGACTCGATCACTCAGAAATTCTCGGAGATGCCCGTTATGGAATAATCGGGACACTTCTTCTCTTAACTGTCGACAGTCCTCAATTCTATGGCCATGAGTTCCATGATACTTACACATAAAGTTTGGGTCTTGTTGGGTAGGGTCGGACTGCAATGGTCGAGGCCACTTGGTATCCTCGATGCGTCCAATAGCAGATATGATGTTGGTAGCATCAACATTGAAGTTATACTCTGATAACCTCTATGCCTCCTTGGGCCTGAATGGCCTATCGAAATAATTTTTGTTCAAGAGTCCCCGGCCACTGTGGCATCGATCGTTCCTCTTCCCATTTCTTGTATGGTCCCAGATCTGTTAGTCCTTCGCTCCCCGCTATATGGGTGACACCAGTCTTTGTTCGGTCTTTTCATAATCGATGACTCTCTTAGACCTGTCATTAGTTCTGATGGAATAAACGAACCCGGAGGGGGCTCCGATTTAACCATCCTCAACTCTGATTTTTGGCTGATATCTGTTATGGAAATCGACTCAAGTTACCGCCGGGTACTCTATTAAATTTTATTTTAACTACTGTGAATTCAAGGATCTTATAGGGTTAAGTCCTTGAGTGAACGCCTGAATGTCCCAATCATCTGCAACTGGAGTCAGGTCTATCCATTACATTTGAAACCTCGATACGAACTCCTTGGACATTTTGTTGTCTCTTTGTTTTACCTTGAAAAGATCTAATTTTCTAGTCTCGTCCTTACTGGCACGGGCATGCGCTTTCACAAAGGCATCTGCAAGCATAGTAAACGAATCAATAAAATTTGGAGGTAAGTTGCGATACCACATCATTGCTACTTTATAGAGTTTCTCCAAAGTTTTTTAGCAAAACCAACTCAATTTTGTCATCTTCTAGGTTGTTTCTTTTGATGGGACATGTGTAGGAGGTCACGTACTCATTTGGATCTGTGGTTCCATTATAGTTCAAAATATCGGGCATACGGAACTTCTTTGAGATTGGATTCGGTGTCGCACTCAAAGGAAAAGGCTTTTCGACAAACTTCTTGGAGTCCAGGCCTTTCAATATCGGGGGAGCTCCTTGGATTTGATCAAATCTAAAGTTATGGTCTCCATTTTTTTTGTCGTTAGACTCAATTTTCTTCTCCCCTGATTCCACTCGCTTGTCAGTTCCTCAAGCATTTTTATTATTTTTGGGTTAGTCGCGGGCTCAACTTCACCCGTTCTTTCTGTGTCTTGCTCATTTCTTTGGGTATTTTTCTGGGATAGTTCGGGCTCAACTCTGTTAGGAGCACGGCTTTGATTCTGCCAGCTGTGTTATCACCGTCTGTTGGGCCTATAACATTTCGAAGATCATCCGCAGATTGATCCCATCGCCTTCACCTTCGGGCGTACCTTGAGTCGTTAGTCGGGCTACTCCACGAACACTGTTCTCAGGGTTGGTCGCCAGGTTGGCATTGACGGTCACATGTGATTTGGCATCAACTGGTTCTGCAACTGGAACTCTGTTGGGATCATCATGGGACACCTCGTTGCTAGGTACTATATTGTTATTTTCTCTATGATGGCCAGACTCAGCATCAACGTTCAAGTGAGCAGATTGAGAGCTTGACATTTTAGGTTGGCCTGACATTAAAATCTCAAAAAACAAGCGTAAAACAAAGTGTGTTATATAACTTTATATCAAACTACATCTATTATCCTTAGCCCCACAATGGACGTCAAACTGTTTACTCTTAAAAATGGATAACAGTCAAATTTATATGCGGTTTTAAGAATATGTGAATTAACCCAATATAAGTGATTAATAATGTTAGATAAGCAAATTAAAGATAAAATAAATAGCCAAATAAGTTTTAGTATTGAGCCCGGGCTCAGTTCAGAGCTTAACAATTATACCACTTCTACTAGGAGTAGCCATATATATATATATATATATATATATATATATATATATATATATATATATATATATATATGAAAAGCAATGAACAATAATAAGAACTTTAAGATAACTTAAAATCAAAGAAAACAAGTTTATATTGCCTTGATATGCGTGTTACAGAGTATTTCTTGAATAAAGTCACTCCCTTTATATAGTAGTAGAATTTCATTCCTAGTATAACCCTAAAAATGGTAAAAATCTTGTTTTTCGTCAATCACTGATCTGTTGGTTATACGGGCCGAGATCTATACCATGATATCTAGTTGGGCACAGATATCGCAATCCTTTGTTCATCGTGTGCGGACGTTTGATAATGTTTTTCGAGATCTTGGAGCCCGAACCGGATCTGGGGGGCATGGTCTCAATAGCTCTGGTGGCAAGTGCTTTGTTCGGACCTCGGTATGAGAGGTTCCAAGCTTTGATTCTGATTCCTTGTAGTTATGTCCTTGCTTCGTTTGCCCAACGGAAAATTGGGGTACTCATTAGTCCCATTTTACTCGTATATAGATAGTCCCCTCGTTTCTCAGAGAGTAGGTTTTCCGAAATGAGAAACGATAGATGTTCTCCGGTTCTTTCCTCCGTATGTTACAACCAAAACGACAAAGAAGTTGAAACATTCCCTCAATCGCATTGTTCTGACTTTAGACACGTGTCAGCCATCGCCTCCGAATGCGAAGCATCGCGTGCTTCCCCTGTACAATGGACTATGAGTAATTTGGTTCGTAGACAATATTATGCTAAGATATATTATAACGCAATCATTGTAATATTAGAGCTAATTATCCTTGTTATGCGCACATACTTTTATTGACAAATGTTTAATTCTATATTGTACAAAAACACATGGTTAAGTTTAAGTTTGATAAAGTTAAACTATTTATAATGTTGCCCTTATACTTAAAGCAAATAAGAAGGAAAAAGAAAACAGAGTGTCAGGGCTATGATTTATCCAAGTATGCTAATACTAAAATTCCATATGAATCTGATATAAAATAATGTTAAAATTGTAGTATAAAATATTTCGATCAAATCAGGGATGAATTAATTTCAAAATTTATATCGTATTTTTTTCTAATTTTGGTGACCAAACAAATGTTTGAGCACCCACAATTGTAATCCCTGACCACGCGATGGCGACTTCTTGAGTTCTCTTCAGCCTGCGAACCGAGTCCTTACCCTTGCACCACAAATTTTATTTTTCTAGTTTTTTGCTTTGTGCTAGATCCAGTCCGATTAACTAGAAAGCAGAAACTCTTCCTAATTTCAACAAGTTCTAATGTAGAAACCATCATTTAACATCAAATAACACATAGAAACATCATTATTACCCATAATATAATGACTTTCACACATGAATGCGGATAAACACGTAAATCTTTCGCATATGACACGCATCAAAAGGTCCGTGTACATAGGCGGATCCATGATTTTGAAAATTGAAAGGGCATCGGTGTCCACTAAAATTTTGAGTAAATACTAGAGTGGAATCGAACCCAAGGAGTGTATAAGCTGCCTAAGCTTGGGTTTTAAGGTGCCTATTAAGTTATATATCTATATACACATACTCAAAGTTATCGGGGACCGGTGACCCCTACCCTAATGATAGGTCGTCTCCGTCTAGATATTACATGATATGAATAAATACTCTTAATTTTTATACAATAAATATGTATATACACATTATATTGAGCGATGTGGATATAACAGGGCCATGGCGAGAATGTTATATTGCCGAGAAAATTGGAATGAAAAAAAAAAAAAAAAGTTGCTGCACGGATTGTAATAATTAATTAGCAAAGTTGCAGAAACATATAAAAGAATAAATCACTTACTCCTATAATAAACCTGTAAGGCATAAAATGACAAAATAAAACTAACTTTTTTTAAACCTTTTCCCATTTCAATACTATTAAAGGAAGGAACATACTGAGAACATGAATAAACAGTAGGACATGTCGTTCCATAAGGAAGTCACGTTATTTGTTTGCTAGTTAAACTTAGCTTGAATAAGTTAATTTCTTCTATCAATCTTGGGGGCCACTGAAAAATAGTCTACATCTTTTTTTTAGGAGAGGAGGGCATTGAATAAGTTAATTCGTTTGCACAAAAGAAAAAATTCTAGTTTTTTTTTTTTTTACCTATTTTTGTCCCAAGTAGAATGCCTCAATTTTGTGCATTTCTAATTCTTTCCTAAAATAATTGTAACTTCAAAAGAAAATTTGATTTAGACTCTCATAAATACAAAAATAGTGCTATCGGACGTGTCCCGGAAATAATGCGAGCCATTCAATTTTAGTTTTTAGACGTAAAAGTAGAAAATTTGATCATATATATCCGCTAGCCCCTCTTTTTGTATAAAGGTCTAAAAGAAGGGAAAAGGCAAAGAAGGAAATCAAACAAATATTGACTAAACCCAATTCCTCCCTCCTTTTTTATTATATGCATCAAAAAAATAAAATAAATGAATTAATCATCGCTCTTATGGAAGGCATAGGGGACCAATATTTACCTGTATCTTTCACTCGAAAATATGCATATGTCAAAGCATAGAATTTAATCAGGGGATGAGCTATAAGTTCGGTCAAGTTCAATAATTTTTGCTCCAACAATATGTTTTATATGTTAAAATTTATTAAAATATATACACATATTAAAGTTAGTACTCAATTATTAGTATCTGAAATTATAGCTCTAAAATAGATAAACCACATACATTTAAAAAAGAAGTTTGATATATTGTACCCAACTCATTTAAAATTGACCAACAGTATAAAGTTAAATGCCATTGGGAACCAAATTCAATATATAAAGGTGCAACATCAGCAGAAAATTAAAAATTATTTTTCAAAAAAGTGAAGGAATATTGCAAGAAGTTTCATGAGCATATGTTTCTTGGAAGTTAATCAATAAACCAATCATGTGAAGGTGGTACTGAAGCACGAGTATATGAAAAGTCATGTTACTTTTGGTGCTACTACCCATAGGGTAAACAGTGTATCTACTACCGCTGCTGCTTCTTTTTCCATTGTCTATCAAAACACAATTTCTATATTGAATCATGGTGTTAAACGAGTGGCCTGCGCTGGACCGGGTTGCCATTTACTTGGATCAGTATGGATTATGGTTCGGGGCGGTTATGGGTTGGTTCTAAACAGGTTTAACGTGTTCGGATTTATCTGGGTAAAAAAGAACCGTAAGGGTTACGGGTTGAGGGGGCGGGGCGGGCCGAGTTTAGTATTTTCTTTTTGTATTTTGTATAACTATTGTAAGTTATATTAATACAAAGTATTAACATGAAGAATACAAGAAAGATGAGAAAAAATTGCACTTATTGCAAGTGCTACATTTATTTCATAATTCAAACTTACAAATTAAAAGGTTTACATTTTTAACAACAAGTAAATGAACCAAAAATTCAAAAACTAGTAAATTCAAAGGTTTTGCATTACCTTTGTAAGTTCTTCATAATCAATATGAACTGAGTGGCCTTCTTCTGGAGTGTTAAATTCGGATGGGTTACCATGTGTTAATATATCTTCAAGTTCCTCGTCTTCTGGGCTATCAACATCTTCACGTCCTTGATTTCTTCGTTCCGATCAATCCAATCTCTGAAACATACTAAAACTTCCAAAGCATTGCCTCCCAAAGAGTGACGAGTGTCTCCAAGTTGTTGTCTTGCTTGGCTAAATGCACTCTCCGATGCAACACTAGAAATTGGCACATTCAGCACGTCCCGAGCCATAGCAAAAGAACAGGAAATTACTTTACATTCTCATGCCATCATCCCAACGGTGAAAATTCTTTTGTGCGAGGCTCTTTTTGCTTCTGCAAGTAGAATTAAAGTTCAACAATGTTCCTGCTACTGGTTTGAGTATTAGAAAATGTAGAAAAAATATTAAAATTGTCAAGGCCTTCTTCATCATCCATAGTAGCAGAAGCGGTACAGTGCATAATGGGATTAACATTGCCTACAGTACGAGCAGCATCATCAATTACATTTGCATAATAATTATAGAATTATTGTAAATATTCATTTAGCATGTTCATAGAAACATATAAATTTGGGATTTCAGTTGGTCCAATCTCCATATAAGTATACAAAGCATTTATTAATTGGTGACAATCAGACATCCTAATAGAAGGATTTAAAAC
Organism: Nicotiana noctiflora; assembly: GCA_032618575.1. Lineage (NCBI taxonomy): Eukaryota > Viridiplantae > Streptophyta > Magnoliopsida > Solanales > Solanaceae > Nicotiana > Nicotiana noctiflora. The sequence continues at coordinate 80,095 of JASVEL010008199.1, read as the reverse complement.
AACACCAATTAAGTAAAACGGATGAATTGCAAAGAAAGATTTTTTTATTCTTGCATTTTTACAATAACATCCTTATACTTCTTTCTTCTTAAATTTAAAGAGTAGAAAAGAAATTTCAGCTATATGTATTAAACCCATAGTAATAGTAGGATAATATGCTCTAGAAAACTCAACAATAGCTGTATTAAATTTATGTAAAAATCTAACATAAGGCTCTCCTCTCTCCCCCTTTTTTAGCCAACACCATCAACCCCATTTTTCACTGCGTCAAAGCCTAAAATCTGGCACCCTAACTGGTACCTATATAGCTACTCCTTATCCCACAGCAGCGATCTTCAAACTGATAAACCAACCTTTCACTTATCATATGGGGAGTCATCCAAAAATTCACCCATAAGTGGAGCGAAATATGGAGTTGGTAAGAAATTATCGTGTACAGTATATATTGGTATACCCCTTAATTTAGCATTTCTGATCATAACCTCTCAAGTACTAGTTATTAACATACGGTTTGGATCAGTACAATGCGCATTAGTAGCTTCAGTTATTGGAAAATTATATTTGTAGCGGCATTTTAAAAATATATATGTATAATTCTATCTAGTAACAATTTCTTCTGGTATGAATCTGGGTTTAAGGTTATACTAGACACACTTATTCTGAAATTCCTTTATTCTAGATTGTCTATTATTTTCTTGAATAACACCAACTGCTCTTCTAACATGAGTAATCTCAGTTAAAAATAAATCAAGGTCACTTTTAACAATTAAATTATAAACATGACATGCACACCTAACATGAAATTTTTTATCAAGAGCTGGTTGCAAATGCAGTTTTAATATTGAAATTGCGACATTATTGTTAGAAGAATTATCAAAACACACACACAAAACTTTTTGCTTGAGATTATAAAATTCAACAACTTCACAAATAATACTACTAATAAATGCAACAGTATGACTGTGATCTTCATCATATCTAAAAGAGATAATACATTTTTGTATACAAGTAGTATCATCTATCCAATGACATATAATTGTCAAATAATAATTTTCATTAACAGCATGATCAATATCAAAGTTAGAAAAATACTACAAGGAAGGTGGCTAAACAAATCATGTATGTATTTTTGATATTGTCCATGAAATCTAAAGATATCACCTCTACGAGTACTTCTAAGGATACCTTTAAATAAAGGATTGAAAATCCTTTGAATATGCATAATGAGATATGATGAAGAAGCAAAAGAAAAAGGTAGACAACCCAAAGCAATCATTTTTGCTAACTCCTCGTGATCCTTCATTTTATCATATTTCATAAGTCCTCCAGTAGTAGGGTTAAGAGTTATTTAATTTCCATCACTATCAGCCCCCATTATATGTGATGTTCAAATCTCATATGTCTACTAAGCATCTCAGTCCCCCCCTAAATTTCCTCCAGTCAAATATTTAAAATCATCTTTACAAAGTTTGCATCTAACTCTGTCAGTACCTTTAATTATTTTTAAAAAAATTTCAAACCTTACTTATTTTTCTACGATTAGTAGTCGGAGCCATAGGTGGTCTACTACTAGTTCCACGACCACCACCCCTTGTAGCAAGTCCAACACTACCAGCTCCAGCACTAGTAGGTGTAGTTGGTATCTCATCTTCCATTCCTATTTCATTATATTCTATTTCAAAATTTTCTTGTAGTTTTTCATAATCTATATTATCATTAGGCGGTATTTCGGAAATATGTGTAAATTGGGTATTACTATTATTACCAGATCCTGAAGGACTGCCTCTTTTTTTATTTTCCCTACTAATAATTTTTCTACACGCTCTTTTAGCAGTATTCAACATATTGTAAAAATTAAAGTATAAGCTAAATTTAAATATGCAATTAAAATAGTAAATAAGAGAAAGAGTTGGAGAGAGTGAACCGAATTCGATAATAAATTCAGCACTTGATTACACAATTCTGATATTACCATGAACAAACGTCAAGTAAGTATTTCAATTTTGAACTTCAGTTGTTCAACTTTCAAATTTCGAATGATAAAACACGATAAATTAAATTCAAGAAAAGAGAGCCAAAAAAATTAGAAGATGAAATGATGAATTGAAGACTTGAAGTCTTGCAAATTAGAGAATGAGAGAATGAGAGAATTTGAGATTGAGAAATAAATATTGAGTGAAGAAATAAAGAAGGAGGAGGAGAGGGTATTCATAGTTTTAGAGAAGGTTAGTTTTGTAAGTTGAAAAAAGGGTTAAAAATTTAAAAAAAATAGGCTATTTATGCAATTTTCCGTTGGCCAACGGACCAATTCAAGGTCTGACCGTTGCCAACAGTCTGCGGGGCCCACATATTTTTAAAATTTAAAAAACACAACAAAAAAAATTCTAACCGTTGTATTGGTCCAGACCGGTAAACCCGGTAAGGGTTATTATTCACTACACCGGGTTCAACCGATTCGATTACCGGTTTTATTAAATCTAAACGGATCAACCCCATCTACTACTCCTACCCAGCCAGCCCAGTCCCCTTTAACCAGTCTGGGCCGATTTCAGGTTTAACCGATTTGGGCCGGTCTGAAACCGGGCTGACCCACCCCGTTTAACACCTCTAATATTGATTCGATAATTAAAAGATTTACTTTCCGTTATGCTGGTTAGCTCATCTCTATTCCTTTGTAAACTAAGCTTCTACAACTATCTACAGTTATCAACTCCTAGCCAGTTCAGCCAAGCTTCATTTTGGCCAAAAAATGTTGTTTTGGGCAAAACGTATTTTTTTTCTAAAGCTAAGGTGTTTTGCAAAATTTTTATAAAGAAAAAAGTGTTTTAGAGTAGTAAGAGAAATAATTTTTAAGAAGCAGAAAAAGTAGTGCTAAAATCTATATGACCTACCATCAATGGAAGAGCGATGAACTCGAAGCTACTTCTATGGAGTTGCAGAGCATGCAAATTGTCACGACCCCAAATCCGGTCGTGATGGCGCCCAGCACATTGCTAAGCCAGCCTGACCAATCAATATCAACAACGGAGCTAGAAGCTTTCTTTAACCCATTTAAGCATTTCAAAATATGAAACAATAGTAATACGTATACCAACAACGGGGAAACCAAGTCCCAAAATATACTAACTCCCATAGACCGAAGGGTCAAGAGTCATGAGCCTCTACTGAACATAAGTATATAAAGGTTTACAAGATGCCAAGTGCGGAAAGAAAAGTTAATACAAAATCAAGAGACAGTGAGAAGGAATATCGGGTCCTGCGGACTCTGCAACTACCTCGAATATCCACAAATGTCGCCTCGCACAGCTACTGGATCACTGCTGAGAGGTACCTGGATCTGCACACAAGGTGCAGGGAGTAAAATGAGTACTGCCAGACTCAGTGGTAATAAACAAGGGTAAGACAGCGCAGATAAGAAATCCGCAATAAAGCACTATGTAAAGATGTAATCAAATACCCTGTCACAGAATCAATATCGACTGTACCTGTACCAACAAGTACCAGCAACACAGTATAACAACTAGCGGATGTAGCTAAATGCAATGCAATGCATGATATGACCGCTACGGCGCGTAGCCCGATCCAATTTGGGTACCCGTGCTCACTGTGGGGGTTCAGACTCCGGAGGGGCTCCTACAGCCCCAAGCACATCTCATAGAGATACACTGCGGCGTGCAGTCCGATCCAACATATATATCGCTGCGGCGCGCAGCCCGATCCACTACTAGTCAGCTAATATGCAGATACAGCCTCGCAGGCTCAAAAGTAGTTTTTGAAAACTCTTTTATCATTTTTCAGTTGGAAAACAGTAACATCAAGTTCCAGAGATTGGAAATAGCATAATAACAGAAATAGCGGCGGACTAGTAGTAAACTAGCATGTCTATATGATAAGACAATGATAACGATCCTCGCGGGATCCAATAACTGGCTCACAGCCCACAAACATACTCAACCGTCCAAGAAGGAGGTTCAACGGCTCGAGAATAGCCAATATCACATTACAATATGTAACCATCCGAGAAGGAGGTTCAACGGCTCGAGAATAGCCAATAACACAGTATCAACAGGTCGGACTAAACTATAGTCTCCAATTCATAATCGACCCCGCACTCTCAAGAGTGTGCGTGTCTCGCCGCTATACAGCGTCACAAAGTGGTATACCGGGGTTTCGAACCCGCTGGTCATCACCCACATCTATTACTCACCTCAATACGGCGCGACGACTACTCCGCGATGCCCTTGCCATGAGAATCAAGCTTCGCACGTGTAGAATCCGATCAAATATAATAAATACACATCAAATGTCACGACCCAAATCCGGTCGTGATGGCGCCCGACAATCAAGCTAGGCCAACCAAACCAACAGTTTAATTATAACACATTACCCGTCCCCAAATGGACAACCCAAGAAGAATATATGAGTTTAAGAACTCCAATAATAGTAATACTGAACAAAAAGTACTGACACTCCCAAAGATCCGGAGTCACAAGTCTAGAGCCTCTAACAAAACCAACGGGAAATAGAGAGTACGATATAGAAGTACTCAAGTACGAATACAAAATATAAACGAACAAGCTGGAATGAGAGGAGAAGCTAGGCTCGCGAACGTAGGCGGCTACCTCAAGGAACTCGATGTGACAATGTAAACGGTGGAGATGTCCGTCTACTCGCTCACGTGTACTCGAGTCCGCACACAAAGGTGCGGGGAGTAGGGAGTGAGTACTAAGTACTCGAGTGAGTAACAAATATATACATGTAGGTGAGAGTAAGAAATCCACAAAATACCACGATATGAAGCTACTCTACGGTCCGAATCTCCTACGAACTAGCAACAACAATACAATACAGCTACCACAGAGTAATTCAACAAATACGGATGCAATGCAATGCACATAAGCGCTACGGCGTGTAGGCCGATCCCATTTAACGTCGACGGCGCTCACCGGGGGTGTGTACGGACTCCGGAGGGGCTCACTGCGGCGTGCAGCGCAATGCTGGCTGCGGCGTGCGGCCCGACCCCATAATAATATTGCGGCGTGCGGCCCGATCCCACACTCGGTCCACGATAAGCAATTAAGTCACAAAACGATTCATTTTTCCTTATTTCCAGTTCTCGATTCATAATTTATGAAAAATACTTTAACTTTATTAATTTTGCAAAAGCCGGTGACTTAGCATTTCAAAAGTGTGATTACAATTTTCCAGGACTGAGATCAGTGATTTAAGCAATTATAGCTATCACATAAATATTGTCCTCTGAGGACGCTACAGATCGGCACAAGGCCCCAAACAAGGCTTACAGCCCACAAATATAGCAAATACAGTGTATTTCCAACACTAACAACATGTTATTCACTTTCCGGGATGGACCAAGTCTCAATCCCCAATCACAATCAATCCCGCACCTGCCACGGTGTGCGAGCCACGCCCTATTAGCGTCACAATGTGCTAAGCCGGGGTTTCGAACCCTCAAGCTACAATATACACAAACTACTCACCTTTAGCCGGTCGTCGAATCGTCCGCGATGCCTTTTCCTTTGAATTGCGATGCCTCGTGTGTCGAATCTAGTCAAATGACAATAATTATATCAATTACGGGTCAAAGAATCATAACCCACTTCAATTTATATGAAATTCGCAAAATTACACTAAGTTGGTAAAACCCGACCCCGGGCCCCACTGCTCGGAAAATTCCGAAATTAGTACCAATGCGATCCTTATCTCGCCACGAGTCCGTGCATATAAAATTTATCGAAATCGGAGTTCAAATGACCCTCCAAATCCAAAAATCCCGTTTTTAATACTTAGGCCACATTTCTTCAAGATTTCAACCCAATTTCATGAAGATTGATGTTAATACTACCATAAATTGATGTTTTTGAGTCAAGAATCTTACCTCCGACGATACCCGATGACTTCTCGGTGATTTCCTCGAGTTTTCTTCTCTCTAGGGCTTGAAATTGAGTTTTGGGGGTGTAAACCCGTAACTCTCTGCTTCTGGATTTTTATTCACTGCCAGATACCATTGTTCATCGCGTTCGCGTGACCCTCTACGCGTTCGCGATGAACAGCCTTGCCTTACCCTTCGCGAACGCGACGCTGGCCACGCGTTCGCGATGCTCAAAACCTGCAACCCTTCGCGGACGCGACGCACCACACGCGTTCGCGATGTTCAAACTCCAGCCACCCGGATTTCTTCTACGCGTTCGCGATGGGCCTCCCGCGAACGCGAAGCACAACATCACGACTCTACGCGAACGCGACGCCTTCTCTCGCGAACGCGAAGCACAACCAGCCTTGGCCTTCGCGAACGCGACACCAGTCACGCGAACGCGAAGGCTTAAGGACCTGGGCAGAACCTGCAGTTTTCTGCAGAGTTTTTCCAAGTTCTAATTGCCCGGTTGATGGTCCGAATCCATCCCGAGGCCCCCGGGACCCCAACGAAAACCACCAACATACTCCAAAACATGATACGGACTTGTTCCAATCATAAAAACACCATACTAAACATCAAAATCACCAATTAACCACGGATTCAAGCCTAAGTTTCTTCAAAACTTTCAAAACTAACATTCAATCCAAAACCCGATCAAACGATGTCCGAATAACCTGAAAATTTGCGGACATATCCAAAATCACATAACGAAGCTACAGAAATTGTCGGAATTCCATTCCGACCCCCGGATCAAAATATCACCTACCATCCGGGTTTTCGCCAAAATTCAACATTCGCCAATTCAAGCTTAAAACTACACCGGACCTCTGAATTCAATTCCGATTGTTCTCCTAAGTCATAAATGATCCCCCGGAACTAGTCGAATCATCAGAATCCGGTTCCGAGCACTCTAACTCAATAGTCAACTCTTGGTTGACTTTTCACATTCAAGCTTTCCTCAAACATGCTATTTGTTTCATTTTCAATCCAAATCACCTCTAACTCACCCGATATACTCTAATATTGTTTTAAAAGCATAACATATGAAAATGTAAGGTAACGGGGTGGTAATTCCCGTAACGACGGGCCGGGTCGTTACATTCTCCCCAACTTAAACAAACGCTCGTCCGCGAGCGGGTTAAGAAACATACCTGGAGTATTAAACAAGTGTGGATATCTGCTCCGCATTTCCTGCTCGGTCTCCCAAGTTGCTTCCTCCATGGGACGACCTCTCCACTGCACTTTCACTGAAGCTATATCCTTAGATCTCAGCTTACGAACCTGTCGACCCAAAATGGCTATTGGTTCCACGTCATAAGTCAAATCCTCATCTAGCTGTATCGTGCTGAAGTCCAACACATGAGACGGGTCTCCGACATACTTCCGGAGCATAGATACATGGAACACCGGGTGAACTCCCGACAAACTGGGTGGCAAAGCAAGCATATAAGCCACCTCCCCAACTTTCCTAAGCACCTCAAAAGGTCCGATAAACCTTGGGCTCAACTTCCCTTTCTTTCCAAACCTCATAACACCCTTCATAGGCGAAACTTTCAGCAACACCTTCTCACCTACTAAATAAGACACATCTCGGACCTTCCGGTCCGCATAACTCTTCTGACGCGACTGAGCTGTGCGAAGTCTCTCCTGAATCACCTTCACCTTGTCTAAGGCATCTTGGACTAACTCTGTCCCTAACAACCTAGCCTCGCCGGGCTCGAACCAACCGACTGGAGATCTACACCGCCTCCCATATAAAGCTTCATACGGTGCCATCTGAATGCTGGACCGATAGCTATTATTGTAAGCAAACTCCGCCAAAGGCAAATAATCAGCCCATGAACCACCAAAATCAATGACACAAGCACGCAACATGTCCTCCAATATCTGAATAGTACGCTCAGACTGCTCATCCGTCTGTGGATGAAATGTTGTGCTCAGCTCTACCTGTGAACCCAACTCTCGCTGAAATGTCCTCCAGAATTGAGATGTGAACTAGGTACCTCTGTCTCGTATAATGGAAATAGGAACTCCATGCAATCTCACTATCTCACGGATGAATATCTCTGCCAACCGCTCCGAGGTATAGGTAGTACACATTGGGATGAAGTGAGCTGACTTAGTCAACCTATCCACCACCACCCAAACTGAATCAAACTTCCTCGCTGTCCGAGGGAGTCCACTAACAAAGTCCATAGTTATTCTTTCCCACTTCCACTCCGGAATATCAATACGCTGGAATACACCACCAGGTCTCTGATGCTCATACTTGACCTGCTGACAGTTTAGACACCGAGCCACATGGCTCGCAATATCTTTCTTCATCTTTCTCCACCAGTAATGCTGCTTCAAATCCCTGATACATCTTCGCAGCTCCTGGATGAATAGAATACCGCGAGCTGTGGGCTTCCTCCAATATCAATTCTCGAAGGCCGTCAACATTGGGCACGCATATCCGGCCCTGCATCCGCAACACACCATCACTATCAATAATGACATCCCTAGCATCATCATGCTGAACTCTGTCCTTAAGGACAAGTAAGTGTGGATCATCATACTGGCGCTCTCGAATACGATCATATAAAGAAGAACGAGCTACTACACAAGCCATCACCCGACTGGGCTCAGAAATATCCAGCCTTACCATCTGATTAGCTAACGCCTGAACATCAACTGCTAGGGGTCTCTCCCCAACTGGAATATACGCCAAGCTGCCCATACTAATAGCCTTCCGGCTCAATGCATCAGCCACTACATTGGCTTTCCCGGGATGATACAAGATAGTAATATCATAGTCTTTAAGCAATTCAAGCCATCTCCGCTGCCTTAAATTTAGATCTTTTTGCTTAAACAAATGCTGAAGGCTGCGGTGGTCTGTATATACCTCACAAGATACACCATATAGATAATGCCTCCAAATCTTCAAGGCATGAACAATAGCAGCTAACTCCAAATCATGAACAGGGTAGTTCTTCTCGTGGGGCTTTAGCTGACGAGAAGCATATGCAATAACTCTACCCTCCTGCATCAACACACAACCGAGTCCAACTCTGGAAGCATCACAATACACCGTATACGACCCTGAGGCCGATGGTAACACAAGTACTGGAGCCGTGGTCAAAGCCTCCTTGAGCTTCTGAAAGCTCTCTTCACATTCATCAGACCACACAAATGGAGCATTCTTCTGTGTCAGCTTAGTCAACGGTGAAGCAATAGATGAGAAATCCTGAACAAACCGACGGTAATAACCTGCCAAACCGAGAAAACTACGAATCTCCGTAGCTGAGGAAGGTCTGGGCCAGTTCTGCACTGCCTCGACCTTCTGAGGATCAACCCTAATACCATCACTGGACACTATATGTCCCAGAAAACCCACAGTATCAAGCCAGAACTCACACTTAGAGAATTTTGCATAAAGCTTCTCTTCCCTCAACCTCTGCAATGCCACTCTCAAATGTTGTGCATGCTCCTCCTGGCTGCGTGAGTATACCAAGATATCATCAATAAACACAATCACAAAAGAATCAAGGTACGGCCGAAATACACTATTCATCAAGTGCATGAATGCTGTTGGGGCATTAGTCAACCCGAAAGACATCACCAGGAACTCGTAGTGCCCATATCGCGTCCTGAACGCTGTCTTCATAATATCTGAGTCCCTGATCCTCAACTGATGATAGGCCGATCGAAGATCAATCTTAGAGAATACACTAGCTCCCTATAGCTGATCAAATAGGTCCTCAATACGAGGCAATGGGTATTTATTCTTCACTGTTACCTTGTTCAGCTGCCTGTAATCAATGCACATTCTCGTTGTGCCATCTTTCTTCTTCACGAACAACACCGGCGCACCCCAAGGTGACACACTCGGACGAATGAAACCCTTATCTAAGAGTTCCTGGAGCTGTTCTTTCAATTCTTTTAACTCTGCTGGTGCCATGCGGTAAGGAGGAATAGAAATGGGCTGAGTGCCCGGCACCAAGTCAATACCAAAGTCAATATCTCTGTCAGGCGGCATGCCTGGTAGGTCTGCTGGAAATACGTCCGGAAACTCCCTCACAATGGGAACCGAATCAAGACTGGGTGTCTCGGCCTCAACATTTCTAATGAAGGCCAAATAAGATAAACAACCCTTGCCAATCATTCGTTGAGCTTTTATATACGAAATCACCCTGTCGGACACATAATCGGTCGAAGCCACGCCACTCGATCCGCGGATTACACGGAATAGCTAACGTGACTGTCTTGGCATGACGGTCCGAATTGCATGATAAGGAGATAGCCAATCCATGCCTAGGATAACATCGAAATCTACCATACCCGGTAGTAATAAATCAACTCGGGTCTCCGGACCCCCAATAGTAATAATACAGGATCGATATACCTGATCCACAACAACAGTATCCCCCACTGGGGTGGACACATGTACGGGCAAAGCAAGAATACCACGGGTCATACCCGAATGATGTGCAAAGTAAGTAGAGACATAAGAATAGGTGGATCCGGGATCAAATAAGACAGAAGCATCCGTGTGGCAGACGAGATAATACCTGAAATGACCGCATCCGAGGCACTAGCATCCTTCCTGTCCGGAAGAGCATAGAAACGAGCACGGCCTCCACCGGTACGATCCTCGCCTGCGGGGCGACCTGCAGATACCCGGCCACCAGTCCTAGCCGACCGTGCCGGCGCCGAAGAAACGAGGGTAGAAGACGAAGGCTGATCCCTCGGCTGTGACCTCTTACGAAGCCACCTGAGGACACTCTCTCCCGATATGGCCCAAATCACCGCACTCAAAACAACGGCCTGAAGATGGAAGAAGGGGCTGGTGAGGACCCCTCGCTGCGGATGAATCTGTCGTCGAGGAAACGGGAGCGAGCTGCGAGTCGGAAGAGCACTCGGTGCGGGCGACTGCGCGGCGGCTGCGCGACCACGATAACCTCGCTGGCCTTGACGACCACGATCGGATGAAACCCCGGCTGGACTCGTACGTCCAGACTGATGAGATCCGAAGGAGCGACCTGCTGCATGCTTCGAAATTGGCCCTCAGACGGAGCACCGCCTGACGCCGCGGTACCACGAGGCCTGCTTAGCCTCTCTCCTCTCGCTCTGCGCGGCGATGTGTCTCAATGTGACGGGCCGCGTCAACCACCTCCTCGAAGGTAACCTGCAGAAACTCTCTCCCGGGTCATCGATATGCGGATGGGATAAATAAGACCATCGATAAATCTCCGGATCCTCTCCCTGTCGGTAGGAACCATCCACGTGGCATGACGGGCCAGCTGTGTGAATCTCATCTCGTACTGATTCACTGTCATCTCTCCCTGCTTCAACCACTCGAACTGACGTCGCAGCTCCTCTCTCTGAGACTGGGGCACGTACTTCTCCAAAAATACCGTGGAGAACTGCTGCCAAGTGAGGGGCACTGCCCCGGCGGGCCTGCGCCTCTCAAAATCCTCCCACCACTGAAATGCTGCACCTGTGAACTGGAAAGTAGTGAATGAAACGCCGCTGGACTCTAGAATACCCGCGGTGCGAAGCATACGCTGACATCTGTCAAGAAAACCCTGGGCATCCTCGCCCTCGGCTCCACTAAATGTCGGAGGCTGTAGCCTCTCAAGTCTCTCCAAGCGACGGCCGCTCGTCGTCGGGCATAGCCGGAACCACATAATCTAGAGCTGGTGCGACGCCTGATACCCTGTATCACCGGCTCGGGTGTCCGAGCCACGGGGGTCCGATTTCCTCCCCTGCACCGTGAAGAAGATGCGCGGCGGTAGCGAGCGACTACGCGTGCCAAGCACGTGCACGCGATAATATACGAGCCAAGGTCTGCCGAAGGCCCGGTATCACGATAGGCACTGCCGGTGCCTGAACCCGAGCTGCCGGAGCGTTCGCCGCCGGAATCCGGTCCTGAGTCCGATCCGTCGGTGGGTCGGCAAGTGCGTGGTGCTGGTCGCTGCTGCCCTACCTGCTACCACGACCACGGCCTGCGGGTGCCGATGGTGGTCGTCCGCCACGTCCGGTTAGCTCGTGTTCTCGCCATCCGCGAGAGAATAGAATATGGAAAGATTTAATTTCATGATAACACAAATCGCACGATATGAATTCAAGAAAATGAGGTTTTTCCTAAAGTTTATGTAGCCCTCTCGAAGATAGATACGGACGTCTACGTACCGATCTGCGAAAGCCTACTAAGCCGGCTCATGACTCGCGAGTCCTAATAACCTAGAGCTCTGATACCAACTTGTCGCGACCCAAATCCGGTCGTGATGGCGCCCAACAATCAAGCTAGGCCGGCCAAACAAACGATTTAATTATAACACAATACCAGGTCCCCAAATGGACAACCCAAAAAGAATATATGAGTTTAAGAACTCCAATAATATTAATACTTAACGAAAGTACTGACACTCCCGAAGATCCGGAGTCACAAGTCTAGAGCCTCTAACAAAACCAACGAGGAAATAGAGAGTACGATATAGAAGTACTCAAGTACGAATACAAAATATAAACGAACAAGCTGGAATGAGAGGAGAAGCTAGGCTCGGCGAACTGGCAGCTACCTCGACAACTCGATGTGACAATGTAAGCGCCGGAGATGTCCGTCTACTGCTCCTGTGTACACGAGTACGCACACAAAAGGTGCGGGGAGTAGGGGTGAGTACTAAGTACTCGGTGAGTAACAAATATATACATGTAGCTGACAGTAAGAAATCCACAAAATACCACGATATGAAGCTACTCTACGGTCCGAATCTCCTACGAACTAGCAACGACAATACAATACGGCTACCACGGAGTAATTCGACAAATACGGATGCAATGCGATGCACATACCCGCTACGGCGTGTGGCCGATCCCGTTGACGTCGACGGCGCTCGCCGGGGGTGTGTACAGACTCGGAGGGGCTCCTGCAGCCCAAGCGCAATGCTGCTGCGGCGTGCGGCCCGACCCTCATATCAATTGTTGCGGCGTGCAGCCCGATCCCACACTCAGTCCACGATAAGCAATTAAGTCACAAAACAATTCATTTTTCCTTATTTCCAGTTCTCGATTCATAATTTATGAAAAATACTTTAACTTTATTAATTTTGCAAAAGCCGGTGACTTAGCATTTCAAAAGTGTGATTACAATTTTCCAGGACTGAGATCAGTGATTTAAGCAATTATAGCTATCACATAAATACTGTCCTCTAAGGACGCTACAGATCGGCACAAGGCCCCAAACAAGGCTTACAACCCACAAATATAGCAAATACAGTGTATTTCCAACACTAACAACATGTTATTCACTTTCCGGGATGGACCAAGTCTCAATCCCCAATCACAATCAATCCCGCACCTGCCACGGTGTGCGAGCCACGCCCTATTAGCGTCACAATGTGCTAAGCCGGGGTTTCGAACCCTCGGGCTACAATATACACAAACTACTCACCTTTAGCCGGTCGTCGAATCGTCCGCGATGCCTTTTCCTTTGAATTGCGATGCCTCGTGTGTCGAATCTAGTCAAATGACAATAATTATATCAATTACGGGTCAAAGAATCATAACCCACTTCAATTTATATGAAATTCGCAAAATTACACTAAGTTGGTAAAACCCGACCCCGGGCCCCACTGCTCGGAAAATTCCGAAATTAGTACCAATGCGATCCTTATCTCGCCACGAGTCCGTGCATATAAAATTTATCGAAATCGGAGTTCAAATGACCCTCCAAATCCAAAAATCCCGTTTTTAATACTTAGGCCACATTTCTTCAAGATTTCAACCCAATTTCATGAAGATTGATGTTAATACTACCATAAATTGATGTTTTTGAGTCAAGAATCTTACCTCCAACGATACCCGATGACTTCTCGGTGATTTCCTCGAGTTTTCTTCTCTCTAGGGCTCAAATGTGTGTTTTTGGGTTGTAAACCCGTAACTCTCTGCTTCTGGATTTTTATTCACTGCCAGATACCATTGTTCATCGCGTTCGCGTGACCCTCTACGCGTTCGCGATGAACAGCCCCGCCTTACTCTTCGCGAACGCGGCGCCGGCCACGCGTTCGCGATGCTCAATTCCTGTTACCCTTCGCGGACGCGACGCATCCCACGCGTTCGCGATGTTCAAACTCCAGCCACCCGGATTTCTTCTACGCGTTCGCGATGGGCCTCCCGCGAACGCGAAGCACAACATCACGACTCTACGCGAACGCGACGCCTTCTCTCGCGAACGCGAAGCACAACCAGCCTTGGCCTTCGCGAACGCGACACCAGTCACGCGAACGCGAAGGCTTAAGGACCTGGGCAGAACCTGCAGTTTTCTGCAGAGTTTTTCCAAGTTCTAATTGCCCGGTTGATGGTCCGAATCCATCCCGAGGCCCCGGGACCCCAACGAAAACCACCAACATACTCCAAAACATGATACGGACTTGTTCCAATCATAAAAACACCATACTAAACATCAAAATCACCAATTAACCACGGATTCAAGCCTAAGTTTCTTCAAAACTTTCAAAACTAACATTCAATCCAAAACCCGATCAAACGATGTCCGAATGACCTGAAAATTTGCAGACATATCCAAAATCACATAACGAAGCTACAGAAATTGTCGGAATTCCATTCCGACCCCGGATCAAAATATCACCTACCATCCGGTTTTCGCCAAAATTCAACATTCGCCAATTCAAGCTTAAAACTACACCGGACCTCCGAATTCAATTCCGATTGTTCTCCTAAGTCATAAATGATCCCCGGAACTAGTCGAATCATCAGAATCCGGTTCCGAGCACTCTAACTCAATAGTCAACTCTTGGTTGACTTTTCATATTCAAGCTTTCTTCAAACATGCTATTTGTTTCATTTTCAATCCAAATCACCTCTAACTCACCCGATATACTCTAATATTGTTTTAAAAGCATAACATATAAAAATGTAAGGTAACGGGGTGGAAATTCCCGTAACGACGGGCCGGGTCGTTACATCAAATTAGACCAATGGAATGATACCCAGTCAAAACAACTTAATTTACATCAAAATTCCCAAAGTTGCCAAAACCCGACTTTCGGTATGCTTCTCGAAAAATTATGAAAGTTACATATTCGGAACCCTCATCTCGATACGAGTCCGTACATATCAAGAACTCCCAAATCGGACCACAAATGACCCTTCAAATCCTAAATTTTCGTTTTTGAAAAGTTTACAAATTTTCTCCAATTTCTTCCATTTGATTCACTAATACTTGATGAAAAATAACCAGGAATCATTGAATATAATCACTTTTGGATATAGAACACTTACCCCCATCCATATGGTGAAAATCGCTTCGAAAATCGCTTCAATCCGAGCTCCCTAGCTCCGAAAATGAAGAAACTCTCGGACTGCCCCAATTAAAAGCCCAGCGATTTTCGCATCTGCGGTTACTGTTCACCGCAGGTGCGATTTACTGTTCATCGCTTCTGCGGCACTGTTCATCGCAGAAGTGAAAAGTCACTGTTCACCCGCTTCTGCGGGTACTGTTCATCGCAGAAGCGAAAATAACAGATTTGCCCCAGAAAATTGCAGCAGCTTTTTATTTCACTAAAAATGCTATAACTCAATCATACGAACTCGGAATTTGACGATTCTTTTTCCTATGGCTCCGTAATTTTGTTACGGATCCAGTGGTTCAAACAAAACTGAATTTGGATCTCATTTTCTCAGTGCAACATCAATTTCGCTTGTTAAACAATTAACTCATGTTTCGCGTCAAAAACCCAATCGCGACTTGATGAAATTAAACCAAAATTTCCGGATCAGTCCTATAATTCATTATTTAAATTCGCAAAGTCTCGAAATCAAATTTGGATCTCTAAAACTAAAAATAGACCTTTGGATCATTACATTTATGCTCAAAACGGCAAAAATCTTCCAAAAATGACTCGTTGGGCATCCGAATTTACCCCGAAGCCTCCGGGACCTCAACTAAAAGTACTAACACCTCTTATAACATCATTCAAACTTGTTCCAATCATCAAAACTCTATTGTTAACATCAAAATCGTCCTTTTTCAACAAATTCAAGCTTAAGTTTAACTTTAACTTCAAAAATTCACATTCGATCAAAAACCCGACCAAACGATGTCCGAATGACCTGAAATTTTGCAGGCACATCCAAAATCACCTAACGGAGCTATTGCAACTGTCGAATTCCATTCCGACTCCCGGATCAAAATCTCACCTACCGTTCGGATTTCGTCAAAATTCAACCTTAGCCAATTCAAGCCTAAAACTACACCGGACCTCCAAATTCATTTCCGATTGCTCTCCTAAGTCATAAATCACCTCCCGGAACTAATCGAATCATCAGAATCCGATTCCGAGCCCTCTAATCAAATAGTCAACTCCAGGTTGACTTTCCATGTTCAAGTTTCCTTCAAAAATGCTATATGCCTCATTTTCAATCCAATTCACTCCTAACTCACCCGATGGACTCTAACACTGATATAAAATCATAAAACATGTAATTAAAACATAACGGGGTGGTAATTTCCCGTAACGATGGGCCGGGTCATTACATTCTCCCCAACTTAAACAATCGCTCGTCCTCGAGCGTACTCAGAGTTGTACTAGAAGCAACCCAATAGCTGAATGACCTTACCGAGCATATATTCGGGCGATCATACGTCACCCTATGTCACATAAGTCCGAAAACACCATATAGTCAAAATTTCACAGACCATCTGAACCATAAATCACATTGTACTTTCCGAAATCATATGCCAATTGCAAATCCCATGCCTATACTCAGGATACACTCGAATCCACTGCAATAACCCATATTCACTACTCCGGGTGAGATCGTATGATGTATCGACAACCCAATCACTCGAGACGATAGTCTCTAATCACAACAACTGGCCACAATAACCAAATACTAGCTGAAAACCTCTTTTATTAGATAGAGTCTTATTCCAACACCTCCATATCCTGCCCACGGCAGCTGAAGCACGCGATATACCGAACCCATCTCTCAGGTTAACCATTCGTGAATCTATTTCCCTTTTAAAACTGGTACCACAAAATGTTTCGGAGCCAAACCTCGACTTTTACCTTTCTAACAAGCTAAGATCCAATATGCTCGTATTCATTAATGACTCCAACGGTCATTTCAATCATAACACACCACACTGGTGACATGACATCTCAACCACTGCCCTAAGCCGTGACGAGCACAACATAGGCTCCAATAGAAACGTCTGCACACACTCGAATCATGACAGCTCAAATCATGATAAGTGTCTCCAGCAAAAGAGCTGCAATTCAATTCCTCTGTGCCATCATAACATAGAACTGAGATCGCGTCTCGCATTATAGAAATAGAGTACCCGAATCCTCCTCGAGAGGTCATAAGATCACGTGGCCTTGCCACGATTCGTGATTCTATCCAAACACTATTACTCATGAAGCACCTCAAGCCACTAAGCTCAAAACGGTTAGCCACGCACGGATCTAGGTCTTGAACCCAAGCAATCAACCTCACCCACGGTGAAACAATTAACGTATGCTATTAAATCCTGAAAGGACACAACCGATGCGCCACTCGCCCAGCGATACTCAAAACGGACTTCTCCTCAGAAGCGAGGAAGTATTGTATACCAGGTAGCATATAACTAACTATATTTTCACAATCTTCTGTTGCGGCGTGCAACCCGCCCCAACGACATACCCGTGGCGGCGTGCCACCCGATCCGGATACCATACCTTCGCAAAAGAAATGCACATCGAGTCGAATTGCTCATTATAGTAAACATATATAGCCTCAAGCTCGGACACAAGAAACAGATCCGACAAAGTTCCTCACTATCGGAACTAAATCAATGGTAGAAACCTCTGCACTGATATCCGCTACGAAGGCCCAACCGACAAAGCAATACCCACCAGCCGTCCGCTGGTCCTGAGGTACAACTACCCCGCTGGAGCATACTTTGATGCACTCTGCCAGGCAATTTGTGCCATTCCATCATGGTCCATATCACATTAGCCTAGACAACCTAACCCATGACAACAAGTGAGCAATCAAGTATCACAATCCAAATTCATCACATCAAGTAACGAGATAGCCACTAGGGCTTCCAATTTCCAATAATCACTAAACAGTGCTGATACACACGATATACAACCACCGCATAGGCGGACTAACGAGAACTTCAAGTCTCCAACACATATATAACACATGAATCACTATGCCTGATTCCGTACTCCATTGTACGAATACATAACGCACATCAAGCGTCCATTCATACCACGAAAGCCATTCAGGAATTTCACTATGCCATCAACGACTCAATTATTACAGGCGATCCAACAAGAGAATACCACCATACCACTAGATATTATCAGTTTACATTACCTTGTCTTTTTGGACCATATTCCCTGCCAATTCACTAGAATAGCTGCACCATTTTCCTTAATCACCGGAAAGATCGATTCTTAAATCACCTGCAGCTGTCCGCGCTGCTCAATAATTTTAATGACTCCCCATATATTATGAACTGATCTCAAAACCTAGAACATACCATTATCAACCTTCCATAATACATCATAAACTCTTTCTCCCAATTACATTGCATAAGTTAAACTGCCAGGACTGAATCCTTATATCCATATCAAGTTACACAATTGTCAGCATTCAAGAGCTTCGCTGCACAATATCTGCAAGACTCATTACTTCAACCACATACCAGGAATCAATCGTATTCCTTTTTATACCATTCTGGTTTATTAACAAGTTGTTCCATTTACCCAGTTTCCTTTCTGATTCATCTCTAATTTCATATCAGTCTTTACTGTAGTACGACAATGCCTCAACACTTTTTACCACACAAGACTCGTACACAAGACCACACGGTCTAAGACCCTTAGGCCACTGAATACTCTCTCAATGTTTCCCAAAAGTACCACATTCTACCACACTTTATTTTGATGAACTTCCCGCGATTTTTGAATTTGTTATCATTACTTCCCAATACGGATACCTAGAATTCCATCATTCACATGATATAACACAAGCCCTGATCTTCTCTAACAAAACCGCCATCTTTAGCCACATACACAAATCTTAAGGCACCTGACTGTTACAAGCAAAATCTTGAACACTGCAAAACCATTCTCGGGCATCATTTACCCTTATTCAGCTGTAATTAAACTGTCCTATTGAGTAGAACCACTCGTGTTTTGTTAGAACTCTGACACCGCAGAACATGATTACTTACAGATACTATCGGCTATCTTTCTTTTCTATACGGTGAATATTCTTTACCAACAGCAGTTCAAAACACCCTAGTACTTCATCAGATCTACGAAGCACCATAACCTTTACCCGAATTTCCCAACATACTTAGAGACGGAATCAACATAGCACACAATAGTGCAATCAGTTAATCAATAGCAACCTCCCCAACTTGGCTCGGAGCCATACATCAAAGCACTTTTAGCCACTCCTAGCATTATTAGTCAAGTGATGCCGAAATGTTAGTATGATATTAAACTCAAGTCATTTACAAGCTTTGGCGGAGATTCGAATCATCAGAAATATTAACTCTTTTGCAATTCTTGCATTTATTCACACACAACAGTTACGCCCCCTCTTTAGGTGACAAAATCTTTTCTAAGTCCCGAATTTTCCAAAAATTTCGGCGGAGTTTCCTTTGTAATTTGGCCTATCCACCTGCCAGAGAATCACCAAACCATCCTAGATATACTTCCACAACTCAACAAGATCTCACAATGTATTTCAACAATATTAAATCTCAATACTACACGAATTATATTATCACAATTTATACTTGAACCTGCGTTGTAACTGCTCGAATCATAACACATATCAATACCTTTCAATTACACATGAGAATCAACCCACCTACCTCGCCTCAATTTAGCATTTCAGCACAATACCTTCCACCAGGATACACATAGCATAATCACTTTAGTCTTCCCGAGTTTGAACTCGTTCCACTACACATAAGGCACTTTACCTTCCAATTAAGAGATATGGTAAATATTCACCACGCCCATAGGTCGGAGCTACACAACAGATTAGGTAAGAGTCGAACAATTAACAACTCATCCATTAGTAAGCCTCCTTAATACACTACAGATCGGCACAAGGCCCCAAACATGGCTACTAGCTCAAGTACATAAATATAAGCCCAGTCTCAGTCATTTTACACAGTAATAATCAATCGGGAAGGATCAAGTCCAAATCCTCGGTCACAATACCACCACGCTCGTCACATGACGCGTGTATTATCTCAGCATAGCACTGTATAGTACAAAAATACGGGATTTCAAACCCTCAGTACATTATCTATTGCCACCACTCACAAAATCAGCACCTCAATGCTCAAGTCATAAACAAGGTCCAGCCTCAAGTCACCCTGACTGGCCCAACATGAACTCACCGAGATTATATCTCGCCCCTCGTTCGAGGAAATCATAAGCCATAAGGCAATTACATTACTGAGCGCTCGATGCGTACACAGACATGTGGAAGGAATTTCAAAAATTATATCTCAAGCTGAATCAAGTGCGCACGATAAGAATTCCAAGAAATGTGAAGTGTTTCCTAAAGGTTCGCAGCCTCCCGAGGATAAGTACAGGCGTCCCCGTACCGATCCACAAGACTCTACTAACCGGCTCAAGACTCACGAGGCCTAGTAAACCTAGGCTCTGATACCAACTTGTCACGACCCCAAATCCGGTCGTGATGGCGCCCAACACACTGCTAGGCCAGCCCGACCAATCAACAATAATCACGGAGCCAGAAGCTCTCTTTAACCCATTTAAGCATTTCAAAATATGAAACAATAGTAATACGTATACCAACAACGGGGAAACCAAGTCCCAAAATATACTAACTCCCATAGACCGAAGGGTCAAGAGTCATGAGCCTCTACTGAACATAAGTATATAAAGGTTTACAAGATGCCAAGTGCGGAAAGAAAAGTTAATACAAAATCAAGAGACGGTGAGAAGGAATATCGGGTCCTGCGGACTCTGCGGCTACCTCGAATATCCACAAATGTCGCCTCGCACGGCTACTGGATCGCTGCGAGAGGTACACGGATGCGCACACGAGGTGCGGGGAGTAAAATAAGTCTGCCGGACTCGGTGGTAATAAACTAGGGTAAGACGGCGCGGATAAGAAATCCGCGATAAAAGCACTATGTAAGGCTATAATCGGCTACCCTGTCATAGGATCAATATTCACTGTACCTGTGCCAACAAATACCAATAAATAGCATAACGGCTAGCGAGATGTAGCTAAATGCAATGCAATGCATGATATGACCGCTACGGCGCGTGGCCCGACTCCGATTTTGGGTGCCGTGCTCGGCTGTGGGGGTTCGGACTCGGAGGGGCTCCTACGGCCCAAGCACGTCTCGTAGAGATATATCTGCGGCGTGCGGTCCGATCCAACATATATATCGTTGCGGCGCGCGGCCGGATCCACTACTAGTCGGCTAATATGCAGATACAGCCTCGCGAGGCTCAAAAGTAGTTTTTGAAAACTCTTTTATCATTTTTCGGTTGGAAAACAGTAATATCAAGTTCCAGAGATTGGAAATAGCATAATAACAGAAATAGCGGCGGACTAGTAGTAAACTAGCATGTCTATATGATAAGACAATGATAACGATCCTCGCGGGATCCAATAAGTGGCTCACGGCCCACAAGTATACTCAACCACCCAAGAAGGGGGTTCAATGGCTCGAGAATAGCCAATATCACATTACAGTATGTAACCATTCGAGAAGGAGGTTCAACGGCTCGAGAATAGCCAATAACACAGTATCAACAGGTCGGACTAAACTATAGTCTCCAATTCATAATCGACCCCGCACTCTCAAGAGTGTGCGTGTCTCGCCGCTATACGGCGTCACAAAGTGGTATACCGGGGTTTCGAACCCGCTGGTCATCACCCACATCTATTACTCACCTCAATACGGCGCGACGACTACTCCGCGATGCCCTTGCCATGAGAATCAAGCTTCGCACGTGTAGAATCTGATCAAATATAATAAATACACATCAAATTAGACCAATGGAATGATACCCAGTCAAAACAACTTAATTTACATCAAAATTCCCAAAGTTGCCAAAACCCGACTTTCGGTATGCTTCTCGAAAAATTATGAAAGTTACATATTCGGAACCCTCATCTCGATACGAGTCCGTACATATCAAGAACTCCCAAATCGGACCACAAATGACCACCCTTCAAATCCTAAATTTTCGTTTTTGAAAAGTTTACAAATTTTCTCCAATTTCTTCCATTTGATTCACTAATACTTGATGAAAAATAACCAGGAATCATTGAATATAATCACTTTTGGATATAGAACACTTACCCCCATCCATATGGTGAAAATCGCTTCGAAAATCGCTTCAATCCGAGCTCCCTAGCTCCAAAAATGAAGAAACTCTCGGACTGCCCCAATTAAAAGCCCAGCGATTTTCGCATCTGCGATTACTGTTCACCGCAGGTGCGATTTACTGTTCATCGCTTCTGCGGCACTGTTCATCGCAGAAGCGAAAAGTCACTGTTCACCCGCTCCTGTGGGTACTGTTCATCGCAGAAGCGAAAATGACAGATTTGCCCCAGAAAATTGCAGCAGCTTTTTATTTCACTAAAAATGCTATAACTCAATCATACGAACTCGGAATTTGACGATTCTTTTTCCTATGGCTCCGTAATTTTGTTACGGATCCAGTGGTTCAAACAAAACTGAATTTGGATCTCATTTTCTCAGTGCAACATCAATTTCGCTCGTTAAACAATTAACTCATGTTTCGCGTCAAAAACCCAATCGCGACTTGATGAAATTAAACCAAAATTTCCGGATCAGTCCTATAATTCATTATTTAAATTCGCAAAGTCTCGAAATCAAATTTGGATCTCTAAAACTAAAAATAGACCTTTGGATCATTACATTTATGCTCAAAACGGCAAAAATCTTCCAAAAATGACTCGTTGGGCATCCGAATTTACCCCGAAGCCTCCGGGACCTCAACTAAAAGTACTAACACCTCTTATAACATCATTCAAACTTGTTCCAATCATCAAAACTCTATTGTTAACATCAAAATCGTCCTTTTTCAACAAATTCAAGCTTAAGTTTAACTTTAACTTCAAAAATTCACATTCGATCAAAAACCCGACCAAACGATGTCCGAATGACCTGAAAATTTGCAGCCATATCCAAAATCACCTAACGGAGCTACTGCAACTGTCGGAATTCCATTCCGACTCCCGGATCAAAATCTCACCTACCGTTCGGATTTCATCAAAATTCAACCTTAGCCAATTCAAGCCTAAAACTACACCGGACCTCCAAATTCATTTCCGATTGCTCTCCTAAGTCATAAATCACCTCCCGGAACTAACCGAATCATCAGAATCCGATTCCGAGCCCTCTAATCAAATAGTCAACTCCAGGTTGACTTTCCATGTTCAAGTTTCCTTCAAAAATGCTATATGCCTCATTTTCAATCCAATTCACTCCTAACTCACCCGATGGACTCTAACACTGATATAAAATCATAAAATATGTAATTACAACATAACGGGGTGGTAATTTCCCGTAACGATGGGCCGGGTCATTACAACAAATTATGTTAAACTCACTTCTAATCATGATAACTGCTACTTCTCTTTATTAACAATACAAATACATATACATGTGATGTGTTGGTCAACTAGCTAACTCTATCCATTAATTTACAGCTGGCCAACTCACTAACTGAACTCTTAACTACCTAACTAACAATTTGTAATATCACCATAATATTTTCCCTCAAGATGCAGGGTGTAAAATGTTAATCACACCAAGTTTGCCTAAGAGATGATTGTGTTGAGCCTGACTAAGTCATTTGGTAAGAAAATCTACTAGCTGGTCCTTAATGTTCACATAAATTATCTGCAAAATTTCATCCTTAATCTTATCTCTGATGAAGTGGAAATCTATCTAGATATGCTTAGTATGTACATAGAAAATAGGATTAGCTGCAATCTGCATAGCATACTTGCTGTCACTCATAACTGCTACATGGATCTTAACATCAGCTCCCAGCTCTTTAAACAAACCTAGCAGCCAACGTCTGCAACAGATGAAGCCATGCTTCTATACTCAGCTTCTGTTAAACTCGTAGATATTGTCTGTTGCTTTATTTATTTCCATGAGATTAAGGACTCATCAAATTTGATTACATAACCAGTGATAGATCTTCTTGTGCTAGGGCAGGCTGCCCATTCTAAATCACACCAACAGATTAACTCTGCAATAGAGGCTTCTGATCTCAACCATATACCTTGTTCAGAAGAGCCTTTTAGATATCTAACCACCCTCAATGCAGCTTTCCAATGGGATCTTTTAGGTTGCTGCATAGATTGACTTAGTGTTTGGATGGCATAGCTAATGCACGGTTTAGTGGTAGTGACATACATTATTTTACTAATTAATATTTAGTATATACAAACATCCTGAAAAACTACATCACAATTAACTCCAGTTACAGTATCAAATTGTACTATAGTGAGCCTTAGGTTTGTTTCTAAAGGAGTTTCAGCTGTCTTGGCTGCACTGAGCCGCATACTATATATGATTTCTAGGACATACTTCCTTGATTTAGAATCACTCCTTCGTTGCACCTTAGTACTTCAATGCCTAGAAAATACTTAAGCTCACCTAAGTCCTTTAGCTTGAATTTTTTATGGAGAACATGTTTTGCCTCAGCTATCAGTGTCTCATCATTACCAGTTATTAGTAGATCAACAACATATACCATGATAATCACCAAAACTTCACCCTTTTTCGAAGTAAACAAGGAATATGCATGGTTACTTTGCACAAAACCTCCCTCAATTAAAGATTCAGACAATTTGATGTTCCACTGTTTTGAAGCTTGCTTAAGCCCATATAAGGACTTGAGTAGCTTACAGACCTTTTGCTCCCCCTGTCTTTCGAAACTTCAAGCATATCCATATACACTTATTCATAGACATCTCGTTGTCAAAAAACTTTGTAAATATCTATTTGATATAGGTTCCATCCTTTGGAAACTGCCAAGGCTATTACTGATCACTATGACCATTTCACCACTCGTAAAAATGTATCATGGCAATTAAGTCCTTCTTGTTGACTATTTTCCTTTGCAACAATTCCAGCCTTGAACCTTTCAATCTCACTATTAGCTTTATACTTAACTTTATACTCCCATTTGGATCCTATAGAATGCTTTCCATGTGGTAAGTCAACTACTTCTCATGTTCTATTGTATTCTAGTTCATTGACCTCTTGTTTAATATCTCATATCCATCTTACATCCTTCACAACCTACCTAACATTCTGAGGCTCTACCATACTAGAGAAGTTTGCTAGGTAGGACTGATAGGAAGGAGTAGCTTTTTCATATGACAAATGGTTGGCTATAGGATATTTGTTGCTTGTCTTCCCATGTGCTATGTAGTCCTTCATCCAGATGGGCTCTCTAGACTATCTAGACTCTTTAGTTGACTTCCTGACAGGAGGCTGAGATCCTTCTGCTTGCATGTTCTCAGGTGGAGGATCATTCATAGTGGGCAAAGGATTTGCTGATAGAGCAGTTGGTTGAGACAAAGAACCACCTACAACAGATGTATCAGTAGTAGAATGCATCATATTCTCCTCTTCTGTGGCTATTTCCTGTGCAACTGCATTTTGAGTTTGTTCCTCATTAGCATGATTGATCTCTGATGTAGAATCATCATAAATTAGGTTGTTCTAGGAAAATATGATCCTCTGAATTAGTCTCAATGGTAGCTTGAGCAAAAGGAAACTTTGATTTTTTGAAGACCACATCTTTACTGACAAAAAAATATTTTGTAGCTAGTTCCATCAGGATGTACCCCTTTTGTCTCTTTCAGTGTCCCATGAGTACAGATGTTTTTGCTCTTTATGCAAATTTATCCCCTTTTGGAATGACTACTGCATAATACGAAAATCCTATAACTCTTGATTGTACCAATGATGGTGGCTTGGTATGCGTTTTTTCATATGGACTTTTTCCTTGAAGTATTGTTGAAGGTAGTCTATTTATCAAGTACACAACAGTTATAACACACATGCCCCAGTACCTAATAGTTTTGACTGAGACCTTATTGCCCTTGCCACATCCAAAATGTGTCTATCTTTCCTCTCTATAACACCATTCTGTTGTGGAGTGTAAACACAACTACTCTGATGTAGAATCCCAAAACATTGTAATATATCCTTTTACTGAGAGTTAAAGAACTCTATATCATTATCTGATCTCAAGATTTTTACCATCCTACCGAACCGGTTCTTTATCATTAGCAAAAAATTCTTAATGGCAATTATAATTTCAAACTTAAGCCGTAGTAGATAGATCCAGACATATCTACTAAAATCATCCATGATAGTTAGAAAATAACACTTCTTGTCAAAAATATGAGTTTTACAAGGCCTCAAAGATCCATAGTACAAGAGAAAAAGGAGCTTCAACTCTAAATGTACTATTAGGAAACATTAGTCTAGTTTGTTTAGTTAATGGACTGGATAATTATTTAGTGACTCACTATTTATATTCTCGTCTAGCAAAGCGATATTCTTCATGGTTGGAAGAGAAGAGTGTCCAAGTCTTTAATTCCACATCCTGCAATCTTCCTTTACTGTTGTAGCAACTATGCCATGTGTATGTTGTTCCTTATTGATGTAATTTACTCTTTTTAATATGTACAAGACCTATGTCTCCTTACCGGTATCCTTCATCTTGCCATTGTAAAGGTCCTAAAAACACAAAGTTGGGATAAAAGTTTACTGAGCAGCAGAGTTCCTTAGTTTGTTTCGAGATTGAAAAGAGGTCAAACTTGAATCCTACAACACAAAGGACATCATGTTTTGCTTAAATTCCAAATATAGCAGCCCAACCAATAAGTAAAATAGGAACTCTATCTCCATTAGGTAAGTAAATGATATTACTAGAAGTCCTAGTAATCTTATTGTCATTCATCAATAGATTATTGGAAGCTACTACGTGGTGAGTGGCACCAGAGTCTACAATCCACTCATCTGTATAGGGTTTAGATAAGAAACCTAGTAGTTATACCTGCCATGTTGACTTGACAATCAAAAGGTGTATCTTTGTTTAATAGAT
This sequence comes from Nicotiana noctiflora, assembly GCA_032618575.1. Classification (NCBI taxonomy): domain Eukaryota; kingdom Viridiplantae; phylum Streptophyta; class Magnoliopsida; order Solanales; family Solanaceae; genus Nicotiana; species Nicotiana noctiflora. Next base: position 52,978 of record JASVEL010008199.1, on the reverse strand, counting down.
CAAGGATTTGTTTGTATTGTTCCTCAGTGAAATATGGTGCCTTTCCAGTTATTCCTCTTAATACATTACCAACTAATGCTGATCCTTGAGAATGAGCAGCAGTGTTCCCAAGTACATTGTTGGCTACAGTGAAAGGTTAGAACCATGTCAAAATCCATATTGAAAGCCATTTCCACGACTATATTGACCTCCAATATTGTTACTGGGCTTCTTTCTTGTCTTAAAGTCTTCAGAATACCCAACAATCTTATAGAAAATTTCCTTAGTGTGACCTTTTAGACCATAGTGTTCACATTGCATAAAAAGCTTCTTGCCTTTGTATCCTTGGCTTCTTCCTACATGCATAGACATTGGATCATTCTTCTCATCTGAGCCCACGCTAGGGGGTTGTTGTGATTCATCTTCTATCACCATGGCATATGCCTGGTTCAAGGAGGGAATATTAGTCTTCAGGAGGATCTATCGCCTAACTTGATCATATGAATCATTTAAACCACTGAGAAACTACAGAAGTCTCCACTGTTGAAGATGATTCGTGTATTCTCTCGAGTATGAAATTGGCACCAATGCATCATACTCATTCCATGGACTCTTCAACTAACTGAATCAGTTCCTTGTGACAAATTGGCAATGGCTCTGTGTAGTTGGAAGATACGCATTCGATTCACCTTATCAAACTTCTCCCACAGATCTTCCCAAACAAGATGTGCATTCAAAGCATATGCAATTCTAGCAAAAGTTCAGTGAAAACTGTATTCATGAGCCATGACAAGACAATGGCATTACAAGTTTCCCATTGCTCATGTAATGCAGTAGTGAACGACTCTTTTGTATAATTACCAGTCACAAACCCTAACTTTCTTTTTTTCTAGAAGGGAAATTTTCATCGTCTTGCTCCATAAATCCTAATTTCTAATCCTGCAAGCTTTACAGAAATCAGAACAACACCAGGAGTATTCAGTGGCCTAAGGTACAGAGGATGAGTATAAGGAATTATAGTTTCTGCCATCGATGAGAAAAAAGAGTTAATTAAGAAGAAGAAACATATCACTAAGATGGAGATATTCAACCTTAGTAATTTATGAGCATCGGTGGCTCTGATATTATGCTAAAATCTACATGATCTGCTATTGACGAAGAAATAGAACTCGAAGCTACTTTTATGGAGTTGCAGAGCATGTGAATGAATGAGCGGATGAGAGGATTATGAGGAAATGATAACTGCTATTTCTCTTCATTAACAATTATATACATATATATATATATATATATATATATATATAAACAAACAGAATTATATATACTAGATGAGAAAGGCCCGTATACGGGCCCAACATTGTAATTATAAAATTTATATTGTTTGCAGGTGCTTAATTAATTCTTTGATAAATAAATCGATCATTGTTATATCCATTTAATAACTGATAGAGAATAATATTGGGGATCACAATTTATATTTAATTTATTTTAATAATTTACAAAAAATTAAACTATAAATTATAACTTGCTTAAGTTGCTCTAATTATTAACATAAAAGACAATGTGGTATAAAACTCATTTTAATATCAATGTCAAACATAAACATCAAATAGTAAAATTGATTGAATGGTATTATTTTTCCACTATATTTGAATTTTTAACAAGATAATACATTAAATGTACAAATGTAATTGTATTACTAATTTTCTACAATAAAAAACTTACCTGTCTATTTGTAAACTAATTTTGAATACATTCAATTTGGTCTTGCAAGCATTTTAATAGTGGGAACAATCAGCTACATGATAAAAGTTAAGACAAACAATATCATACTTTACAATAAAAGAAAAGTTAAAAGAAAAAACTTATGATTTTACTTTATGTATTGTATACAACAAAATCAAGAAAATTTTTTAGTACAGTCAATAAAGAGAACTTCCACGAGGACTTGCATCCCTAAAGAGGCAATTTATTTAGTACTTCAAACAAAAAGAATCAACTGCACTAAATAAATATTAATATGATACAAATTGTAGTAATTCAATATAATAGTTTAAATTATATTTATTATAACTCGTTTAAAGTGATGTTACTGGTGATAAGATAATAAATACATGATAGAAGTCTATAAAAATTATAGGGACTTTTAGTTTTCCTTAATTAAGGATATAAGAGAAATATTTTTATTTTTTCTACAGATTTATCATATGTTAATTTTTATAATGAAAAATTTATTTCAAGACAATTTATAGATTGTTAAAAATTATCATGGAAGAACGGAGTTCAAACCATATAAATCAATTCTCACTTCAATTAAGTACATTAGATATAACCTCCTATAATAGATGAACAAATATCAAAGCTTCAATTAACTTTTAAGGTTTAACAAACTATAATTTTTAAAATTACTTTTGAATATAAAACTTTAAGGTTTGAAATCACCTTTAATACATGAAAATATTTTAATTTTATTTTTTAAATTGTGTTAAAATAGTATGGTAAATATAAAAATCTTGTAAATATTTATCTATATTTCTTTTTGTTGCTTTATTATTTAAAAATAAAATTAACTTTTTTTGTGAAAACTTTTAGTTGACTAAAACATAAATTAATAATTTTATGAAATGAGAAAAGACATTCAAAATGAGTATTGCATAGAGTAACTCTATGCAAAAGTAGTCTAATTAATAGTATATTTAAACTTTTAAAGGAGTAATGTGGTTAAGGGCGTGTGGGGTCCACGTATATGAAGGAGGACACAATTTGTATTTAAGAATACAAACAATATAATATTTTTTTTAAATGACATATATACCCTTGGTTGACCATATTTCCTTTTCTATATAATAGAAATATCAACTAGCTAACTCTACTAAGGCTCAACTAATAAGCCGGATCAGTTAATTTATAGTTGGCCAACTCAGTAATTGAACTCTTAACTACCTAACTAAAAATTTGTAATATCACTTCATAATAAGTAGTTCTTCGTAAAAGTACTTTTATGAAAAGCACTTTTGAGAAAAAAATACAATTAGAAGCACTATTTATAAAAACCTTGATCAAATAGTAATTATTGAACAAATGTTTCTTCTAAATTAATTAGACAAACACAAACTGCTTCTCACCAAAAGTTTGTGAAATGTACTTTTCAAAATAAGCCAATTTTAAAAATCTAGCCAAACAGGTTATCCACTCTACAACAACAATAGCAACAATGTGTGATGAACCAAAAGGTCATCTTATGTTTTAAAATTTGATTCCGTGTTCTGAGGTCTTAAAAACCTTAATTTATTCCTCCTCGATTTGCATGCGCAGTCCGAGCTGATTTCCCAAAAGCTTTTATGTAGAATATTGATGAAATAATAACTTTTTGCCTAAAAAGTAGAATTTTGTTGACTTCGGTCAACATTTTAGGTAAACGTACCCGAACCTATATTTTGACGGTCCTAGTGGGTCGGTAATAAAATATAGGACCTGGGCGTATGCCCAAAATCGAATTCTGAGGTTCCCAGCCCGAGAAATGAATTTTTTATTAAAATTGAAAGACTAAAACTATAATGGTTTTAAGAATTTGGTCAATATTTGATCTTTTTGGTATCGGGTCTGTATTTTGATTCTGGAGCCCGGTACAGGTCCATTATGATATTTATACCTTATATGTGAAATCTAGTAAGAAACAGCACTGATTTGACGTAATTCGGACCTTCGTTGAGAAAATAGAAATTTTAAAACTTTCTTGAAAATTTCATGCAATTTGGTGCTAAATTCGTAGTCCTAGGTATTATTTTGGCATTTTGATCGTGCGAGCAAGTTCGTATGATATATTTAGACTTGTGTGCATGTTTGGTTTGGAGCCCGAGGGCTCGGGTGAGTTTTGAATAGACTTCGGGGTGTTTTAGACTTATAAAATCTGGTATTGTGCTACACCAACTGTTCTGATATGCCCTTCTCGCGTTCGCGTAGGTAGCTTCGCAAAAGGTAAAATGGGGGCGGGGGAATTTCCTCTTCACGAATGCGAAGGACTGGTAGTGAACGCGAAGCGGGGGGCTTTACCCTTCGCAAACGCAACATGTCTATCATGAACGCGAAGAATATAGGAGCTGGGGAGGGGATCATTCTCTTCTACGTGAACGCGACCAGTGGGTTGCGAACGCGAAGGCCAGAGGGGAGAGTTTCCTTACGCAAATGTGTACATAGGCTCGCGAACGCGAAAGCCGTTGTGCATCACGATCGCGATAGGTCTCTCGCGAACGCGATGAAGACCTTTCTAGTGTTTTAAAACAGACTTCAAAACGGTACTTCTTACCAAATTTCATATTTCATCACTAGAACTCGGCCTAGGGAGATTCTTAAAGAGGAATTTCAACACCAAATCATAGGTTTGTGTTCTTTAACTCATTTCCTTCAATTTCCATTAACACCCATTAGATTTTTAGTCTAATTCTTGTTCTTTCGTGGTAGAATTTTGGATTTTTGGAAGAATTTGGGATCTTTATAAATTGGGGATTTCGACCTCAACTTGGGGTCGAAATCCGGAACTAATTACATATTTGGGCACGAGTGAATGGGTTTTGGTCTGAACCTCGAGTTTTGACCAAGCGGTCTCGGGGTCGGTTTTTGACTTTTTGGGGGAAATGTTGGAAAACTTATAATTATGTACAACAACAACAACAATAATAATAATAACCCAGTAAAATCTCATAAGTGGGGTCTGAGGAGGGTAGTATGTACGTAGACCTTACCTCTACCCCGAAGGAATAGAGAGGCTATTTCCGAAAGACCCTCAGCTCAAGATAATAAGAAAAACAAAAATGAGAGAATATTAGTTTCACCACAGAGATCGTAGGAAAAATAGGAACATAAAATGCATAAAGAACAATGCGACACAAAAATGATGGCTAATAAATAGGTCCTGCACCGAAAGAGAAAATAGTAAGACGCGACAATGCCCCTTGCTATTTCACACAAAAACCCTACCATACTAGGCTCACATCAGAACAAGGTAACGCAAGACTCAACTACTTACTATTCTACAACCGTAATACTCGACCTTTACAATTTCCTATCAAGTGTCATGTCCTCGACAATCTGAAGCCTCGCCATATCCTACCTAATCACCTCCCCCCAAATACTTCTTAGGCCGCCCTCTACCTCTTCTCGTGCTCTCCACAACAAGCCGTACGTACCTTTTTACCGGAGCATCTCGGCTTCTCCTTTGAACATGCCCGAACCATCTGAGCCTCGCTTCCCGCATTTTGTCATTAATGGAAGCCACGCACACGTTCTCCCGAATATCATCATTCCAAACTTATACTTATGTATTGGAATTAATTTTTTTAGTGATATTTTGATGTTATTAAGTTAATTATGACTGAATATGAGTGGTTTGAAGGTGGAAACTAGAGAAAAAGCGATATTTGAGCAGTTAGTGACTTGCGGATCAAGGCAAGTGTTGTTTCTAACTATAACTCGAGGGATTAGGGATCCCCAACTTAATTGCTATGTGAAAATTCATGTGTGTGGCGTATAGGTGAGGTGATAAGTACCTATGCACCACCAATTTATATGTGTTTGATTGTTCCATTCCCGTTCTTAATATATTGTTCCCTTCCTTAACTGCTACCTGTTTGTTTGATATTTCCATGTTTAGTTGCTACTTGTCGGATATTGTTTTCTTGGTTAAAAGTATTGGATATTACGTGGTTTCACTGTTTTATATTATTGATTTGAGCTGGTTATCAATGTTTATTAGTATACTTTAGATTGGTTTTGCTGAGTGACATAATTCGAGTGAAGTTTCATAATTATACCATTTTTCGTTTGTTTTAGTTGAAGTAATATACCATGAGGAGTTTCGAGCCAAATTGTGCAATTTATGTTCTTATTGTATGATTGGTACTGATATGGTGAGATCATGTTGCACGCTACAATAGGAGAATTAAGGGCAATATATTGAGGAGGAATAAGGGTGAAATGCGATCATCTGGTGGGATCGGGTTGCGCACCACAATAGGAGGAATAAGGGTGATTATGAGGAGTAATAAGGGTGGATTGTTATTGTATGGTGGGATCGAGTTGCACGCCGCAACAGGAGAAATAAGAGTGGATTAATATGGAGTAATAAGGGTGAATGTTCATATTGTTACTAATTATAGTATATGGTAGGATCAGGATGCGCGCCGTATCAGTTTATTGTTTATGTATCCTTCTTCTGTTGTGAATTTATTATGTAGTTTTATATCTCACTTAAGGATTGATTATAGCTGGGTACTGATAAGATATTTGAGTTCCGTATTCATTTTTGCTGCAAGCTACTATTTCGTTTTGTCCCGTACTTCTTTTTTGCCTTATTATACATCATATGCAAGTTATATTGTAATTGCTTCGCGGTAGCCTTGTCACTACCTCGTCGAGGTTAGGTTTGATACTTATTAATATATGCAATAAGTTAAATAGTATAAAATTCTTTTACACTATTAGTGTATAAAAGCTGTAAATTTTAATAAAAATAACATGGTAAATAAAATGTGTGACTAAAAGAACAATTAATTAGAATGAGAAGAGCAAAATATGTACAATAATGCAAAGAGGGTAACATTTGTATGATTGAGAAGAGAACAAAGCAAAAGACAAAATGCAACGTCAGAGCAAGCTTCCTACCCTTTGGCTATGGTTTTGATGGGTTGGACGACTAAACAAAGGATACCTTCTCATCCACAACCCCCCTCCCTCTCTCTCTCTCTCTTCTGTCTTTTCTCTCTCTAGAAAGTTTCCTATTATCTATAAAGAATCTTATAATTTTGCTTGGTTTCATTTGTTCTCATGTGTATGGCTTTTATTGAATTAATATCTTGATAGCAGCTTTCACTCAGACCTTTGGTTTCTCTTTTTTCAATTCTTGAACAAGATAGGAGAGACTGTAAGCTTAGCAGTTTACAGACTATTATTACTCTTTGCTTTCTTACACCTATTCTTCTTCAGCCTTTTGTCTTCTTTTCATTTCTCTCAGCTAGGGTTTGAGAGATAGCAAAATATATATAAAGTAGATTATATCTTTTTTTAATGCAATGATTAAGGGTATGGTAGGAGATGATAGTATGTCAAATTTAACATCTGCATCTAATGAAGCAAGCATATCTTCAAGTAATAGAGCTGAAATTGGTAGTTCTCTCTACCCACAGCATCTTGCACCAACAAACATTCAAACACAACCAGCTCCTGCTAATAAGAAGAAGAGAAATCTACCAGGCAATCCAGGTACTACAAATTATTATTTTGGTTAATATATATTGGATTTAAGTCATATACACGGACGGTCTAAAAATTATTTACATCGTCAGTGTAACTTATTATTTATTCTAGGTTATGATCAATGTATATTAAATAGAATTATTTGCAATAACCATTTTAAGTGATCATTTGATTGTGATTTACTTTATATTTTCTTGAATTAGATCCAGAAGCAGAAGTGATAGCTTTGTCTCCAAAAAGTCTATTGGCAACAAATAGATTTGTATGTGAGATCTGTAACAAAGGATTTCAAAGAGATCAAAATCTTCAACTACACAGAAGAGGTCATAATTTGCCATGGAAACTAAAGCAAAGAACAAACAAAGAAGTGAAGAAGAAAGTATATGTTTGTCCAGAGCCATCATGTGTACACCATCATCCATCAAGGGCTCTAGGGGATTTGACTGGAATTAAGAAACATTTTTGTAGAAAACATGGTGAGAAGAAATGGAAGTGTGAGAAATGTTCAAAGAGATATGCAGTTCAGTCTGATTGGAAAGCTCATTCCAAGATTTGTGGTACTAGAGAGTATAGATGTGATTGTGGAACCCTTTTCTCTAGGTAAGCTAATTACAATAAATTCACCAACAAATATTCTCAAACCAATTCTACTAATTATTAGATTCTTGATCATTTTGGATACAAAAGTCAAACCCTTGTTGCTCAATTTTCTTCTCCTCCTACTCTAGCATTCTCCTAAATTAAGCAATCATTACCATTATTTTCAATTGGATTTAACTTATATACGATAAATAGTATAAATCATTTTTTACACTATTATATGTTATAATTTAGCATGTTATATACTCCATCCGTTTTATTTTATGTAAACCAGTTTGACTCGATACAAAGTCTAAGAAAAAATGAATACTTTTAGAATTTGTGGTCTTAAACAAGTCAAAAAGGGGCCCGTAGTTTTTGTGTGGTTATAAAAGCTTCTCATTATGAGTAAAATTGTTAGTTTAGGCTAAATTGTTGCCAAATTTAGAAAGTAGTCATTCTTTTTGAACGGATAAAAAACGAAATACTAGTTTATAATAAGCTTTTACCTTATTTTTAAATAAATATTGATAGGTAACCTGATAGTGTTAAAGTGTTATGGTTATGTATAAACTATTTTCTATTAAAAAGAGCAGCGTAATCACAAAGTATGTTGCGCATTCTGAATTCAAGAAGGACTGCATCTAAGGGGTGTGATATACATAGTCTATTTTTTTTAAATTATGCTTCTTAATCAATTAGTCAGTTTACATGTTGTGCTCAGATTCCAAGAACTCATACACTTAGCTAGTCAAAAAGATTAGATTCAATACTCCACATACATAAGAGAGAAAAGAAGACGTTTTGAATCAAAAACTAGTTACTAATAGAAACTAATTAAACAGCAAAGTTCACGTGTGTAGTTTATATGTACGACTGAATATATAAATGAGACTGTCTCAGTGTGTGTGAGAGAGAAAGAGAAAAGAGAGTCCATACTTTATCGTTTACCTCACTGCAAAAGCAATTTGTATTGAAAACTTTAGTGATTCGTATTGTACATATCTAATCTGTCCAAAAAAAGATAAAAAAGAAAGACAAAAAGGGTTGACGAAATATAGGGCATGCACTTTTATTAGTACTACTGCTCAAAGCCTAGCTATACTGCATTATTCATGTGTGATAGTTTCTTCTTTTTGTTTTTTAGTTTTTTTTGTTTTTTGAAAATGTTAATTTCTGTTTTTTTATTCTTTACAGGAGGGATAGCTTCATCACACATAGAGCTTTTTGTGATGCATTAGCAGAAGAAAGTGTAAGAACAACAAATCCTTTAATTTCTTCTTCATCAACCTCTCATCATCTTAATCTCCATACCCTCCAAAACTTCCAACTCAAACAACAACAACAACAACAACAACAAATTAATAATTTCAACCTTCTTTCTCAACACCCTTCGAATGAGCTTTCGTCTCAGTTATTCATTCATAACCCTACTAGTAGTAGCAGTAACAATATATTTGGAGCAGCGGCAGCAGCAACATCAGCTCACAATATGAGTGCAACTGCATTACTACAAAAAGCAGCACAAATTGGTGTCACTTCTTCTAATTCTAATTCTGCTCCTAGTTTTTTCAGTCCTACTACTATTGCTACTACAACTGGCATGGCAGGTGGTGGTGATTTAGCCTCACGTGAATATCATCAGTTTCAAAATATTAGTGCCAATAATAGTACTATGGCTCCCACTACTGGTAATTTTGTTACTGGTCATGGTTTGGCATCTTATGGAGACAACGACAACAACAACAATAACAAAGTTGCTTTTGATCATTTTAGTGTCAACTCTGGGTTTATGGAACAAATCCATGACATGCAAAACATGATGGTTGCTGCTACTACTACTACTGCTTTGCCTTGTACTAGTAATAATGTTGGTTTTGATGAGGGATTTGGTGGTGGAAATAATCCTTTGATAATGAGAGGTAAAGAAAATAATGAAGGATTGACAAGAGATTTCTTGGGACTTAGAGCATTTCCACATCATAGGGATTTTCTCAATAATAGTACTACAACTGGTCTTCATCATCAGATGGGTTCTTCTTCTGCTGCTGCTGCTGCTTCATTTGATCATCATCAGCATAATCAAAATCAAAATCAATCACCCTGGCAAAATTAGTCTGCTTTAATTTTGAGTTTTAATTCCTTTAATTAACTAGATAATAAAAATATTTTGTTGTTGTTGGTTTTGTATTTAGTTTAATGTCCTTTTGGAAGGGAGCTAAGCACCCCTCCTTAATTACTCAGTTTTATTTATTATAAAATACTCATCCTTTCAGTTATTCACTTCAATTATATTTCCTTTTTTCTTTTTTCTTTTTTTAATAAATAATAGAAGTACATTATATTATTCTATTAGACCTCAGTTTTATAGCTGAAATAAGATTAATTACATATGTCAGTCAACAGGAAACTTTGAATTGATTGGTGAAAATCAAGATAAGTACGTATTTATAAAAAAGAATTTTTACTATAATTAAAAATGTATCATATTATTTAAAAAACGAAAAAACAATCTTACGTAACTTGTGCTTGTTATGCGAGATATACCGTAAATATTTTTCTTACTGTGCAAGGAATATTACAACATGTCTCATATAACAATACTTCCTTTGTCTCATCCTACAAGATACGGTTACCATTTAAAGAGTTAATTAGATTTTCTATTACTGCAATTATTTCATACATTAACATATTTTTAATATAAATAAGAGTACTTTCTAATGTAATTTTCGTGTATGTTTTATTTCACAAAATTTGAGAATCAATGTTTGAGTTCACATAAAATTAAATGTTTTGATCATTACAATTCAAACTACATTATTCTTTTTGAAAGAGAATAAATATATACTAAGATACTGCAGAAGAAGTGTTGGATATAGCTTTCTTTTACCTTTGGGTGAACTTCTTTAACAACAAAAAGCCCAAGATTCTGGGCAGAGTACCATGATTCTTTGGAATGTGATAGATAATGATGAATGTTCAAATCTGCAACTATTTGTTTCTCTTTCTTAGAAGAGTTTTAAGTTGTAGTTATATATATATATATATATATATATATAAGAGGGTTAAATATCGAAATACCCCTTTAGAATTTTGATTAGGATGGACAAATTTTGCTAGAGATAATTTAATTAATTTTTTGATTCACAATATTTTTACTCACTACTTAACATTGTGGGGAGATTAAATGCGACTGTACTGGTGAAGAACTGCATGCACTTCGCTTGGGTTGAACTATGTAGAACAAACACTACGAGGTACATATATTTTTGTTGGGCACATGCCCATGTAATCCGGTCAAAGCCCCATGACATAATTTTATCTCTTTTGCTTTTCATTTCTATTCGGAATTATTGAATTCCGTATTTATTTTTATTTTAAGTAGGTTTTGACTTTAAGAGAAAGCACCACTCATGTAACAAGGATAACTTTGGAGAATTATTCTATGCTCATTGATACAGGTCTTTGAAAGGCTTAAGCACATAAAAGTGGTTTTTGAAAGAGTTTTCATCAAGAGAGAAGAGAGAAGAAAAGTATTTGTTTTGCTACAATTTTTTATTTTCCGACGAACTAACTTCAAATTACGATTCGTTAATAGTTGGATCGGGTTGAAATTTTGACTGGGTGTTTGTAACATCTTGGTAATTAATTTGAACAATGGATATCAGATTTCAAGGCCCATAGTATCTAATTTCGAGCCTCGAACAACGGCTTCATTTTTGTGGATTCTCCTCTTTCTTTAATTGATTAGTTGTTGCTATTGTTGCTTCGTTTTTGGCACTTGTTGTGTAGACAATTTAGAGAAATTTTGTAACCCTATTATTTTTATAGTGGAGTTTTTTTTGGATCTTTGTCATCACGTGGTTTTTACCTTCGATTTGAATGGTTTTCTACGTTAAAATTTGGTGTTATTTATCTTCTTTATTTTCGGGTTTGCCTATTCCTCAACATAACACCGGTATTAGAGCCTTGGTTATTTATCCAGGTTGTCACGGAATAGAGGAAATATGAGCACGATGGTATGTTTAAATGGGAAAAATTATAATATTTGAAGAAGCAAGATGAAATACTTGTTGTTCGTGAAGAAAATGCATCTACCCATTTTTTCAGCTCATAAACCCGAGAGTATATCTGATGAAAATTAGAATTTCGAGCACCAACAAGTATGTGAATTTATATGATAATGGGTTGAAGATAATGTTCGCAGCCGTATTGTGAATGAGACACATGCGAGATCATTGTGGGAAAAGCTAGAGACTCTTTATGCTTCAAAAACTAGGAACAACAAGTTGTACCTGCTAAAGCAATTGATGGCCTATAAATACAAGGAAGGTAGCCATATCCTTGATCACATAAATGATTTTTAAGGTGTCCTTGATCAGGTATCTGGAATGGGAATTAAATTTGATAATGAGATACAAGGACTTTGGCTTCTTAATACTCTGCCAGACTCTTGGCAAACTCTTCGTGTTTCTTTGACAAATTCAGCTCCTAGAGGTAAGGTGACCATGGAATATGCCAAGAGTGGTGTATTGAACGAGGAAGTAAGGAGAAAATCTTAGGGTTCGTCCTCACAAGCAGATATCTTGGTTATAGAAGACCGGGGGAGAGATAGAATAAGAGGCTCAAGGAATAAAGGTAAAAGTAGAAGTAAGTCAAGGTCCAAAAACTATAATATTACATGCAACCAGTGTGGCAAGAAAGGACACTTCAAAAGGTTTTGCCGCTAGTTGAATCAAGACATTATAGAAGGAAAGAAAGCTGAAAATAATGAGAACAATGTTGTTGCTATTGTTCGGATGACCTTCTTTTGCTTATGATGAAAACATCATCAATTTGGTATCTCTGAGATGAGCTGGATAGTAGATTTTGGAGCTACCTCACATGTCACACCAAGAAAAGACGTTTTCTCATCTTATACTCATGTTGATTCTGGAGTGTTAAAGATGGGCAATGCCCATGAAATTAAGATGTTTGGTGTTGGCACCGTTTGTTTGAAAACTAATAATAGTTCAATATTAGTTCTTCAAGATGTCAAGTATGCTGCAGACTTCCTTTCAGTTTGATCTCCGCGGGAAGATTAGACGATGAAGGTTACTATAATGCCATATTTAATCGCCAATAGAAGCTCACTAACGGCTCGTTAGTAGTGGATCGAGGAGTCAAGTCTGGTCATTTATATGTGATATAGTGCTCTATTCTTAATGACTCAATAAATATGGTAAAAAGTGATAATTTATCAAAATTGCAACACAGAAGATTAAGTCATATGAGCAAAAGGGGAATTACGTATTCGGCTAAGAAAAGTTCACTTTCTGGAATGAAACAAGCAAAGTTGAAAAGGTGTATCCGTTATTTAGCTGGCAAACAGAAAAGGATTTCCTTTCATAGCCATCATCCCTTATAAATTCTCGATTTATTGGAGCTAGTACACTCTAATTTGTGTGGTCCTTTTAACGTAAATTTAAAAGGTGGTGCACTTTACTTTGTGACCTACATTGATGATCATTCTTGTAAGCTCTGGGTGTATCCTTTAAAATCTACAGATTAAGCAATTGGCATGTTTAGGGAATTTCAGACCTTAGCTGAGAGGCAAACGAGGAAGAAATTAAAATGTATTCGCACTGACAATGGTGGTGAATATTGTGGTCCATTTGATAAATATTACAAAGAACATCAAATTCGTCAACCAAATCTTGCTCAGGTAACTACTTCGAATGCACGTGAAACCTCTTTTAAAAGATCTATTAGGGAGAAGTAAAAATTCATGTGCTATCCTCCTGATGAGTATGTACTCTGGCTAACATGGGAGAACCTGAAAATTTTGATGAATTTATGCAAGATACTCATAAAGATCAGTGGATTGAAGTCATGGAAGATGAGATGAAGTCACTCCATGATAATGGCACATATGAGTTAGTGAAATTGTCGAAAGGTAAGAGAGATTTATCTAACAAATGGATATTCAAAATAAAGCAAGATAACCATACCTCTGCGCCTAGATACAAGGCAAGGTTAGTTGTTTAAGGTTTTGGCCAGAAGAAAAGAGTTGACTTAGATGAAATTTTCTTCCATGTTGTGAAAATGTTTTCTATTTATGTGGTTCTAGGCTTAGCCGTAAGTCTAGATTTAGAAGTTGAGCAGATGGATGTCATGACCGCTTTACTTCATGGTGATTTAGGTGAGGATAATTATATGGAGAAGCATGAGGACTTTGTAGTTAAGCTTGCATATAAGCATACATTTTGCAGAAAATTGGCGAGCATGAAGTCTGCCAATAATTCCTCTACTTGAAGGCACATTTGGCCACTTGGCTGGAGGGGGAGTTTGTTGGGCACATGCCCATATTATTTAGCCAAAGGACCAATGGTCTAATCCTATTCTATTTTGGTTTCTGTTCCTATTCGAAATTGGATTCGGTGTTTATTCTTATTTTGAGTGGGTTTTGACTTTAAGAGAAAGCACCACTCATGATCTATAAATAGGACAACCTTGAAGAATTGTTCTATGATCATTAATAAGTCTATGAAAGATTTAAGCATATAAGAGTGATTTTTTAGAGAGCTAATTTCATCAAGAGAGAAGAGAGAAGAAAAGCATTTGTTTTGCTGCAGATTTGTACTCCGACCAGCCAACTTCAAATTATATTTTCCGATTCGTTAACCATTGGATCGGGCAGAAAGTTTGACTGAGTGTTTAATTTGTAACATCTTTTTTGTTGATCTGAACGGTGGAGATTGGATTTTGAGGCGTGTAGCATCTGATTTCGAGCATTGCATAGCAGCTTCATTTTTGTGGATTCTCCTCTTTCTTCAATTGATTAGTTGTTGCTCCTGTTGCTATTGTTGCTCCGTGTTTGGCACTTGTTGTGTAACCAATTTGGAGAATTTTTGTAATCCTCTTATTGTTATAGTGGAGGTTTTTTGGATCTTTATGATCCCGTAATTTTTACCTTCGATTTGAATGATTTTTTACGTTAAAATTTGGTGTTCTTTATTTTCGATCTCCATGTTCCTCGACATAACATTTTTTTAATAATTTTTATGTATGTCATTGAATTCGATTCAAGTAAATTATTTATGGCCCAAGTTTTGTATTTTAAAAAGGAAACAAACAAAATGAAGTCTGTAGAAGCATCAGCCTGTTTAGACTTAATGCTTTTAAATATTTCTATTATTTATGTCAATTTCAAATCTTACATATTCAATTATGTAAACTGATTTCAATTCAAAGGAAGCAGAATGCTTCTTGATGGAGTTGATTATATGTTTTTATTACTAAAACTTAAGGGGAAAAGGTTCTATCGAAGTGAGGATAATAATCAGAAAAAGGTTCCACTGCCAAAATCTAGAATAACGAGCAACCAAAGTCAAACATGTACACATATTATACAGTGCAGATATCGCTTATGTACAACGAGCAACGAAAGTCAAACTTTTAGGTATAGCTATATAAGGAATTTGGAGAACCAGCGCAGATTCGTTAATGCTAAAACTAGTTAGGGCAAGATACTACAGGCCTCAAATGGAACAAGACACAAAGACGTTCGTACAAAAATGTGACAAGTACCAACGCTACGCATAATTGGTACCCGAGAATAACAATGTCTCTTCGGGACCGAGGACTGCATGGCCAGCCCCATAGAAATAAGTTTTAGAAGTTAGCCACAAGTATTGGCCATTTCTTTTCCTTAGAAATCGAATCGCATGCTCATGTAGTTTTAAACATGGAAGGAACAAAATAAAGTTCGTTCATTTTTATCTCGTTTCTCGTCAGATAATGAGTTAATTTTATCATTTGGAAGTTAACAAAAAATTTCAAATGCTTGTACCGGAATGAACAGGTGACGTCCTCTTCAAGATCACTGTAAACATAAGAGGTCTCTCTTTTATAAAACCCTCATAGTAAAGGATTGGTTCCATAAGAGTTTATGCACGAAACAAAAAGCTATCGAATGAAAATACACCAAAGCCTTATCGAATTCAACGCATGCAAAAGAATGAACTTTGCACAATACTTAAACAAAAGTCTTCTTTATTTATCAACATGCCAAACAACATAAGTATAAAAGTACAAAGGGAAAACCATAAAATAAAAAAGGAAAAATCTAAACATTATTGCCACCGGAACTCGGGGAAGAGAGACATCTATGCTTCTTCTCCCCCCCCCCCATTGGAGAAGTGGGCAGATCTGCTACTGGTGCTGGATCTGGGCCTTCATCAACATGCACTTCAAGTTCCTCCTCGGTTCCCGAATACTCAGAACCGGTACTCGAAGAGTTAGTTGCGTTAGGCTTAGCCTGGAAACGTTCTCGAGTAGTTAACTCCAGTTCTCGGACCGTGGTGATTTCATTATCAATATCAATGCCGTTTTGGCCTCCTCCAAGGTTTTTCTCCTCATATGAAACATAGTGTACGCCGTTTCAAATGCAAGGAAATCTTTTTGGAATTGGAGTTTTGACTTAATCTTGTCAACTTGGGCCTAGAGACCATCCTGCTCGGAATCTTATGGAACCAAGGCTAAGATCAAGATCATATTTGTAGATATGCTAACCTTGGTTTGCTCCATGATCTCCTTAAACCTCTCTTCTATCTGGGCTGCCTCCAAGTTAATTATTCGTTCAATGGAGGCAGACTTGCGCTCGGCAGCAGCAAGAGCAGCACTTGAAACTCAGCCCACCTATCCTTAACATCTTAAAGTTGTGCATATAGCCGAGTAGCTTTTTAGTTGTGGGCCATCACTTCATGGTCACTCTGCTACAACCAGGCCTAGAGCTCGGACGCCTTAGCAGCTTTTGCCTCTAGCACCAATGTCATGACCCAAAATCTCAACCTCGGAGTCATGATGGCGCCTAACATCCAGTTGGTAGGCAAGCTGACGCGATATAGTTGATAAGCCAAATTTTAAAAATTTAAATAAGGAAATTATAAATAATGAGATATAGAAACTCAATCTAATACAACGCCAATATGAGCCATGTAATAGTATCTACTCCCAAAGATCTTGAGTCACGAGTACACGAGCTACTACAAATTCTACAAATAGAGTCTGAAATAAATACAATTATTTCGAATTAAATGAACAGTAAAAGAGGGAAGAGGAAGGGGACTCCAAGGTTTGCGGACGCCATCAGATCTAAATCAAGTCTCCATATGCAATGATTCGAACTGACGCACCTCACGCACTGTGTGATGACCCAAAACGGAATCTTAAGATTTAGAACCCAATTCTGTGCTTTAAAGCTTTAAACACCACATTTTATCCCTTCTCAATTTACGTTTGCAGTCCGTGCGTGTTTTCATAAAACTCTTATGTTAAAAATTGATAAAAATAAAAAATAAAAATTGCCTAAAAACTTCATTTGAGTTGACTTCGATCAATAATTTGAGTAAACCGACCCGAATTTATAATTTGACGGTCCTGATGCATCCGTATCGTGATTTAGGACTTGGATATATTCCGGAATCAAATTCAGAAGTCCCTAGCCCGAGATATCGGACTTTGTCGAAATTTGAAAGTTAAAGGCTTAATGAATTTGAAATCCTTGACCAATATTTGAATTTTTTTATAACGGGTCCGTATTTTGGCTCCAGAACCCGGTATAGGTCCATATCATATTTATGACTTGTTTGTCAAATTTGGTGAGAAACGGGGCTGGTTTGACGTGATTTGAATGTCCGGTTGTGAAATAGAAGTTTCAAAGTTTTATAGAGAATTTCATTTGATTTGGTGTTCAATACATAGTTCTAGGTGTTAATTTAGCGATTTGATCACACGAGCAAGTTCGTATGATGTTTTTAGACTTGTGTGCATAGTTGGTTTAGAGCCCTGAGGGCTCGGGTAGGCTACGGAGTGAATAGGACTTAGAACATTTGCTGGCGTTTGCACTTTCTGGGAACTATTCCTCTGATCTCACATTTGCGAGATCAGAGTTTGTATTTGCGAACATTTCTAGATTCTGTCAGTCTCACATTTGCGAGCCATTTCTTTGCATTTGTGAAGAATGCATGGGTCAGCCTAGGTTCACTATTTTGCGATCATGAGGTTGCATTTGCAGAAGGCCAATGTTTGCATTTACGAGCAAAAATTCGCATTTGCAATAGGAGATGGGGGAGATTCTTTGCATTTGCGATCATTGGGTCGCATTTGTAGTCCAGTCAGTGTTTGCATTTGCGAACATTTTATTGCTAATGCGATGATTGCAGAGGTATGGGAGTCTTCGCAAATGCGATGGATTTCTCGCATTTCCAGGCTTCGCAATTGTGAAGCCCATGTCGCAAATGCGATATCTACAGTTGAACAAAACATGAATTAGACGGGATTTTTGGTTCATTCTTCAAATTTTCAAAACCTAAAACCTTGGAGGCGATTTTTCCAAGACTCTTCATCCCCAAATTGTTGGTAAGTGATTCTAACCTACTTTCGTTCAATCTTTCACTATATTTCACAAGATTTCAACCTAAAATCTAGAGTATTCATGGTGAATTGGAGGTTTTGGATAAAAATTAGGGATTTAGTAAGTTGGGGGATTTAGACCTCAAATTAAAGTCAAATCCAAAAGAAATCATATAATCGGGCTCGGGGGTGACTAGTAATCGTGTTTTGCTCTGAATTTCAGGTCTGGACCAAGCGGTCATGGGTGTTGACTTTTGTTGACTTTTTTAATAATGACCTAAATAGAATTCTTTGCAATTGTCGGTAGTTCCTAAGGCTTAATTATAACTGTTTAGTTGGTAATTTTCTAGATTCTATTGGTTCGGATGCTTGTTTGAAAGAAAAAGCCGTGGTTGAGCTTTAAGTTTCGTTGTTGGAGCGAGGTAAGTGTCGTGGTTAACCTTAGCTTGAGGGAATAGGCTTGTTTGTCTAGTTTCTACATGTTTAAATGTCGGGTACAACGTATATGTGAGATGACAAGTATTTATGCGTTGTTATCGGGTTAAAGCATGCGAGAGAGAATTGGTTTCTTGTAATTATTGCTTTCTTTAGTTATGTTATCCATGTTTAGACTAGTATTGTTAAATTGATCGTTCTTATCATGTTTACGGATCTTTTGGTGATAATTGAGTATTAATTTCAAAGTTGAGGTTGTTATTGTGCAACTAAATATTTAAGTAAGACTAATTCTTGTTATTTCTATCTTCCCTTTGTCATTTGTTCATTGCTTTATGGTAAGGGAGAGTGTTAATGCACGAAGGATGATGTTATGTCATGTTGTAAGGGTTAATTCACAAAGGGTGATGTCGTGCCATATTGTAAGTGTTAATACACGAAGGGTAATATCGTGCCATATTATGAGTTCTAATACACGAAAGGTGATGTCGTGCTATGTTATGAGAGTTATTGCATGAAGGGTGATGCCGTGTTGCTTCATTTGATTTTATGGTGAGGTTGAGAGTAAAAGCACGAAGGGTGATGCCATGCATTTTTCTTTACCGTTTACTTGTTATTATTGGTTCAAGGTATATTGGCTATTCAAGTTATCATTTACGTTTTGATTCTCTACCTTGTATTCCCCTCAGCAAGTTCACCCTCCCCATATTACTTGTTTATCTTTTACTTGTCGTTACTTTTGTACATATATAGTTAAATTGCGCAGGTTTATTATGTAGGTGTCTTGTCATAGCCTTGTAACTACTTCGTTGAGGTTATGCTCGACACTTACTAGTACACGGGGTCAATTGGCGCTCACCTTTTTTTATGAAGATGCAAGGGGTAAAGAGACGTGCTTTTACAGTATAGTAAAAATATACTCTGCAGTTTTTTGTGCAGATTTTGGTTTAGGCCTGAGCTGATCGTGAGGTTAGCGGCTGGATTGATTGATAGGAGACCCAAGGTAGATCTGCTAGCGTCCGCAGACCCTAGAGTCTCTCCCTAGTCTTACTATTTTACTATTTCTTTTCCTTCAGAACAATGTATTTCCTTTTATACTATGTTTGTAGTTAATCGTAGTAGCTCGTGAGTCGTGATTCCAGATCCTAAATGTTTAACATGTTTTGGGTTTATGCTATTCCGCAAAGCAATTTTAGTTTTATTTGGCTTAACTGTTCTTATCATTGAATTTGGCTAAATTTGGAATTAAGAAACCTCTAACGTTGGCTTGCCTAGCAAGTGAAATGTTAGGCGTTATCACGGTCCGGATGGTGGGAATTTCGAGTCGTGACACACCATTGGGACCAATACCAAAATCTGCACAAGAAGTACAGAAGTGTAGTATGAGTAAAACCGACCCAATATACTCCGCAAGTCGAGCCTAACTTCAACGAGGTAGTGACAAGCCTATAATAGGACACTCACTTAATTAAACTTGTACAAACATGTATATATGTACAATAGCAACAAAAAGAAGATTTAACAATGTACAATCGGGAGGGGACATGCGAAAATGGGAAAGATATGATAACTATGACAGACATGATATCACAAGATAGCCAAATAACTAATCAACCAATAAAGACATGTAAACATGCGGTATAAAGATGGTACGACATCATTCTTCGTGCTTTTACTCTCATCCTTACCATGAAATGATGACATAATTAAAAATGAAACGATGCAACATCACATTCATGTTTTTACTCTCAATTTGCCCATTTATCAATGAATAATTGAGAAGATTGGTACGACATCACCCTTCGTGCTTTTAATATCTATTTGCCCATTTATCAATGAATAATTGGGAAGATTGGTACGACATTACCCTTTGTGCTTTTACTCTCGATCTCACCATGTAACAATGAATAAATGATATAGATAGCACGATATCACCCTTCGTGCTTTAATTCTCTTCCTCATTATGTATTAATTAATAAACGAGATGATGAAATGGCACGACATCACCCTTCATGCTTTAACATTGTCCCTTACCATGTAGTAAAGATAATATAAATTCGGGAGATAAATAGTGTGGAATATGCTTTAGGTCAAATATGATCCCAAGATACCAAGCATCGTCTGCCAAAAATATGCAACCATTACTAGAAAAGCAATAGTTACAGAAGGAATGATCAAATAAGTAATAATCTAATCTAAGGATGAATATCATAATTAAAAGGAAACAAATCACAAGAGAAACAAGTTATAGTCGTATGCTTTATCCCATAATAATGTATAAACGGTCGTCACCTCATATATACGTTGTACCCACATTTTAATCACGTAGCAAATAGGAAAACAAGTCCTAGTCCCACAAGTGAAAGTTAACCACGATACTTACCTCGCTCCGCAATCAAATCAAAGATCAACCAAGCCCTTTCCTCTAAAATACGCCTCCAAACCAATCGAATCTAACTAAATAACGTTCAGCCAATGCAAAATAAGCTTTAAAAACTACTCAAGAGTAAAAAAAATTCAATTTTTATTGATTTTGAAAAAAGTCAACAAAAGTCAACTCCGGCCCATTGGTCAAAACCCGAGATTCGGATCAAAACCAATCACCCATTCTTTGAGATCATTTATATAATCAGTTTCAAAATCCGACCTCAATTCTAGGTCTAAATTCCAAATTTATAAAAATTTCTAATTCTACCCAAATTCCTAATTTCTACCATGAAAAACCTAGATTTGATGTTGAAAACTTAAGAAATGTAATGGGTAATTGAAAAAAATTAGATTAAAGTCACTTACCAATAAATTTAGGAAAACAATATCTCTTGGAAAAATCACCTCTAAGGTGTATAGGGTTGAGAGTTTGAAAGAAATGAGTTGAATCCTATTTTCCCTCATTTTACACAGTTGCAGTTAACACAATTGCGACACATAGTTCACAATTGCGATGATCGCAAAAATGATCAACCCTTCGCAAATGCGAAAAAGTCATTGAGCATGTTGTCATCACAAATGTGACAATTTTATCGCAAATGCGAACCAAGGTTGTCCGCAAATGCGGACAATACTTTGCAAAAGTGAAGCAGTACCAAGTCAGTCAGTGGTCGCAATTGCGACCAAAACGTCCGCAAATGCAAAGATACAAAGTCCTCAATTGCGAAGATATTATTGCAAGTACAAACTCTCCTAACCCAGCCCATGCGCGCAAATGCAACTCATTGTTTGCAAATGCGAGATCTGCAGTTCAGCACGAGAAACAGACATGCATCAGTTATTCTTCTAAGTCCAAATCATTTTGAAGCATATCCGAAACTCACCTGAGCCCTCGCGGCTTCAACCCAAATATGCACACAATTCCAAAAATATCATATGAACTCGCTTGCGCGATCAAAACACGTAACACCTAGAGTTACGAATCAGACACTAAAACGAATAAATTTTTTAGTAAAACTTAAGAAGATGCAAATTTTTCAACTAGACGCCTGAATAACGTCAAATCAACTCTACTTGTACCAAATTTTTCATGCAAGTCATAAATACTAAAAGAACCTATACCAAGTTTCAGAACTAAAATCTAAACCTGGTAGCAGCAAAGTCAACTTATGGTGAAACTTAGGAATTCTTTAAGTCTTTAGATTTCTAGTTTTCAACAAATTGCGTTAATTCAAGCTATGGACTTTCGAATTCGGTTCCGGCCACACGCCCAAGGTCCAAATCACGATATGGTTCCACCGGGACCGTCAATATGATCCAAGTCTTTTTTTCTCAAAATATTGACCGAAGTCAACTCAAATGAGTTTTAAGTGATTTCTTTCGGCCAACAACTAATCCCCCTTGGACTTAAGTCCTTTTTTGTCAAGTATTAATCTCTGAAGACCCTCAAATGTGAGGAAGTTGGCCTACAAAACGTATACAAAGTCAAAAACACATTATAACAAAGAACAAATAACAAGAGAATAAGTACGGTATCGTTGTCGCAGTGTGCATGGTGTTGTTCAACATGCACCCCTAGAAAGGGAGTGCATCTTCTTCATATCTTTCTCTGAAGCCAGCAACTTCAAGTAGTTGGCATCGGGTTGGATATCAGATGGAACCCCTTCGAAACCGAGAGAGTGACTCATCATTCCTTGGAGATCTAGAGAAGGGGGTGAGCAATTGTGCCCTAAATTCCTATGGCCAGGGGACTGTGGAGGAGAAATACACTCCCCTCATGCATCTATGGCCAGCATAAAAGATACAACAAATATCGGTGGCGTAAGATCACTTGGTGTAGAGGGGCGTGAAGTTATTGGTGTTGTAGGTTGAGAAGCAACTATAACAGGAGAAGTGCTAATTATTAGTTGCTCATTAATCAAAGGTATAAGAGACTTCTTAGACCAGGAAGAACATCGGGGACAAGACAACAAGAGTTGGCATTATTTACCAGATCCATCTCGCCCCACAGTGCTTGGGCCTCTTCATCTGTCAGTTCTAAAAGCTCTCCCAATTGAGCATTCGGTTTAGCTCATGATGATAATTGTCTCCATTAAAAGGAAGCCTCTTCATCACTAATTTCCCCGTCATCTTCAATGACCACTGCGGTCACAACCAGCTCAGGTGTGTCCTTTTTTACTTTTTATTTTCTTTCCCAGCCGAGGAAGAGCATTGTATTTTTGGTCACATTAATCTAGTTGGGTATTCCGAGAGAAAGTGCACTTACCAAAAGTAGACCCGAGGGCACCGCTCTTAGTGAGAGCATCTTGCAGCCTCTGTAATCGAGCTCGAGGTAGGTATCATAGCTCTACAAGAGTCATGGATCAAACAAAATGATTTGGTTAGTAAGTTTACTTATTTACACATTGAGGCATAAGGTAGAAGGACCCAGTTTATCGTGGTTCTTGGCCTTCCACCCATATTTGGGGGCCATATCCTTCCACCGATGAGTTTCTAGCATATAATATCTAGGATCTTCCGAATCCATTGATCCACACCTTCAACCCTTTGTAGTATCTACCGAGTAGCTGGAATAATATATAGAAAAGGGTCAGCAATGATATGGAACAGTCTTTTTACATAGAAAGAGATAATTAAGTAGACTACAAACTTACGTGAACGAATCCATAACTCGGGAAAGGATGAAGTTGTGGTCGGGATGATATTTGTGGTAGCAATGATGACAAATCACTCTATCCATATGCGGTCATTATCATCATCCACACTGGTAAGTAAGGTGTGGTCACCACATTTACTAAAATTTATTACTCCCCCGTTAAAGATTTTGGAGGAATAGAGATTCATCATATGTGCCAAGGTTAGGGTTTTCCAAATCTCTATGCACAACCGGTGTAGATAAGCCACCATTCATCACATAGAAGGGCCTACTTGGGCCAACCAGACCTGGTACTTGTGGCATAAATCCATGATCACAGTGTCAAGTCCCCCGCTTAAAGAAAATGGACCCAAATTGAAGAGGTACATATATACATACGTAAAACCTTATTGGTAAAGGTAATCCGCTCCACCAAGTTTGGAGCAATGATGTTTAGGTCTGGGTTGTTACAATCCTCCTTCCCAGTAGGAATACTAGAAGGGCGAAGAGAAGAGGGATACCTGCTAACAGCCCAAGATCAAGGATTCGTAGAAGAAAATTTCTATTGAAAGTCACTAACAGTGCTCAAATGTTTGGGTATGATGGTGCTTACCTTAGAATGATCAACATCGATATCAACCTCTTTATCTTTGCTTCTCTTCGGGCCTCCACTGAGGAGAAGATCAGATTTGTCAAAAGACTCTGTAAAGGAAGCCATAATAGTAAGAAGGTGGTGGAGGTTTTGAAGAAAATCGGAAATAGATGAAAGGAGAAGAAGATTAAGTATAGAGAAAATATTGAACTTATAAAAAATTTGGAAGTGAAAGAGGTAAAGGGATGAGTATAAGTAAACATATAGACGACAAAAATTTTGGTCATGGTTACCTAAAAAACCGGCAAAAAATATTACTAAATCGTGGGGCAACAAGTGTTTGGGATATTAAATGCAAGGAGACGTGCGTCCTATCAAACGTTAGAGACTGTTAAAAAGGTTTCAGAAAGATTTTCCGACAAAAAAGTAATTTTCACCAACTTCCCGACGACACAAAGATGTGTCATTAGAAAGTAGGGAGACTATATGTATATGATAAAATTGATTTATGTCAAATGACCGAATGATAGGGCAACACGTGGAACCGGAGAAATGCGGAAGACAAATCAAGTAAAAACCAAGACCGGGAACAACAACTGTAGTTGGCACCGAATAGATCCTGAATTAAGCATAATCAAAATGAATGGGTTGAATGTTTGTCACTAGATAAACATTTAATGAAGAATATTTTCTAGTATTAAATAAGCATCCATTATAGAGAATCTTAGCATTCATAGCATGTCATTACACATTCATCAATAGACCTTTTTATTATCATTTGAGAGGAGCTTGATCCTAGGATCTGGCTTCCTATGTAAAACTATTGTCACACTTCCTTTTTACCGCTATTGCGTCCCGCGAAGGGTGTGGTAAATAGAGCTTTTTCAATTAAAGGACAATCAAAACGAGATTTATTTATTAAGAAACGAAGTCGTCACTAGAGAGATTTATGGTGTCCTAAGTCACCGGTTTGAATCCCGAATCGAGGAAAAAGTTGACTCCGTATTACAGTCTACGAACCAGAAATCCAAATAAGGAATTCTGTTAATCCGGAAGAAGGTGTTAGGCATTCACGAGTTCCGTGGTTCTAGCACGGTCGCTGAACTATCATATTTGGCTAAATTATCTGATTTTTACAATTACGAGCTTATATGCAAGTTTAAAACTCTTTACCACTTTTATTATTATTACTATTATTATTATTTTAACGAAGAATTGCAACGTTGTGAAAATGTATCTCGAATCACGTTGCACCAGTGCACCCGTGGTTTTTGACACATTTCGACTCCGTTGAGATTTGGATTTGGGTCACATAAATATGCACCCGAGTTTAAGAAAGTATGTTATTTAAAGTACGCGCCCAAAGAGACTAACACGTTGTTATTTTGGGAAGCGGCCGTGAAAATTCTCTAAGTGGACGATCCCGAGTTCTAAGTAATTAATATATACATTTGTGAGGGCCCCGCAATCTGTGCATTTCACTATGTGAGGCTCATCTCGTTTATTTTAAAAGGACAATCCTAAAGTGACTACATTTTTTCTATTAAGTTCGTCTCTAAAATAAAAGAGAAAAGGTCCTAATTTATTACATGTTTATAAGCTCGGGCCTCTTATTAGTTATTAGATTAATGTGAACGGAAATTGCACTCGAGCTTGCATAAGGGAGATTGTTTTATACCTTATTCTACAAGCGAATAATACTAAAACTAAAATTATAAATAGCATGCGAGTTTGACAAAATATTAGAACAAACTAACCATTCTCTAATTTATTTAAACCAACAGTATTATATAAATTGAACCGTTGAAGTTAACTATGTGTAATACAAAAGTCATTTTTTGAACTTTTTTTTACAACTTGTTGAAACATACATCAACGCTTACAAACTGACATCATGCTAACGTTCATCACTAACATTAGTTACTAATATTATTCAAATTGCTATTTAAAATGATGTTATTTACTCAAGTGACCTCGTAATTTCAGAACTAGACACATTAAACTAACATTTTGATTTCCATTTGAACTATTTGAACCTGTAAACTATTTGAAACTATTTTACGACTAGCTGGAAATGCATTAACTACACTATATTTCATAACTAGTAATCACCAACTAAGATTAATTACAATGAATATTCACATGTTTGTAGAGATAGATTCAACAGTTCAATTTATATACTTATCAGTCAGTTGCAAGTAAAAATTCTACTTGATATCCAGTTAAAGATGCGAGAGAACTCAAAAGGAAACTTGACAGCATTTCATTTCATCTCCAACTTCAGGTTTACATTAGGACACGATTTCAGAGTGTGTACCTGGATAATGGAAAATGGAAGGAGTAGGAGTAGTTAACAGTAGTAACACAACAACAATAACAGCAGTAATGCAACAGCAGATACCAATAACAACAAGATATAGAACCAAGTATAATAAATCCCAAGAAAACCAGTAGCAATTTCAAAGATACCAAACAATAGTCACATGCAGAAGCAGAAAGACCCATAAATGCAATAGAATAGTAGGTTTCTAAACTTCAAAACTCAAAGAAAGAAACTTGGAACTTCAATGAAATAGTAGCAAACCAGTACCGATTTTCAATAGCAAAAGAGACCTCCCTTTTTCAATTTTTAACTCTCAAACACTCTCTTAAAATGATATCCTCTAAACTGACCAAAAAGAGTCCCCCCTTAATTATGTCCAGGTCTGCCATATTTATCTCCAAAAATAGATCACTTTAAACAATTAAACAAATAAGGAAAAGTCCCCTCTTCTTGAGCCCCGTAATCCTACTACTATATATTTTGTCTCCCACTATATTAAACAAATATATTAGTTCTCACTACCATATGTATTGTTTCCCACTATAATATATTAATAATACTTTAGTTCCTAGTGGACAGATCACTCCAATTAAATAATTCTTTAAAACTTTAAATCCTCAAAATACCCCTGAAATACTGAAATTACAATCCTACCCCGATATATTTCAATCTGTACTACAATCATATCAGCTATAACTAATTCACCTAATCAATTAAATAATTAATCTCACCAAACAAACTCTTAATTAATAACATTCAGGAATCACTTCAACAAAGTAAGATTCATATCAGAACAATCTTAACAGAATAAAACCAGTAGATTTAAATCACTAAACTCAACATCAGTTGAACTCAAACTAGACCAAACAACATCATAACAAAGATGAATGATTCAAAACAAAACTACGTTGAACTACTACGGTCAGATTTCAGACTACAATTGACACACAAATACATTGGCTGAATTAACACGATTCTAAGTTAAACCTGTACAAAAATGTAGGAATACCGAAAGTATCGACGATGAACCCTGAAGCTAAAATCTAAGGACCAACACATAAAACACATGACATTGAATCACTTGATGAGAACTAACAAACTTCAAATGAAATGAACATGAATTATCTACAATACAAACAAAGACCCGGGTTCAACGCCCCCACTTGATGACACCGTGGTTTTATTGGAAACCTTACATAACGATGGTGTCTCTGGTTGACGATGGAAATTAGAGGAGGAGTGGTCGTTTGCTGTATGTGACTGTCGTTGGTTGAAGGAAAAAAATGGTTGTTGACGACAGGTCTGGTCGTGTATGCTGCTGGTTGATGCCTGGAGTCTGCTGGTCGTGAGGGTGGCGACGGACGGGGTGGTCAATGGCTGGTCGTCCATTTGGGTGTCGATGGATGAGCTGGTTCTTGACTGGTTCGTGAAGACGAATGGGGGAGGGGGTAGTTAGCGGGGTGTTGCTTGGTTCATAAATGAGGCAAGGGTGGTCGTCTGGTTCATGAAAGAAGAGAGGAAGATGAGATGGGGTCGTTTGGACGTGAGGGGGGCATCAACTTCACGTTTTTTTCAATGGAGAAATCAATCTCCATGAAGAAGATGAGACTCTTTTGTCCACATGAAGATGATAAAAGGTCCTAAGGCACTTGTGTGTGTAACGACCGATGAATTTAGGGTATGTCTAGGGTTTTGGTTATTTGAGGGGTGGACCGGGTTGAGTTGTGGGTTGGGGCGTGGGTATGGGGGGTATTTTTGGACCAGAGATGTTTTGGGCTTGCTTGGTTTAATTGAAATTGGCCAAATCCGAATTTCTCCTTGCTATTTTTACACTCTCTTCTTTTATTTTCTAATTTCAAAACCAAAAATCCTAGATTAAATTATAAACCCAAAATTATCTTAAAAAAATACTAATTAAATCTCAATAATAATTAATACACATAATTACACATACCAAATTAAAAATAAAATCACACAATTGGACATTAAATGCAAAAATATATTATTTTATAATTTTTTAAGAATTTGTATTTTTTATTTATTTAAACACCTAAATGTGCACGGACACACGCAAATAATGACATTAATTACCATGAAAATTCACAAAAAATGCACACAAAAAGATTGACGATTTTTGTTTTGATTTCTTTGGGAGTAGTTCGTATGAGACAAAAATCACGTGCTCACAGTTGCCCCTCTTTGACACGAAACATGAAGAGTTTTCGTGCAAAGATAAAGTGAGCGGATACGAGTAATTTTTGCCCGTTTGAGCGCTCCGTGTGAAGCATATTTTGAAAGATTTAACCGAACCTTTGCTTCAAAGGTTTCCTACATATAAAAATTAAATATATTTTTAATTTTTTTTAGTTTTTTGAAAGATTTTTTTTTTGTAAAAAACAGAAAAAATGTTGTAAAAACAGAAAAAAATATTTTTAATAAAATATTTTTATTTTTTAAAAACTGAAAAAATATTTTCAACAAAATATTTTCATTTTTGAAATTTTTTTTTATTTAAAAAAAATGAAATTATTTTTTCTTTTAAAAAAACTGAAAATGAAAATAAAAAGATATGCTTTAAAAAAATGAAAAAAAAATATTTTGTTGAAAATAGTTTTTTTCAGTTTTTTAAAAATGAAACTTTTTATTAAAAAAAAATTTCTTCTGTTTTTACAATTTTTTTCCAGTTTTACAAAGACAAATGCTTTAAAAAACTAAAATATTTTTTGTAAAAACTGAAAAAGATAAGAAGACTTTACTAAATTAGTGTACTATTGGTGCATTAGTTTAAAAAAATAAAAATATTTTTTTAAGTTTTACAAAAAGAATAATATTTATTTTGAATTTAGCATTCACCGTGAAAGGGTATAAGTGAACTAAAAAAATGGATGGAGAGGAATTTTAGCCCATAGGTAAATGAATGATATTTTTAAATTTTTTTTCAATAGTTAAGGGATATTTTAAACTCTTTCCCAGTTTCAAAATATTTTAAGAGATATAATGATTGTATGGGCAATATAGAACTTTCGATTTTTTTATTTTTTTATAATTTTAATTTCAAAGACCTTTCAGGACTTGACCTCTTCCCGGATACAATAAATTCTAGAGGTGCTCTTTGACGCACGGTGTACAAGTTCGCACCATTACCCACTCCAAATTCAATCTTTTCCTCTACCCGTCCCTTTCTGAGATATTTCCAATAAAATTGTTTCTTTCCTTTTTCCATCCCAAAAATCGTTCAATTACTTAATCATTTGTTTATTTACCAGTAAAAATAAATATTTAAAGTATTTCTCTGCGAAGAAAAAATAAATCAACCTCCCCTTTCCCCTGTCTCTCTCCATTTTCGATCACCAAAAAATTTCACAATAATTTCAGTAGAAGTACCAAGAAACTAGATAACAAAGAAGAGGAGGAAGGTTTTGAGAGAAAGGTGAAAAGGGGTTCAAGAAAAGATCAAATCTTTATTGCTCTTAGAGATGGCTTTAATGCGCCTTCTCAGACAGGTCACATCTTTCACTCTTATCAGAAGATTTTATTTCAAAGATTTAATCTTTGATTCACATATTTGATTGGTTTTATTTGATTTTTATTGGGTTTTTGATGATTGAAGATTTATTGGTGTGTAGGGTCATAAAAACCCTAATCCTGTACATTTGTAGGTTCCCTTCTAGTCAAGAATTAGATTTTTGGGAGTAATTAGCTGTTCTAATTTAGTTTTCTCTTTCCCTTATTATAGTTATAGTGTATTAAATTTTAACTATGATTTTTTTAGGCTAACGCTTGTGTAGCTTTACTTTGCTTGTTGTTATATTGGGTTATGAAACTGAAAGATTGGATTTTTATGTTTAGAATTAGCTTATCTTGCTCCATATGATAGCTTTACAGATATCCATGTTACACACTATGTTGGTTCAGTATCAGTGTAAGTTAAAGAAAAAAGGAAATCGTTCCTCAGGTGCTTAAATTGTAAAAGTTGTGTGCAGTAGCTTTTTTCCTTACACTGCTTGTTTCCTGTTCAAAGGTTTGCGTCATCTTCGTCTTGGCGTGATGTTTTTTCCCCCTGCTATTTTCTTTTATGCATTGAATTGTACTTCGGTTATACAGGTTGAAAGGCAGCAATCTCAACTAAGGCAGCTACACAGTTTTCTCAATAGAACCTATCTTACCTCTGGAAAGGCGATAGGAGGTGGAGGTACGTCCTAAACATATTTGTGCTCTTGAAGTAGAGCCGTTTTTCGTCTTCTTTTTTTTTTTTGCAGATAGTGGTTGATGGTTGAGAAATGAAAAAATAAAAAGGAATGGTTGAGTTCATGGAACTATTACTTTTTGTGTGTATAACTCTATATATCTTTAGCTAGATGTTTGTTGTATAAAAAAATCAGGCCTCTATATTTTCTTAGGCTGAACTATACATACCTACAATGTATGGAACACCAAAAATAATGCTGGTAACTGCTGCCCCCTCTTTTCCACGCTCTACGTCATGCTAGATTGGGTTCTACTAACAATTTAGGTAAAACTAATCAAAAAGAGTTTTTATCTTTTACATTCAAAATTGGCATACATTTAAAAACAATACCAAAGCAAACAGTACTGTTTCCAAATAATAGTCTTCAAGGGAGCTTGAGAATCGCAGATCTAAAATTTAGATGCAATACACAAATAGACCATTGTAAATATGAAATAGAGCAGATAGCAATTGAGGTCAAGAAGTGAGCAACTTTAATAATGAAGATATAGTTGACAATGTTGGGTAGGTAGACGAGTGGGATAGGAGATGTGGGTAACGTACTTACGAAGGGGATATAAGATTTTGTTAAGATGGGAATAAGATTTACCTTATATTAACCTGTCTAAACTGCTTTGAGATAAAGAATTCTCGCAGGTCATACTTATATAACAACAACAACAACAACTACCCAGTATAGTCCCACAAAGTGGGGTCTGGGGAGGGTAATACGTACACAGGCCTTACCCCTACCCGAAAGAGCAGAGAGGTTGTTTCCAATCGACCCTCTGCTCAGGAGAAAGAGCAGTTCATACTTATATAAAGAGTAATAATTGGTGCTGCATTATATTTCACCAGTAAGATTTCTAGTGAAATCTCTCCGTAGTGTCGGCCTCCTCTTTTGTGTTTGCTGAGAAGAACTTTTATTTGTACTCGAAATCGTTATGATATGAAAATGGATAACGTCTTTGGTGCATAAGTTTCATTGTGTTGGCGCTGCCTAAATTGCCTTCTTAAGATCTTTTTTGTGCTTACAAGAGAAAGTTTAAACCCATTTTGTGAGTAATATGACTTTCTAATATGAAACTTGCTATCTCCTAGGTTCTATGCAGTATATTTGTTACTGTGTTCCCTAGTCTTGTGAATGTTTGAGCAGATGAAGTGCTTATCACCTAATATGTTAAGCCTCTGCATCAGTTGGCAAATTGCAGACAACTAGTTGACATTAAGACCTTCTGACAGCTTGTTGATAGAGTAAAATATACATTGAATCAAGTAAAATGTTTAAATTCCGAAAGACACTTCTGGCTTCTTCTGGTTGCTTCCCCTTTTCTCAATGTTTGGCTTGACCCTTTGCTTCATGTTATATTAAGAGATGTACATTTATGCAATAAATGTTCTTTCGAAAGTATAATTACCTTAATTTATCTGGGCAAAGCATGTTATAATCTTCCAGCGTATCCCTTCTTTGTGCAGTACATGGAGCTGCAAGAAGCAAGGGAAGGTTTCGATCAAGTTATGTGGGCAGCCTGGCCCGCCGAGTACGTGATACAGAAGAAGCTACTGATGCGGCGTATCTCAGAGAGCTATATCATAAGAACGATCCAGAGGCAGTCATAAGGTTGTTTGAAGGTCAACCTTCACTTCATTCTAATCCAGCAGCACTCTCGGAGTATGTTAAGGCACTGGTTAAGGTTGATAGACTAGATGAAAGTGAGCTGCTCCGTACATTGCAGAGAGGTGAGACCTTATAAGAGAGTTTGTCTCTCATTAGCTTGGGCTCTCAATTTGGCTTGGCATTGAGAATTTGTTTTCTTGCATATTCGATACTAAGGCTTTTGATAAGTTGGTAGTAGGTTCTAAGTTGTGTCTGACTAGAGGTCTTTCAGGGATTGGTGGTACTGCTAGCTCTCATGCGGAAGAAGCAAATTTAGGAGCTCTGTCAGCTTTTAGGAATGTTGGGAAAGCTATGAAGGATGGCGTTCTTGGTACTTCCAGTGCTCCTATACATATGGTGGCTGTTGAAGGGGCTCATTTCAAAGAACAGTTATGGCGTACATTACGTGCTCTTGGTTTGGCATTTCTCTTGATTTCAGGTGTTGGTGCGCTCATTGAAGATAGAGGAATCAGCAAAGGTATAGAAGCTCTGTAATTTTCTGGTTTTTCTTCAGGTGAATTGAATTTGATTTTAAGTAAAAGTTCTTTTTTTGTTAATGATGTTTACTGCTTCAGGACTTGGTCTAAATGAGGAAGTGCAGCCGACTATGGAAACCAATACAAGATTTGCTGATGTGAAGGGTGTTGATGAGGCGAAAGGGGAGCTGGAAGAGATTGTGCACTATCTTCGAGACCCTAAGGTAAGTTAATATGGGAGGTATTTGCAATAACACTAATGCATATATTCTCCTGTCGGTATGAAAATTAAATCCTAAATTTTATCTTTTGTGTCAAAGACCATGTAAGTGAGCGAAGATAATGCTGGATGGCATGAGATTGTTCTGACATTACATATGAGATTTTATTCATGGACGAACGATATTTATCTTTTCTAACTGTGTATTCGCTAGGTCTGCTTTAACATAATCTGCTCCTTCCCAACAAAAGTTCAACAAAAGAGAGCAAAGGAAGATGGAAATGACCTGAGAATCTGACAGAGATACATGTAATCTGGGAACATCAGTTATGTTGTGCTAGTTATATGTGCTGACTTCACATATTCCTTTTTCTTAATTAAAAAATTATATAGGGAAGTTGGCAGCAAGCGCCTCCCCCCTTTGTGTCAGGATAACATTCTGAAATTATTAATTGTTAATTATATCCACACTATGTTAGGTATTGAGGCAAGAAAGGCTAGGATAGAAGGAGAACCGATAATACCATTATGTGGGCTATTTCTCTTGGTTTCATAAGTAGCCTATGATCATTCAATTCTTCAGTTGGATTTCCACATGCTTGAATACTGAAGATTTTGGTTATCTGAAATGGCTCCTAATTCTTATCAAAAACAAGGTTACAATTGGTTGGTTGTGAAACCGGGGTATCCTTCCGCTATCCAAAGATCCATGTTCTGAATCATGTGCTCTTTTATTTTTATGACTGATAAATCCTGGTGAGTTAGCTAGCCCACATGTTCAAAACTCGGGGGAGTATGCCGTCATAACATACAAATTTTCGAGGCTTGTATCAAAATATATGGTAGGACTCCTGCTGTGCGGTTAGTTGCTTAGATTTATGGACGTGTGGAAAATCAGTTACCTTGCTCTACAGGCTGAATCTGATAACCTATTCCACTCTCATTTGAGTGCCAGTAATTCAGTTCAGTTATGTGAAGCTGATAGGAGTGGTGAGACTACAAATTAGCTAGGGGAATTGCTAGTACCAGACTTTGCCTTTGGCTGCAAGGAAGAGAAAAATTAAAGCGACGTGAGAGCGTCACCAGCTTGGCTGACCCTATATTATGATAACATGGAGGCAACTCATAGAACATCCTTGTTGCTGATAGGGCTGGGGAAGTTGAAGAACAAACCTAATGAGGGTAGAACAAGAAGAGAAGTATCTAAGAACAAGAAGCCAAGTATCTAACAGGTTCTTAAGCTGCTAATTCTGCTTAAATAGTTGTTGCTAATTGTGGATCCAAGGGTGTGGACTGGTGGTCAATACATTTGGAATGAATTATGAGAGACTAGGGTTCAAATCCTAGCGAAGTAAAAACATGCCAGATGAATGCTTTCCATCTGTCTAAGCCTTGGTGGCTAGTGTAAGCTGGTACTTGCGTTGGTGTGAGATAGCGGGTGGTCTGATTAATTAGTTTAGGTGTGCGTAAAACTGGCCCAGACCACCGCCATTTAAAGACAATATTTGTAGCGGAGTGTGGGTTGACAGCTTCAGTTAATTATAGCGAAGTATTTGATACCGTCCTATCTGCTTGGGAGTTGAAAGTTGGAAGTGCCACATAGGTTAGCCCCATGAGGACTCGGGTGAAAGTTAGATTAATTGGTTAGTTTAGCAGCTTTGTTAGCTTTTTTTATGAATAGCTAATTAAAACCAAAAACAAGCATGACCAATCTTACTGATCAGGACCTACCTAATTCAAGCTAACTAACAATCATGATCACATCTCTGCAGCTCTGCTGGTAATGTTCACTTGTTTGTGCGGCAGTGCCCCTATGGAGTAAAAGAGAAGATAAAGTATTGAAAGGCTTTCCAACACCTCCAATTAACCTTTCTCTTTCTTTAACTGCTCTGGAATGAAAGTTAGTAACTATTCTGATTTTTGCTCATGTTGCAATTTGCATTATACCAAAGTTTTTGAGCTGTTGGCTAATATATGATTTTCTAATTTGGTTGTTAATTTGATTATGACTTAATTTTGCAACATCTTATTAAATCTTACTGTGTTTAATTTTTCCGTTTACCATCATCATTTTTGCTCGGTGTTGATGGTTTGTTTTTTCTATGCCGTGAGGCAGTTATTTTTACAATTGCTTATTTTGACATTTTGTTGCAGCGATTCACTCGTCTTGGTGGCAAGCTCCCAAAGGGGGTGTTACTTGTTGGTCCACCTGGAACTGGTAAGACCATGTTGGCAAGAGCCATAGCAGGAGAAGCTGGGGTTCCCTTTTTCTCATGCAGTGGCAGTGAATTTGAAGAAATGTTTGTTGGTGTTGGAGCCCGGAGAGTAAGAGACCTTTTTGCAGCTGCTAAGAAGCGATCACCGTGCATTATATTCATTGATGAAATTGATGCCATAGGAGGTAGCCGTAACCCAAAGGACCAGCAATATATGAGGATGACTTTGAATCAGTTGCTTGTTGAGCTGGATGGTTTCAAACAGAACGATGGAATCATTGTGATTGCGGCCACTAACTTCCCTGAGTCATTGGATAAGGCACTGGTGAGACCTGGACGTTTTGATCGAAACATTGTTGTCCCAAATCCTGATGTTGAAGGTCGGAAGCAGATTCTGGAATCTCACATGTCAAAGGTATTTTTTCTGAATACTGGGGCATCTGTGGTGAACCTGCAGTTTCCAGGTCATTCTTCTCATGAACTATTCGTAGCAATCCGAAGCTGTCGTAATGCTTGTTTAATACTCCCTCTAAGTGACCTTTTGGCCTTTTTATTTTGGTTCAAAATAGTGTCCTTTTTACATAATAAAAAAAGAATTAACTTTAGTTTTTCAAATTTGCCCTTATTTACATATCCCAATGTGTCAAATTAACCGTATGCAAATTTTAATTAAGGGTAATTTAGTCAAGATACTTTTTTTTTCTAGGAGTTAGTATTTCCTTAAGGGATGTGCCAAGGGCCGAAAAGTCACTTATTGTGGACTGTAGGGAGTAGCTGATAGGTTTTCCTTATGTCTATCTCTCTTTTAGCAATTTATATTAGAAATTCATTATGCATGTGCATATCGCCTTTCTTGCTTTTTCTCTATTGGTGAATCTATTTTTGTTGACCTATACTGTGAATCAAACTATTTGGAGACAAGATGCCTACTGAAATTAGTTTGTCCTGGTACACTTAAAATTTCCCTACTCGTAAAGGTTCCCCCACTGTAGGTGTTTTCCCTTGTGGCATTTTTTACCTCTCACATTTTACTTGGACATGGTTTTGTGAGCGGCTACTGTCTATTTATGTGGCGTTAAGTCTCTTTTTGCTGTAGATTTACTAAAATAAAAACTTTGTTACCATATCAGCCTCAAACTCATTCCACTATGCGTGGTTTATCTTGACCATCTTTCTCTTCTGGATTAGCTAACTACACATGCAACTGCAATTCTAAAGGGTTTATTTAGCATCATTTCTAATCTCTCTGTCAAAATGTTTCCTATCTGGAAGGTTGTTAAAGCCGATGATGCCGACCTTATGATCATTGCTAGAGGGACTCCTGGATTTTCTGGTGCTGACCTTGCCAATTTGGTTAATATTGCTGCTGTGAAGGCCGCGATGGATGGTGCCAAAGCTGTAAGCTTGGCTGATCTAGAGTATGCTAAGGACAAGATCATGATGGGAAGTGAGCGCAAATCAGCTTTCATATCCAAAGAGACGAAAAAGCTTACAGCCTACCATGAAGGCGGCCATGCTCTTGTTGCTGTTCATACTGATGGGGCGCTTCCAGTTCACAAGGCAACCATTGTTCCACGTGGAATGGCTCTCGGTATGGTTGCTCAATTGCCTGAGAAGGATGAGACTAGTATGTCCCGTAAACAGATGCTTGCTCGGCTTGATGTTGCTATGGGTGGGCGTGTCGCTGAAGAGCTCATTTTTGGAGAAGGTGAAGTAACTTCTGGTCCATCTAGTGATCTCCAGCAAGCAACCAATCTCGCCAGGGCCATGGTTACCAAGTGGGGTATGAGCAAAGAAGTTGGGCTTGTCACCCACAACTATGACGATAATGGGAAGAGTATGAGCACTGAAACGAGGCTTCTCATAGAGAAGGAAGTAAGAGAATTGCTTGAAAAGGCTTACAACAATGCGAAAACGATTCTGACCACCCACAACAAAGAGCTTCATGCTCTTGCCAATGCATTACTTGAGCAGGAAACGCTGACCGGAAACCAGATAAAGGCCCTGCTTACACAGGTCAATTCTCAACAAATACAGCAGCAGCAACCTCAATTAGTTACTGAGGAGAGCACATCACCATCCAATCCAGCTCCTCCGTCAAGTCCAACAGCCGCAGCCGCAGCAGCAGCAGCTGCCGCTGCCGCAGCTGGTGCTGCAGCTGCGGCCACTGCTGCAGCCAAAACCAAAGGCATTGCTCCTGTAGGACCTTAGTATGGTAACTTATTGGTAGTTTTTATCAATCCAATGTGCATATAGGGGATCATTTTCACGCGAGCTTTCCACCCTTTTCATTGTTGAATTGCTATCAAGGAGGTGATTAATGTATGGAGGTGAGTTTAGAGGTCAATGGAAATAGTAACAGATAAATTGGCAAATTCATTTTGTCTAAGTGTATGTCATATTTAGTTGTCCTAAGGCCTCTTTTGGTGTTATAAAGCCACTTAGCTGACCTTACAGATCTGCAGACTCATTTACTTGCCAATTTGAGTTGGATATTTTTCATTAGTATATTGTAAAATTTCGCAGTGTCAGAACTTAATAGTTTTCCAATAATGCATTTACTCCTTACCTGCTTTTTCTTTTGGCTTTTGGAAAGCCTATGCGGAAGTCTTATGTATCTTTTTTGTTGTGACATAATTATAGTTTGAGGAGTAACGTACGTTCTTTTCGTTAATGGTTTTGTTCTGTAGTCTTTAAAAAAACTGATTTACGTATAAGTTTTATGTAGTTTTAAATTTTTTACAAGAAAAAGTTTAAGGAATCAAATCTTAAATCAGCATCAAAATAAGATGCTATTATACTGTCAACTCTTTCAATTTTTATGTACACTTTTTTCACTTTTGTTAATAATATTTATCTTATGTTGCATTTAAAAAGTAATTCTCAGTGATATATTAACAGTATGATGTGATAATAGGCTGATTATCTTTTGAAATGGTTAAAGAGAATAGACTAAAAAGTAGTTTAAGAACTCTATAATTGAGCTGTTCTTAGACGCATTATTGTATTTTATACACCAAACAATGTCGGAAAGGATTTCATAAAAGAGTGAACTTTACCTTAAAAGGTTGACTGTCAAAATAAAACATCAATGGTAAAGAATTTTAACTTAAAAATTGAAATATATAAGAAAAAATAATATGAAGTGTATTTGTTAAAAGAAAGAAAATGTATAGACGGACATGCATATTATGTGTGAGCGTTTGTATTCGAGCTTCTCTTTTGATCTTTAAACTAAAATTTTATGCTTTAAAATAAACCTAAGTATGGATGTAAACTATATATCGAAAATATGTAAGCACGTTAAGATTCTTTTTTTTTTTTTTTTAAAAAAAGATTGTAACAAAGCTATCGAAAGAATGATAGGTATCATATGAGATTGAGTAAGGTTATTAATTGTGAAGCATGAAAATTAATTTTCAAATTAAAGAACATATCAAGATAATTTTGAAAATTAGGAGTCTCTCTCTTGTTTTTCCATATTATATACCCACTATTGAATATTATACAACTGAATGAAACATAATGAAAAATTACCGTCAAAATATGGAAATAATTTGAATGGGGGGAATACATGGTTATTAATTCCTAAAGTTCTTATTGTGCAAAGTAGAGTGCACTTTTGTGAAAATTTTCCGTTAGTTAATCTTCAGATGTATTACACTGAGAATGTACAAAGATAATTTTTTTTTGTTTGTTAATGATTTATATTTTTCTTAGCTTTACTTATTTTTTAAGTATATTACTATCAGAGGCTGCATGAGAGGGACATCGTTGTCTTATTGCCTAATTTGACAAATAATTAGAAAGTCTTCTTTCTGATTGTGAAAAATAGGGGTGTACATGGATCCGGTGGCATATACAGGAATCTTTATAAGCACTATTGAAATTTATAGAAAAACGGGAATAATAATTTTAATTATCATCTTCTTGACAAGAAATAGCCTTAATCAGAGTCAGAATTTAAAGTTTATGGATTTCTATAATGACCTCAAGTAAATATACAATAAATATCTGTATTCACAATTAAATATTTATTGATATTTAGTGAATTTTTTAATACATATATATGATATATGCAAAAGCTACTGGGTTCACGGGAACCCATATTCAATAGGCTGGATCCGCCCCTGGCCTTAGTCTATTTGTTTAGTTTAGTCTTAAGTTAAAAAGGTCCTGAGCTCTGTTCTACTTTATCACAATTTTTATCAACATAGACTCTCAAATATTTGCAAAAAAAAAAAAAAGTGCTAGTTAAGGTTCAACTTTCTTCTAACCTCTTAGAGCAAAATCAAACACATAACTAATGTACCAAGAGAGAATTTATGTCAAGTAATATCATTTTTCCCCTACTTATCCGTTTCTCGTAGTATTAAACTATTAATACATATATTTAGTAAATATTTCAACGAAGCGGTGGATAAATTTGTGTCTCGCCCTGCATGGATAGGTTTAGTTGGGTTTTTATCAAATCAAACCAAATTAACTATATCGATTTAGGTTTTTCGATTTTATCGGGGTTTTCTAGATTTTTTTGGATTTTTTGTTACACGAATATTATTTCAATCTTACTTTGTTAAAATATAAACAAAATTTTGATAAGTGAATATAAGTTTAGTAAAAATTATAAAAATTTACAAATATATGACCATTAAAATATTCTTATGGGAGAATTTTTCTAAACACTTGTGATAGTTATTTTTTTTAGTCATATAACAAAAAAAAATCATGGATGTACGCTTTTAAGGTTAACCAAATTTAATAAGTAAACATAAAAATCATTACTATAATACTATTCCAAATTCGAAAAAGATATAAGAAACTTTGACATATGAATATGAAAGAACAAAGAGATGATCGATGCATTTCAATAACATTTGATAAGAAAGTGATATAACATATTGTTTAAAGTGAATAAAAATGAATGCACTTCATAGTTCTATCCCAAATACTTTCAAATATTTTTTAAATAAAATTCTATATTAAGTCTTAAAATTATATATAAAATTTATATATTTATATGCCAATTTGATTCGATTTTTTTATTCAATACAAAATCTAATCGGATTTTTAAATCGAGTTGGTTTGAAAAACATGTAAGTTTGCACAAACGCATTTGTAGCAATGAGGAAATTTTGTTTTGAAACAATTTGAATTAATGTACGCGATTATATTTTTCATGCTCAAATTTTCTATTTACGAGGGTAGATGATTCTGATACCAAAAATACTAATACCACAAATCAAACAAAGAAAGTGGAATTAATAGGTTATTTGCAATCATCAGATTTTTGGCGGTATAATCAAAGACTCTATGCAAATTTAAAAGCACGAAACAATTATTTAAAAACTCGGCAATTAATCCATTGACTTCAATATTTGCCAAAGAAGCCTCAAGCAGCATCAAACATTTATGATGAGATCCATGCAAATTAATGTGGTATATTCGTATCATAATATATCCAAAAAAAAAAAAATTAGCACTCATAGTCAATTCTAAATGTGAAGTATCGTATTGGTGAAATTGAATACTAAAAAATCAACATATCCTCTCTTTTCTTCTTGAGAAAAAACAGACAAAAAATTTAGTATAAAAGAGTTTTCCTTTTCTTTATTTTATAGATATAAATTTTATCAATCAGTAATAATAATGCTACTTCTTGTTTGGATGGTTGTTACGTATCGTTTGATAATGTATCGTATCGTATTATATTGTACTGTATCATTTGATGAATATAATGTTTGGATGGATTATATTATTTTGGCATCGTTTCATGGTATCACGCACCTGTGATATAATGAATAAACTTGCAATGTTATAAAGAAAAATTATTATACGGTATATAAAACGTAGGATAAATGATAAAATAAAATTATTTAATAGTAATGAAGGATGAGAATGAGAGAAAAATACAAGGAAACAACGCGACCACACCAAATTGATCGTTACATAAAGTAGATCATTTCATCGTTACGTAATGACAGATTTAACGATACGATACAATAAAATTTAAGTAACAATCAAAACAAATATTGTATTTGAAATAACAATACAACAACCATCCAAACAAGCTGTTAAAGGTGATACCATAGTTTTCTTTAATTAATCAAATGGGCGAAATGTTTATTAAAAAAATAATAATTATTATTTATGTGTTGTTTAATAACCATCTTTCCATCCCTTTCCCTCTTCCTTTTGTGAACCAAACATTATTAATTATAATATAATGCCTACATAAATCAGGAGGAAAAAAACACAGATTGCTCAGATATACAATAAATTCAATTTCCTCAACCCTTACAATAAAAACATGTCATACATAATAGTAATAATCTCTTCCTTACAAAGGAAACTCGGAGGGACCAAAGCTTTGTTCAGATGGCGAAGTCCCCTTCAATTCCCCACGTGCAAGGTAATTAAAACAGTATTATGTAAAAGGAACAAAAATTGGATTTTTCATGTCTGCGAAAATCTCATATCTTTTTCTTTTGGATCATCAAGATTAACTGTTTTTTCTTGAATTTGATGATCTTTATATTGGTTTTGCTGAGGATAGAATTTTTGGGGTTTTGCCAATTATCGTATTTGCTCCTTGTTGTAATATGTAAAACACTCATTATCAAGTTTCAGTATTGAATAGTGAAATCTTAGCAGCTAATTTGATACTATGCTTATAATGACGGTTTAACAACAACAACTACTGCTATGCCTCAATTCAAACTAG
Source organism: Nicotiana noctiflora (assembly GCA_032618575.1). Taxonomy (NCBI): domain Eukaryota; kingdom Viridiplantae; phylum Streptophyta; class Magnoliopsida; order Solanales; family Solanaceae; genus Nicotiana; species Nicotiana noctiflora. The sequence continues at coordinate 10,841 of JASVEL010008199.1, read as the reverse complement.
TTGGTCTCAGTTCATCAAAAAGAATTTATTTATATTGTATTTTTGGCTGAAAATTTGCATTGTTGTATGGTCATAGCTTAAATTTGCATTGTGGAGTTGTCATACGACGCAGAAAGAAATATCTAGGCGGTCCTTTTTAATCAGAATATTGCTGAATGTAATTTGAAGTTCCTACAGAAATGATTTTTGTTATGTTTAGCTCACCTTATCGGTACTTGGTAGGAAAATTGTGACTCGAATTTTGATAAATGTAGGTTTCTAATTGTTTCATTCATATCTAACTCCTAAGGGAAGAAAATATCAGCAGTAGATGTGAGACGGGGCAATTAAAAAGGAGTCTTTTGCTATTTGATAATGTATTTAAGTTTTACTTGGACCGTCTTTAGGCATAACACAATAGTGATCTAACTGTTAAAAAATTTCACAAGAAAATAAAAATCATAAAGTTTTGTACAGGAACTTAATAGCAGCTAATGGATGTCATCTAGGATGGTATAGTATAGTGATTCTAGCCGGAGTTTTAATAGTGGTTAATGAATGTCAATCAACGATGCTGTAGTTAAGCTATACCTTCTTTCTTTTTTCCCACAGAGACTGGGCATAGGCGTGTGACAGTACATAACAGCCACGGTGAGGAACTTGTGGGTGTGCTACATGAAACAAATTCCCCGGAGCTTGTAATTATCTGCCATGGTTTCAAGTCATCGAAGGTTTGTTACAATAATCAGAACATATATGAGTAACAGCTCTTATATGGCTTACTCATATTGTCATTTGTCTGATTTTTGCTTAGATATTCTTCTTTGTTGATATACCTGTTTTGGTGATCCCCTATAAAATATTGCTTTTGCCACAGGAATATGCATGCTTAGCTTGAATTTGGTATTAAGTTCTTTTAGGAACTTCTTTTTGCTATAACTGAGTGTAATTTTTTTCTGAGAAAGATGTTCTCTCGATTCTATGTCTGTCCTCCCCCCCACCCCAAAGCACTCCACCTCCTCCACCTAGAAAGAACAAAGAAAAAGAAAGTTTATCTTTACATTTTTATCTCACTACCTGTAAGCATTTTGAAACTAAATGGCTGCTTTCAATATCTGAATACTCTCATGATAACTTCTGTCCCTGGAGAACATATGAATTGCATCCTAGGAAATATGTAATGTATCAGTGCATCTACTTGTCCTTGTATATGCCACTACTCCTACTGACTACTGTATTATGTTTTAGTATTGTCGAATCTAGTTTGCACAGATGCTTCCTTTCTATCTAAAAAGATGTGTTTATTGCTTTATTTCCTAAGATGAAAATTCATCTGAGAGAATCTGCTTGAGATTGGACATACGGGAGCAGAGGCCTAAATGGGTTGAACATTTTACCCTCTACATTATTATGTGATTCAGTCCAGCAACATTCAACTCTTTTGCTGGGTTGACTAGTAGTCTTATTTACTAAATTTTTCTTTAACTTCAGGATCGGATCCCCATGGTGAATCTTGCTGCTGCTTTAGAGAAAGAAGGAATCAGTGCCTTCCGCTTTGACTTTGCAGGAAATGGGTATGTTCAAATACTAAAACCAATATACGAACCTCTAGGTTACCAAAATAAATGGAAAGGGAGGGAAACCTGTGAACTTTATTCTCCTCCTACTCTTGATCTTCCAACTTAGATTTACTCAATGTAGAAAGGATTATTGAATAAAGATGCATCCCGCCTCACCTTTTTAGAAAGCTGAGGAAAATCTACTAGGTGTATCTGTTCTTATAAACGTAAACATTTGTTGGGTTATTGAGGAACTAAATATATATGCATCTGGATTGCTGCTGCGTAAGCATATGGACCCAAGATACATTTATTTAAGTTTCATAAATTTTTTCTCTCTTTTTGTCTTTTCCTTTTCGCATGCAAGTAATATGAGCTGCTCAATTACTTTGTTCATACAGTTTTGTGAAAGATACATTATATTGGCTTCAAGTAGCGCAGTTTATCCTCTTAACTTTAATTGCAACTGGCTCTTTCCAGCTTGTTAAATTGGAATCTTAGATATAGGGTGCTGTCAAATAAGTCTTCTCTTTAATCATTCTCAGGATCTTGAATTGACTTATGTTTCTCATAGCATTATATTCTCTATATAGAGATGATAAATTTCTAATTTGTAAATTTTATGAAGACAGGAAAAAACAATTGAAATGAACTACTGAAGAGTCACTTTATTTTTGGTGTCAGTGAAAGCGAAGGTTCCTTTCAGTATGGTAACTATCGTAGAGAAGCTGATGATCTTCGTGCCATAGTTGAGCACTTTCATGAGGAGAAACGTTTCATAGCAGCAATAGTTGGTCATAGCAAAGGTATAGCCTTTGAAAGCCAATTTATGTGTGATCTTGTGAATCTACAGTGTGTTTCTCCTTCCCTTCCCCCCTTTCTCGTTCTCTAGCTCAAGAGACAGTACCACCATACTGGCATAGTACGTGCAGTCTACTAACATATGTTTTCCTGGAGGAGTAGCAATGCTAGTTTTGCTGTTGTTTGATTTGACATTGATAGAGCGAAGTTTTCTTGTGACATTACTGCTTATCATGCTTGAAGCTTTCACAATTGATATTTACATTTTGTCCTTGCAATTTTTCTTGAATCTGCTGCTTTGTCTTTTAGTTTAGGGAGAGGCTGTAACTACTTATGCAGTGCATGAAGATTGATACCCTTTCTTTGTTTGTAGGTTAACTTTGCTCATTACGTCATCTGCAAGCATTGGCTTGATTTGAAAATTTAATGTTTAAACTCAACTTTCCAATACTGTTATTCCAATATGAGCTTTTCCAACATTGAAGAAGGATTTCCTATCTAAGTAAATATTTCTCCGTTAGAATCAAATTATGATCACTGATTTAGCAATTCTGAATTTACCTTTACGTTTAAATTTAACTTTAACAGCTAACAGTAAATGTTGACAACCCACATGTTCTACCCAGCAATATATGGTCCTGCTAACCATTGATGTCTATGATGATATTTTCTCTTGTCCATATTCTGCATAAATTGTTATTGGTAAGAGCTGCACGAATATTTTGAGTTGTTATGATAGTGCTCTATTGATCTCTCAGGCTACAATCAAATTAACAAGGAAAGAGAGTATCATATTATCCCACAATTTGTCTTGTATCCACTTTTTATAATCAACACATTCTGCGGCTTAATTTAGATTCAATAACCATATCTCGAACTTATTTCCCGGGAAATTGTATCGCTGCTAGTATTCCTGCTGAAAGTGTTTTTTTCGCGATAAATTGCCTACAGGAGGAAATGCTGTGCTCTTGTATGCTTCGAGGTACAAGGATGTACAAACTGTCATTAATATATCTGGCCGCTTCAATCTTGAGAGAGGGATAGAGGGCCGCTTGGGCAGAGACTTTAAAGAAAAGATAAAGCAGGATGGTTTTATTGATGTTAGAAATAGAAAAGGTATGCTTAATAGCCTTCTTTACGTTTGTTCTTCATAATCGACATATTTCTATCCCATTTTTGGGGCTGGATGATCTTTAGTCTGGAATATTGGACGTTTCACACTTCTATGCATTTCAAGGGATAATAGTAATCAACCACCTAGGGAGGTAGTGGACATGGTTAGATGACATGTCTCACATGGTCTGGCTGGTTTAGCTCATGAGTATCACTTCGGAATATGGTATAGCTAATTAGACCAGACATGGGCGGCAAATGGGAGGTGCAGCACAAGTTTGGTTGATGAGCATGACATAGTGCTATGCTTGAAATAGTCAACTTGCAACGATTACAAGTGTAGTTGTGCTCAATGGCAAGTGCATGCTTATCAGACTGGCAGGAGCAAAGCAGTGGTGCGCCTATTTGCCAAGCATGTCTGTGGGTCATTTGCAGGGTATGCTGGTCCATGTGCGTATCACAGGCACCTGTTCAATCAAGTGTAGCATTAGAATCTGAATTAGAAGGACCTTGCGTAGGAAAGTAGCGTGCAATGCTGCTCTGCCACTAACTAGTTTTGGCCTGCCAGTTGCATTATCCTTGTGGTGGCTTGCCTTTACTTGCGGACCTGGAAAAATTTGTGGTTGCTTTGTAATGGAAGTATGCACCTTGTAAGAGACAAACTTCCTTTTTTGATGGCAAACAATTTCATCAATAAAACACCAAAATGTTGTCAAATAATATGTAGGGGATGTGTGCATGAATCAACCAGAATCAATCATAACGATCCATCAAGTTTGTCCAGCTATCTATACAATATTCTAATTCTCTCCTTTACACCAAAAATACTCTTTTTATGCTTTCCGCATTGTTCTTGCAATTTCAGAGTCTTCTATTTCTTTCATGCTATGTGCACCAAAACAGGAGAGTAGGCAGGTTGCCTTCAGTTGTTAATCCTCCACACTGCCATCTCTTGATATTTGCAGGAAGGTTAGAGTATCGTGTCACTGAGGAAAGCTTGATGGACCGTCTTACAACTGATACTCTTGGAGCATGTCAAAGTATCCCCAAAAGCTGCAGGTCAGGCATTGATATTGATTATAACTGAGTGATTCTTAAGTATTCACGTCATATCTCAGTGTATGACTAAGTTGTTCCGACACTTCAGTTTAGGTGCCACACCCGTGTCGACACGACACTAGTATGGGTGTGGGTATGGGATCTGTACAACCACAACGGACGGAAAAATTCGATCCAAGATATCATTTGATTCCCGAAATCAGAATCAAAACTAGGATAAATTTGAAGAAAATAACATACCTTATCTACGACATCAATCCTTTACTTATTTACAACTTGAGAATAAAAAAGAAATCCACACTTTACAAGCTACACGTAAGTATCCCACTAAATTTCTTACAAATTTAGAGATATTTTTATTATTTTTATTTTTTCTGAATTAATTTTAGCCGGGTCCCCGCACCCTTATCCCTACTAGGATCCGTATCCCCGAATCTTAGCATTTACAACTCGAAGGATCCGAACTCTAGATCCGCACCCGTGTCCGAGCAACTTAGTTGTATGATACATCCTTTTCAACAGTTAGGCGTTTATTCGTTGTCTGTGCACATAATGTGCATGTCTCAATATGCGGCCACTTTTGCTTGTGAATGACAATTTGTTTAAAACTTGACAATTATGTACTAAACCTGCTGGAATAATATACAGGGTGTTGACGATCCATGGTACAGTGGACGAAATGGTTCCAGTTGAAGATGCAATGGAATTTGCCAAAAATATTCCAAATCATAAATTACACATTATCGAAGGAGCTGATCATGAATTCACCACGCATCAAGATGAGTTGGCTTCAGTTGTGGTGGCCTTTGTGAAAGAGGGTCTTTGCGGAGATTACATGGCTATGCTATCTGAGTCATGCAAAGGAACTAGTGGATATATACATTCACGATTCTGATCCAATGTCCTGTGCTGCATACAAGTTACCGTTTACCAACACCACCAAGTAGACAGTGAAATAGCTTGTTCGCGAACATAGGCACTGCTTTTACCTTTATCTCATCATTAATGAAAGAAAGTTTTGACGGACCGAATGCCAAAACTCAGTTCAAAGTGGAATTGCACGAAGGTTAGTAGTATATCAGAATGTATGGATACTACATAGGATGGGGAAGAAAACAAGAAAGGATATGGTAAAGTACTAGGTTCTTTTCGTCTTTTCCATGTTTTCTTGGGAAGAAGCTCCCTTCGAGGAAATGGGCCTTCATGCCATTTACAATGTAGAAATTAAGAAAGTGTTCTTTTCAGATATCTTATGTGTAATATAGACCTCTTACGTGTGAAAGTAAATCTCTCGTGTGTAAAAAAAAGAGATTAAGGGTCATAAAACTAAAAACAAGTTTGTAAAGACTCGCAAACTTGATTTACCGTAGAATTTCATATGAAAGAGGACATTGATTTATGCATGATGCTAAACTATGCGTTCAAATTGCTTTTTGTTCATTTTCTGTGGTGTTGTGAAAGTCAGAGCCGCACACATTATGCTGAATTTCTGATATGCTACTTTTTGCTCAGTTTCCAGCATTAATACAGTCGAAGGCTTCACAAGAAGGTCCTAATCATCTCATGAGTTCAGCATTTTAGACGAGTTACAAAAAAGTTTGACTTCTTTGCTTGAACATTTTGATTTTACAAGCCAATAAATCCTTCATCTCAACCTAAGACAATGTCCTCTGGAATTTTTAGACTAGGAAACTTCTCTCTTCAGTCGCTACGCAAGCCAAGAAGTTACTGGACACATCTGCCAAAATGACAAAGTAACGATATGGGATGACTGGGAGCAAGTCTATGTAGCCAAAACTAACTTGGACAAGTAATTCATAACCCAAAGTTTGCATATAAGTCTTGAAACTGGTTATCAGAACCCCAAGCATTTGGTCGTACAATTTTACACCCACAACTCTACCAGCTCCAAATACAAAAAATACTTTCCCTAAAACTCAGAACCCAAGAAGGTGTGATGGGTTATAACAATACTATAGCTCCTATTCAAATGACAGATGGAAACTCTTGGCCTCTCGTCTTTATAGTTTGTCTTAGTGATTTAAGCTGCAACAGTCTTTGGCTTCGCCCCAATTTTTTTCCAAGAAACACTGGGCATTATCTGCTTTGTATCGACACGATCCTTATATTGAACAGCAAAGTTCAGTAGTGAGTCAAGAAGAGAATCAGAAAGGAGGTGGGGTTGTAGGCCCAGCTCAATTAGCTTAGTATGTTTGGCATTGTAGTAGTGTTCCTCTGCCTCTACTCTTGGATTGGGTACCGATATGGTCTTCACCTCAAGGCCAAGCTTTTCCCCTGCTTTTGTGACAAGGGCTGCAAGCTCATTTACTGAAAACTGTTCTGTAAATTGATTGAAAACACGGAACTCTCCTGGGTTTGCTGGATTGGCAATTGCAATCTCAACACATTGAACTGTATCTCTAATATCTAAATATCCCCTGGTCTGCAAGACGCAAAAACATACATTAGAAAAGCCAGGAATACTATGAAATGGTTACTGACTTATCGGTCAGGAGGTAATTGGTCAAGACACACACAAAATAAATACAAACAGTAAGCATGTCAATGAACAAAGAAAATCAAGCCTCAATTTTCTTGCTGATCCAAAATAAACCCTATTAAATTTCACCTTTTATCATTTTCCTAGTGACCAGACTGGCTCCTTCTTTCCACTTTTTGTTTTCCAGGATAATTGTGTTAGATACATTATATGAAGTGAGGTCAGTCAATTCTTGACAGTTTCAATTCCCAGCAACAATCTTCAATTTTACAGAAGCAACACAACAGCAACAACAGTATAATCCCACTTAGTGGGGTCTGGGGAAGGTAGTATGTACGCAAACCTTACCTCTACCCTGAGGTAGAGAGGCTGCAGCATCCTTCTCTCCAAGAACTACCCACCTTGCTCTTGGGAGACTCGAACTCACAACCTCTCGGTTGGAAGTGGGGGTTGCTTACCATCAGAGCAACCCCTCTTGTCTATTTTACAGAAGCATCCATGGTTTTTTCTATTTGAATTAAAAAAAGCAAGAGGAAGGTAGGATATGTCAGCTTATATTTAGCAGTCAGGGCAGAAGCAGTCGGGGACTTGGGGCAGACTGTATGCAAAATAGGTTTACACTTCAGCATTTTTTTTTGGATAAGGTAAATAGGTCTGCAGTTCAGCATTTTCTTTTGTGGATAAGGTAAATAAGTCTACAGTTCAGCATTTTGAGCATTTGCTACATAGAACGTTTCTCAGTCCCTATATCCTTATCATACGCTAGTCTTCGGCAATGAACAACTGACTAGCTACTTAGCTCTCTTTAGATGAGATCATGACAAAGTAGTCTGTACAGATCATGTCACTGATTATCGAAGTTCACCCCGTTTATGGTCCAAAGAACAATTCTTTTTGGTCTTACAGAAGAATTACAAAAGTATGAGAGATGGATTAGCAATTTACATCAAGTGAACATTTTGTGATCCATTTTCAAAGTAGATCTTTTATTTCTGCATTTGAAGAGAGCTAGAAAAGCAATTCACTTGAGGATCTGAGTATAGAGCTCAAGATTTCTTCAATAGTATTAGTTGGTTATTCGTTAAAATGTAGTACTACATGGAATGGGAGGAAGATCCTACCTGCCCTCCTTTACCATATACTGTAAGTGGATGTCCGACAGCAGCCTGAACACAGAACCGATTTAATGCAGTTCCAAATACAGCATCATAATCAAGTCTGTTGACCAGATCTTCATGCATTGCAGTTTCGTCAGTCCTCACCCCATACACAACTCCCTGGTTCAGGTCGGTAGCTCTGATTCCCCACGCCTTGCAAGTAAAAGCTATGTTGTGGGAATCATGGACTTTACTCAAATGATAGAAAGAGCTTGCTTGTTTGGGATAAGGAAGAGTATCTGTTCTTCCATTATGAGTGATAGTTATAAAACCTTCTTCAATATCTATGTTAGGGGTCCCGTATTCTCCCATTGTCCCGAGTTTGACCAAATGACACTCTTCCCTAAACTCCTTTATGGCAAAAAGTACATTAAGTGTCCCTATCACATTATTATGTTGGGTAAAAACAGCTCTTGACCGATCAATCATAGAATAAGGAGCAGAACGCTGCTCTCCAAAGTGGACAGCAGCATCAGGTTCAAAGGATTTGAAGGCTTCTGCCAGGAAATCAAAGTCACATATATCACCAACAAACAGTTGAATGTCTTTTCCTGTCAGAGATTTCCAACGCCTAATGCGGTTATGGATAGATGAGATGGGTGTTAGAGAATCTAGACCAAGCTGGTGGTCAAATAGGCGACGAATAAGGTTGTCAATAATGGCAACTTCATAACCCTTGTTGGATAGGTGGAGAGCAGTAGCCCAGCCACAATAGCCATCACCACCAATAACCATGACCTTCTTTCTAGTGGAGGCAGCATCAGTGCTCTGTTGAGAGCCTGAGTCGTTCTGAGTTGTGGCTTCTTGGCTCATAGAAACAGCCGAAGCTCTGACCACATATTGTGCAGACTTTTTCCTTTGCAAGCTTAGCTTTTTCAAAGGTGAGAAGGAAATTCCCATATTAAAAGATGTTGGAAAAGGAGTAGAACATTGGTTAATTGACTTGAAATGCAGCTTGTTGCTGGAAGAGACATCTAAAGAACAAGTGGTAGAAAGTAAATGTGCCATGATAACCGCCTCGACTTGAGCCTACCAACTTTCTTAAACCTGCAGAACGAAGACAGAAATCAGAGCAGAATATAGACTCCAGTACTTTGTCTAGGAGGTACAAGCAAAATGGAAAAAGAACTAGCCAAAGTGCAAGAAGAAGAACAAATTTTTAGATGATCGAGAAAATGCCTGTGAGTTAGCGGGCCCAACCCACAAGAGGGTGCACACAGAAAATGGCATCTGGAAACTTTGGCTGATGTAATATCAGTCAAGATCAGTACTTGAAAAGGTAGAGTTGCTTAATATAAAAGATTTAAAAACACAGATATTTTTTTATCAAAATCATGATGACACTTGCACCACTAATAGGGACCTCAGCATGAACAACTTGAAAAGACATGTCAGAATTCCACATCTGTTAAGTTTGTAGATTGTAATTTCCTTGTACTTTCTAGGAAAATCCTCACCATTTGAACTGTATTTGGAGCTTAATTAGGTCCAAGGTTCATTTTCTTAACAAGATCAAAGGCCAAATAGCATTGTCAAACATATTAAGTCCAGCATCACAAGAATGTGCAATTGGAACCAAGCAACGGATCCCGATGGAATACAACTTCATAGTGCAAATAGACTGGAAACATGAGTTGATTTTTCCAGTATCATAGCAAAAGCATTGTTTCAAAAAGATAGTTAAATGAAACAACAACCTTCTTTCCTCGCTTGAAATAATGATAAGGTCAGTTACACCATCATAGGGTAACAATGCAGTAGTTTCTTTCAGAGCAAAGCCCAAAATGGCAAAACCAAATAACCTTTTTGCCAATGATGGATTTTGTGCCACAGAATGCTCGAAGAACCAAAGACATTTCCGGAACATACATAAACTCTCCTCCCACTTATTCTACTCCAGAAATCCGCCTCCCACTTGGTTTACTCCAGAATCCTTATCTGATAGATCATTCATGTTGACACTATTTAGTCAAACCCCAACCCAAAAAACAAAATCACTCTATCTTCAAGTTCATCAACAGCCAGCAACTAAAGTTCATCCATTTTAGCATTGCCAAACTCATGTTTTTGGGATTCAATTATAGTTACTCCTATCTATAAGCCCAAAATTACTCAAACCATACAAGTGCACAACACTCAGCCAGTAGTAATAAAAATACTAACTTCTACTAGCGATATGATGACAAGTTAACCATTTAATTGGAGAGCTTCCGCTTAATTATGGGCATCACTTATCTCCCCCCCCCCCCCCACACACACACACACACAAAAAATAAAACACCTTATCAAGAAAATTTTGATATGCAGTTGATTTACGAGGCAATATCAAGATTCTGACTTTGGTAGACAAGAAACTAGATCAGAAAAAAAACCCAGTTGATTACACAAGCCAAAAATTTCAAAGAAGCAAACTTTTGAAACTAAAAAGGTCACCAAATGTTGAAGCAACTTCTAAAATTAGAAGGGTCATAATAATTTTCAAAGAAGCAACTTGTAATACTAAAAGGGTTACCAAAAAAGCAACTACTGAAACTAAAAGGGTCACCTTGAGAATAGGGCGATGCTTGCTAGAGATAGAATTGGCAGAGAGAGAAAGAGGTACCCTTAGCTAAGTTTTAGCTAAGATTTTCATTTTGTCTGGGGAAGCATCATTGTTTAAGCTGAAGGGATATT
>JASVEL010008198.1:0-29206 GCA_032618575.1 Nicotiana noctiflora | reverse complement strand
TAAGTATACTGGAACTCCAGCATAATATACTTTAGTTTCAGCAAGTATAATTGTCCAGTATAATTGATAATAGGAGAAATCTAGGTGATTTAGCTATTTTTTATGATTCCGCTTAATTACATTTCAATGGCATGATATGGATAATTGATAAAAACAAAAATTGGCTCTAATTGTGATTTGTGTACATTGCAGGGTGAGAAGCTTATAAGATACTTTCAAGAGGCTATTGAAATGATTTATGAGCAAAAACGACCCCTCGAAGTTGAGTGCGTGCAAGGACAAGACGAAAAATTGGAGGAAGTCAAGCCCCAAGTGCGCGAAGTCGCGCGGTAGTTCGTGCGCATTACAGGCCGAGGCAAAAAGGTGCGCGAAGAGACGCGCGAAGGGCACGCGAGTTTGCGCGGTGCCGGTCTGGAAAAGAGCTAGTTGGGGGTAAAATTAAAAATCTGGAGAGAAATTCACTTAACCTATTTAAAGTCAAGCTCGCCCATGGTCAAATCACCAAGGTTTTCATAGTTTAGTGTAAGAAATCGAGAGGCAAGGAGGAGTTAGGAATATCAAGTTCTTCTTTTCTTCGCTTAGTCTTTGCTATTTTGTGATGAAATTGAACCTAGTTGTGATGCACACTAGCATGAGTAGCTAAAACTCATTGTTCTTGGGTTGTGATTTAGCCATGATTATTGTTGTTTGATATTAACTTGACCTTGATTATAGTTCATTCATATATGGTTGTTTCTTCAATTTTGGGTTTAATTACTTTATTGTCTGGCCAACATTTAGGTTCTATTTACTATCTATGTTATTCTTGGGAAAGCCGTGTTTAGATTAGAAGAGTTAAAGAGAGAATGAGCTTAACCCTTAGGGGGGCGGATTTGTGGTTAGGATAGGAATATACCTAATCACCATACTTAATTAAATATTATAATCTTAATGCATTCTTAGTAGATTAATTCCATAGGAATATAGGTGTTAATCTATTGACGATAGGTGATTAGTACTTCGGGAGAAGTCTATGAGAGCGTTTAGTGATTAATTAGCAACCATGAGTAAATTATATGAAAGGGAGAGTTAATTAAAACTCAATACGATTGGTGAATCGATCACAACCCTGGAATACTTGTCTCTATTGAATACATAACAATCAACTCGTTACTTGACAATTTAGTTATTAATTAGAATTGTAGTTAGCATAATTAAACTCTTGAACTCAAATTTAGCTTGACGGAATAACAATATTGGTGTGTTTGTGAGTAGTTGATATAAGTCTATGTGGGTTCGACACTCGGCCTATCACTTTATTACTTGTATGACCACGTATACTTGTGTGTGCATTTAGGAGCAACAATTTTTTTGCGCCATTGCCGGGGACTTGAATATTAGCTACTTGCTAGTTTTTTTCCTTTAATTGTTTATTTCGTTGAGTCTAACGTTACTTGATTGTTGCTCGGATCTCAGGAACTTTGATTGAATGCGTTGGGTCAGAAGCTAGAACTGACTTCAAGGATTTGATCCGGAACCTGAGAGAGCATTTTACAGGAGGTTGAGGGAAGCAGGGGACATGAATAATATTCAGGCACTTGTTCGATTTCTTGTGGACATGGAAGATGAGCAACCCATGGTTGTTCAGGAGGTGACGATGCCCTGCATTGTTAATGTCACCTCCAGTATAGTGAAGCCCAGGATCACCGGGCACTTTGAGATGAAACAGATCATGATCCAGCTGCTTCACGCAAACAGACAATTTATGAGTCTTCCAGACGAGGATCCACAGTAGCATATTCTGAACTTCTTGGAGATTAGTGATACTTATATCACTAACAGGGTCACTCCAAATTATGCGAGGCTTACACTTTTTCTATTCTCTCTGTTGGGTGAGGCTAAGTGATGGCTAAAGGCAGAACAAGCAAATTCCATTACATCATGGAAAGATTTGGCAAGAAAATTTTTGGCAATGTTCTTTCCTTCAGGCAAAACTACAAAGATCAGAAGTGAGATAGTTGCCTTCAAACAAAAAGCGGGAGAGTCTTTATACTCGGCTTGGAAAGGTTCAAAGGGCTACTTTGAGACTCTCCTCATCACAATCAGACGAATGAAGTGTTAGGTCATACTTTCATAGAAGGATTACATTCTGAAACAAAATTCGTAGTAGATGCTGTAGCTGGGGGTCAATTGTTGGAGAAAAGATTTGCCGGGATATATGCATCACTGAACAAATTCTCCAAGAGCAATTTGGATTAGCAAGGAGAGATGGGCAGACACACAGTGCAAAAGTCTGTAGGGGTTCTTAAGTTAGATATCGTCTCCAGCATTAGCCGTGCAGATTGCTACGCTGGCCAATCAAGTCAACCAAATGAACTTGAATATCAACAAGCAACAAGTACAACTGATACAAGAGGTTCAGGATTTTTGCGAAATATGTGGAGAAGGACACACAAGCGACATATGCCCCGCCAACCCAGAGTCTGTATGCTTTGTGGGAAATTCAAATAGGAGCCAAGCAAATCAATATGGGAACACCTATAATCCCAATTGGAGGAACCACCCAAACTTCTTTTGGGGTGGAAACCAAGGCACTCAGAATCAATACAAGTCTCAAGCACCTCAATAGCAGTATAGACCACCGCAAGGTAAAAACAAGCGAGCCTACAAGCCACATTAAAGACATATTTAAAAAAATGATGGCTGAACAGCAAGCTTTTGACACAACAGTGAGAAATTTGGAGCATCAAATGGGACAGCTTGCAAGTTCTCAAAACACTAGACCAGCTAGAGCTTTTCCAAGTGATACTGAAGCAAATCCTATGGCAGCCCTGAATGCCATGTCTGTGAGAAATGGAAGAAAACTCGAGGAGTTCTATCTAAAAAGATGAAACAAGTGACTTTTAATGAGAGGCCAGCCACTATAGAATCAACATCAGAGAAAGCCCCGAAGCCAAAGAAACCAGCTAGAGAGGCAGTGGCTGAGAAGCCCCCACAATTGGTTGCAAGGCCACAACCTCCATTCTCTCAAAGATTGCAGAAATTAAGAGACAATGCCACATATAAAAAAATTCTTGATATCTTGAAGTAGGTACAGATTAATATTCCATTGGTTGACATCTTACAAGAGGTACCCAAATATGTAAAGTACATCAAGGACATTGTGGAAAATAAAAGGAGGCTGACCGAGTTCGAGACTATGGCACTCACTAAGGAGTGCAGTATTCAAGGCAAGTTACCTCAGAAAGTGAAGGATCCGGGTAGTTTCACTATCCATATCTCCATAGGTAAACATGTTGTTGGGCGAGCTTTATGTGACCTTGGAGCGAGTGTTAATTTGATGCCGCTATCTGTGTTCAGAGAGTTGGGGTTGGGTGAACCAAGTCCAACGATAGTTATTTTACAGTTAGTTGATCACTCCATTGCTTATCTTGAGGCAGTGCTTGAATATGTGCTAGTTCAAGTGGGTTCCTTTATATTCCCCGCTGAGTGGGTTCCTTTATATTCCCCGCTGAGTGGGTTCCTTTATATTCCCCGCTGATTTTATTATTCTGGATTACGAGCCTGATCAGGAAGTCCAATTTATTTTGGGGAATCCATTCCTATCCACGGGTCGAGCTATTATTAATGTCTGCGAAGGAAATATGACGATGAGAGTAGATGACCAGGTGGAGGTATTCAATGTTTATAGAGCGCTGAAGTTACTAGCCTATTATGAAGAGTTATCCATGATCTTTGTGGTGGAGAGTAATGCTACTTCGTTAGTATCCTATTTGAGCCCTACAGATCCTGTTGAACAAGTATTGATTAGGGATTTAAAAAATAGTTACGATGAAAGAATAGAATAGATCGAGCAAGTGCTAGATAAGTCCGGCAGTTATGTACATGGGTTCAGAAAATTTGAAGAGTTGGACAGACATGTTGCTCTGACACCCCCCCCCCCTCCCCCAGGCCATCTATTGAAGAAGCTCCAGAGCTAGAACTCAAGCCACTTCCAGTACATCCGCGCTATGCTTATTTGGGAAACTCTGAGACACTACCCGTAATTATTTCATCATGCTTGACCAACACGGAAGAAGAAAAATTGCTCAGAGTCCTCCGCAAGCATAAAAGGGTCATTGGATGGACTATAGCTAACATCAAAGGTATTAGTCCCTCATTTTGCATGCATAAAAGCTTTCTAGAGGACGAACACTTCCCCAGTGTAGAGCAGCAAAGGAGATTGAATCCTATCATGAAGGAGGTGGTAAAAAAGGATGTAATCAAGCTGCTCGATGCATGTATCATTTTTCCTATTTCTGGTAGCAACTGGGTAAGCACGGTTCAATGTGTGCCCAAAGAGGGAGGAATGAGTAATAGTTGTGAATAATAAGAATGAGCTAATAACCACTCGCACTATTACGGGGTGGATAATCTACTTTGATTATAGAAGGCTCAATAAGGCAACTCGCTAGGATCACTTCCCACTCCCATTCATTGATCAAATGCTAGACAGGTTAGTCGGGCATGAATATTACTGCTTCCTTGGTGGTTATTCAGGATACAATCAGATTGTTATACGCCCAGAGGATTAGGAGAAAACTATTTTTACTTTTTCTTATGGCACTTTTGCCTTCAAGCGAATGTCGTTTGGTCTTTATAATGCACCAGCCACTTTCCAGAGGTGTATGATGGTTATTTTAATCGACATGGTGGAAAAATTTGTGGAGGTGTTTATGGATGACTTTTCAGTTTTTGGGTCTTCTTATGATGATTGCTTGAGGAATCTAAGAAAGGTGCTAGCCCATTGTGAAGAAACAAATCTGGTATTGAATTGGGAAAAGTGCCACTTATGGTACAAGAATGCATCGTGTTGGGTCACAGAGTATCCGGGGGCGGCATTGAAGTTGATAAAGTAAAGGTGGAGGCGGTTGAAAAATTACCTCCACCTATTTCAGTGAAGGGTGTCTCCGAAGTTTTTTGGGATAGCGGATTTCTATCGGTGCTTCATTAAAGATTTTTCAAAAATTCTTGCTCCTTTGTGTAGGTTGCTTGAAAAAGATGTGACCTTCAACTTTGATAGTGCTTGCCTCAATGCATTTGAAGAACTTAAAATGAAGTTGGTGATTCCTCCCATTATTGTGGCACCAAATTGGTCTTTACCTTTTGAACGTATGTGTGATATGAGTGATCATGCTATGGGGGCAGTGTTAGGCCAGAGGAAGGACTTGGTGTTTTATTCCATCTACTATGCGAGTAAGACTCTTGATAATGCCCAACTGAATTACATCACCACTGAGAAGGAGTTGTTAGCTATTGTGTTGGCCTTTGAGAAATTCCGGGCATGCTTGGTGGGAACAAACGTCATAGTCCATACCGATCATGCAACTATCAGGTAACCAAAGGAGTCTAAGGCTAGATTGATGCGTTGGGTTTTATTGCTGCAGGAATTTGATGTAGAAATACGAGATTGAAAGGGGACAGAGAACCAGGTAGCTGACCATCTATCAAGGTTGGAAAACCACGACCACATGGAGGAGGGTGGCTAAGTTAAAAAAGTATTTCCTTATGAGCAACTTTTTGCTATAACCCACGACCTCCCCCATGGTACGCAGACTATGTAAATTATCTTGTGAGTTTGGTACATGCTCCTAAAATCCAATCTGAATCTAGAAAGAAGTTTTTACATGATGTGAACTACTGGGATGAGCCCTATTTGTTCAATCAATGTGTTGATCAGTTGATGAGCATATACATTCCTGAAAAAGAGGTAGAATTAGTGTTGTATGATTTCCACGCATCACCTTATGGGGGCCATCATGGAGGAGATAGAACAGTTGCAAAGGTGCTACAATTCGGTCTCTTTGGGCTGACTTTATTGAAGGATGCCGATGCATTTGTTAAGAAGTGTGACCAATGTCAGATAACAGAAACAATCACAAGAAGGCATGAGATGCCTTTAAATAACATTCTAGAAGTTGAGCTTTTTAATATGTGGGGGGTAGTTTTATGGAGCCATTTCCACCGTCCAGAGGAAACAAATACTTTTTGCTAGTCATTGACTATGTGTCAAAATTGGTGGAGGCAATTGCTTTGCCGACGAATGATTCCATGGTGGTAGCTGCTTTTGTGAAAAAAGAACATATTCTCTAGATTTTGGAATCCACGTGCCTTAATCAGTGATGAAGGGACTTATTTTTGTAATCGATTGTTGATTAACCTTCTAGCTAAATATCGAGTTCGCCACAGAGTTGCCACAGCATAACATCGACAAACAAGTGGGCAAGCCAATAGGGGTGGGCATCGGTTGGTTCGGTTCGATTTTGAAAATTATTGGTTTTGCCTATCGGTTATCGGTTTACAAATATCATAACTCGATAACCAAACCGATAAGATATTAGTTATCGGTTATCATCTTATCGGTTATTGATCCTTATCGGTTCGGTTATCGGTTTACCCGATAAGATAAAAGTAAAATTAAAAGTGCTCAATTACTCAAACTGAATATCAAAAAATTGCTACTCCTCTAACCATAAATTTCACATGAGTAGAGAAGACACCAAGACCGGCGGTAAGCAAACAGAAAGCATAAATCAGAAGCAAACAGAGGCAAAAATCAGAAGCAAACAGAGGCAAAATTCTTGAGCAAACAGAACAATTAACAAGAAGCAAACAAAAAATCTTGAGCCAAAACTTACACGATGCGATTGACGAGTCAGACGTCTGGTGTTACACGATGTGATTGACTATTTGGAGTTGGGGGCTGCGGCGGAAATACAATGAGAGAGACAAAGACTGAGTGAACTGAAGAGGGAAGGGAATTAGTAAAATAAAACCCTAGTATATACTTAAGGGTAGATTAATAAATTACTTCATTCTTATTGGGCTATTGGTTTTCACCCAATAACAAAAATGCAAACCGAGACCGAACCGATAACCCAATAAAAAAATTATTTTACCCCGTTATCGAATCGTTCACCCAATAACTCAATACCGATAACCCGATAAAGAATTAACGGTCCGGGTTATCGGTTTTACCCGATATATGCCCACCCCTACAAGCCGAGGTGTCAAACAGAGAAATCAAGCTAATATTTGAGAAGACGGTGAGTGTGAATAGGAAAGATTGGGCTGCAAAGTTTGATGATGCTCTATGGGCATATAGAACTGCATACAAAATGCCAATTAGTGTGTCCCCTTACAAGCTATTGTACGGGAAGGCATGTCACTTTTTCGTTGAGCTGGAACACAAGGCATACCGGGCCATTAAGAAGCTGAACATGGAACTTGAAGCCGCAGGTAAGAAAAGGCTTATGCAGTTGAATCAAAAGACGAATTCAGGTTGCACTCTCATGAAAATGCTGCAATATATAAATAAAAGAAAAAAAATGGTACGACAATCATTATTGCGTCACTTTGAGTCAGGCCAATAGGTATTGCTATTCAATTCTAGACTACAGCTATTCCCTGGAAAACTAAAGTCGAGATGGTCATGTCCATTTAAGGTGGTGAGAGTTACTCCTTATCGTGCAATCGACTTGCGAGTTTTAAATGGCGAAAGGAAATTTTTGGTGAATGGTCGTAGAGTCAAGCATTATTATGGAGAAATGATTAATCGTGAGAAGACCAAGGTTGTACTCACTGATGAGTAAGCGAGACACTGCATCGTGCTGCAACGTTAAATCAGGCGCTGGATGGGAGGCAACCCATTGAATTGTTGCAACAATCCTGCCAAAATGTTAAATAAGGCGTTGGTTAGGAGGCAACCTAACGATAATAGTAGTGTTTGATTTTGAGTTTTAATGTGCTAGCAAATGCAGGCGACGAAGGGCAGGTGAAAGAACCATCAACCAGGAACAAAACAGGTGAAAAAATGCAAAAATAAATGCCCAGGGGCACAACTTCGCACCCACAAATTCGGGCACCTGGGCAAAACATTTTGCGTAGAATGCACAAAAGCACGCGAAGACTGTGCGACTTCACGCATAGTTCGTGCATCACACTACCTAACGAGCCCTTAGCGTGTGAAGAGGGTTGCTACTTCGCGCATAAGTTCGCGATGCCCCCACCCCTCCCCCGAAGATTTCCGGCATTTTTAGTATGTTTTCATTTTATTTAATTCTTTTGTTTTAATTTATTTACTAGTAAACCGCCCCCTCTAATCCCTCCTCTCCCGTTTCCTCAAACCCACCCCCCCCCCCCCCGTTCTCCCAAAGGCCTAACCCCTATCACGATCACCAAACCCTCCCCACGACCACTCCGATCTCCTTCCCCAAATTCCAGCACCCCTGTCCTCATCCCCTCTCACGACTTCTACCCCAAGTTCACTAGAACCTCCCCCGTTCCCATTCACCATAGGTATGAGCCCTGGTTTTTAATTTTTCTTTCTTTTTTTCTTTTATTTTTCTCTTTTTATTTTCAAAATTGTTGTGTGTTGTATTTTATGCCATTACTGTATTTAATCTCTGTGATTTGGTATTGCAACTTGGTGAAATATGTTGTGGGGTTAGTTTGTTGTAAGTGTGGGGTGGGGGGTACTTGATTTGAGTTATGTATGAGATATTTTTGGAAGCCATTGTTGCAAGACCCTAAGAAAAAGTGTTAGGAGAGCCTAATGCCCACAAGGTGTTTGTGGAAAGGTTTCAATGAGCATGATTATGTAGTTGTGACTGATTTTCCGTGTGAAGACTGAGTAACCGCATTAAGTCACACTATTGTTGTTGGGCTAAGCCAATGTGTTCATATTTTGTAGGTATTATGGCACCATCGAACAAGCGCCAAGCCGTAGTTCTATCCTCAAGCCGTGAAAGAGCAGCCCCTGCCTATGACAACAACAAATTTCTCTCGCCCACGGCTCAGACTCGTTTTACGGAGAAGGCCGCCAAAACACCAATTCTAGAGAGGGGCATTGACCTCCGTTCGGTCAAGAAATGCTGTCCACACATGTATTCAGAGTTGATGGAGCAGGGCGTATAGTTCTTCATTGATGAGCCAGGGGAGGGTAATGTAATGATCGTGAGAGAATTTTATGCCAATCTGCCTGAACATGTAGACAATGTGGTCATGATGCATCGCAAGGCGGTGGATACCTCTATTGAGGCGATACGCACAACATATCAATTTCCCGACCCTCTTCATGATAATACAAATTTTTATGAGTGGCCCAAACACCCAACAGATGCCAAGTGGAGTCACTTCTTTGATGTAATGTGCGTACCCGGAAAAATGGTGGAGTAGCTGGACTATGGTGAGAAGTTCCACTCCTCCGTTTTAACTCCAGAGGAGAAGCGCTGGCTATATGTGATTAATAGTCACCTCATCCCCTCAAAAAATACTATGGAGGTGAATGGACCCCGTGTTGCTTTAATTTGGTGTTTCGTCAAGGGTCTCTCCTTCGACATGGCTAAAGTGATTCAAGACGAGATGTTTATCTCATGCCCCAATGCTAGTATGGTTTCTTTTTCCCCTCCTTGGTGACTAAGCATTGCAGCAGGTGCAGGTGCCCGAAAATATTCATGTGGACGGACTGGTAAAAAAAGACCACATGATCTGACCTGGCAAGAACACCACAGGACCAGTCCCAGCGGTAGCGGTAGGAGGAGAGGATGAGAGTGGTTCTGATGCATCATTGAAGGACGCGGATGAACAAATGGAGGAGCCAACACTAGCAGCACCGTCAAGAGTAATGTCCTCTTCATAAACTGCCAGGGTGTCCCAGTTCGCAACATTGGAGCAGGAGGTAGCTGGACTACGCTCATCAATGAATGAGTTGGGCACTCGTGTAGATGCGATAGCTGACCGACAATTCAAGTCGAAAAGAAGTTCATGGGTTGGCTGTGAGCTTTGGGGCGTGCATGCCACGTGAAACCTGGAACCATTTCCAACCACGAGTGAAGCTCCAGGGAAGTCTCCTTACCTCACTACTCTTTTAAAATTTAAGCCATGGGGACATGTCTTTATCTTTAAGTGTGGGGTGGGGTACATCGTTGTATGTGTGTATGTGTATGAATTGATTGTTAGGTTTTATCTTGTTTTGTGCTTTTTGACGTTGATAGTGTTGGTAGAAATTAGGAATATTAGTTTACAATAAATAGGCGGCTCAACCCGATGACAGATCCCTTTCGACAGGGTTCTTGAGGAACTAAGTCGAAAAAAAACTTAAAATTGTAGGCTCTTCCTGATGTCGGATCTTTTAGATGATTTTCTTAAAGGAAGTGAGTCTAGAGAAAACACCAAAAAGTTTTTTTTTTTATTTTTTTTCTTAGATATTGTAGCAACTCCCCCTTGGTTTTTCTTTAGGCCGCAGTTCTTTTTCAAGGGTTTAACTTGAACCGGGCATACGTAGTTTTTATTTTTGTTTTCTTTTTTATTTGTTGATTAGGGTGATGGGCTAGGAGCTATAAATTGAAAGAGAACCCATAGCATTGACACACCTAAACACTATAGACCCTAGAGTGTTACGCTTAGTCCTAATTATTGAATCTCACTGAAGGTGTTTTAATTTGTATGTTTGTTACTAAATTGAATGCTCGTAACGGAGTGTCTTGATGAGCTGATATGAGTGAGTCATATGCCATGTGTGGTGAGTATTTGTGTATTCCATGTAGTGTACTTGTATCTAGAACTTGCTCGGTATGTGAGTTGAAGCGAAATCCTAGGTGATGCTCGGTTTGAAAAATGATTTTAGGCTTTCTTTGACCATTTTGAGCTTGATTGCTTATCATAAATAACATTTGTCCCTAGCTAACCCTTTTGAGCCTTTAGCCTTTTGTTTGGCACCTGCATTACAAGCCTATACCTTTTTGTTCTTAATTGAAATTGTTTTGATCATTTTACCTCTTAAAGCACTTTAATTGTAAGAGGAGCGCTAAAAGAAGTAAGAAGGAAATAAGTGTGGGTGGCTTTTGAGTGGAACTAATAAAAGGATGAATGGTGCACTTGTGTTGTAAACAAATACACCACTAGCAGAAATTGAGTGACAAGAAGAATAAACTGGAAAAAAAATAGATGAATATATTGTGTCTTGTTCCAGCTAGTGGGTAAGAATTAATAGAGTACTTAAAGAAGAAAGGAGTATTTGTGTGATGATTTTGTTTGTGAATGAGAAGTGGGTTGAAGAATTTGAGCTGAAAACTTGCTCACGTGATGTGTTAAAGTGCTTTGGAGGTTGAGTTACTACTCTTAAATATATCCTACCCGTCCCTTAGCCCACATTACAACCATGAAAAGTCCTAAATGATTTTTGGTCGAGCCAACCTACATTAGTAAATATTTACATTAAGGGCAAGCCTATGGTACCAACTGCATGCATGTGACTTCTATTGTGAGAGTGAGTGCTTTCATTACTATATGTGAGTGTATGACTCATATGTGTGGATTGAATTCAGTTTTTCTTGATGTTATTGTGAGGGCATATGATTCGTGACGGGAAAGAAAGTCTTGACTTCTGTATAAAGTACTTTGAGGAAGTGTGATATTGCATGGCACTTGAGAGTCAGATTTGAGGCTAGGATTGTTCACTGCTAGGCGTAATGTATGCACATTGTTATAGGTGTAATGCATTAGGGATAATGGTTGAGTGAAAGATTATATAGAGGGTATAGTTTGATTGCTCGAGGACTAGCAATGAATTAAGTGTGGATGTTGATAATAGGCGAAATAGGTGATTTAGCTACTGTTTATGCTTCTGCTTAATTACATTTCAATGACATAATATGGTTAATTGATAAAAAAAATAGGCTCTAATTGTGATTTGTATACATTGCAGGGTGAGGAGCTTATATGATGTTTTTCAAGAGGCTATTGGAATGATTTATGAGCAAAAGTGACCCCTCGGAGTTGAGTGCGTGCAAGGACAAGACAAAAAATTGGAAGAAGTCAATCCCCAGGTGCGCGAAGAACATGCGAATTCGCGTGGTAGTTTGCGCGCATTACAAGCCGAGGTATAAAGGTGCTCGAAGAGACGCGCGAGTTCGCACGGCGCCGGTCCGAAAAAGAGCTAGTTGGGGGTAAAATTGAAAATCTGGAGAGAAACCCACTTAACCTATATAAAGTAAAGCTCGCCCAAGGTCAAATCAGCAAGGTTTTCATAGTTTAGTGCAAGAAATCGAGAGTCAAGAGGCAAGGAGGAGCTCAGATTATCAAGTTCTTCTTTTCTTCGCTTAGTCTTTGCTATTTTGTGATGAAATTGAACCTAATTGTTATGCACACTAGCATGAGTAGCTAAAACTCATTGTTCTGGGGTTGTGATTTAGCCAGGATTATTGTTGTTTGATATTAACTTGATCTTAATTGTAGTTCATTCATATATGGTTATTTCTTCGATTCTTAGTTTAATTGCTTAATTGTCTGGCCAGCAGTTATGTTCTATTTACTATTTATGCTATGCTTGGGAAAGCCGTATTTAGATTAGAGAAGAGTTGAAGAGAGCATGATCTTAACCCTTAGGGGGAGCGGATTTGTGGCTAGGATAGGAATATACCTAATCATTGTGCTTAATTAAATATCATAATCTTAATGCATTATTAATAGATTAATTCCATAAGAATATAGGCGTTAATCTATTGAGGATAGGTGAGTAGTACTTTGGGAGAAGGCTATGAGAAAATTTATCGATTAATTAGCAACCATGAGTGAATTATATAAAGGGACAGTTAATTAGAACTCAATAAGATTGGTGAATCGATCATAACCCTCGAATACTTGTCTCTATTGAATACATAACAATTAACTCGTTACTTGACAATTTAGTTATTAATTAGAATTGTAGTTAGCATAATTAAACTCTTGAACTCAAATTTAGCTTGACGGAATAACAATATTGGTGTGTTAGTGAGTAGTTGATATAAGTCTCTATGGGTTCGACACTCGACCTATCATTTTATTACTTCTACGATCATGTATACTTGCATGTACGTTTGGGGGAAACAATAATATACTCGAGTGTCGAGCAACGGTGCTCCAGTCTCTAGTATATTATACTGGAGTCAGCAAAGTATATCTGTCCAGCATAATATGCTGGAGTTTATACACTGGTGCACCACACTCCAGTAAGTTATGCTGGACCAGTATGTGTTGCATCAAAATAGTGGCTATTTTTTATTGACTTAGTAAACGATGTTATTATTAAATGGCTAGTCCAAAAACTGGCTATAGCGTGCTATTTTTACGTTGATTTAAAGTAGTTGATAAGCATAAGGTTTTTACCTAGCTATGCTATATTTAAAACCTATTTACCAATATTTTTTATGGTTTGTACTTTTTAATAAGTATCTAAGTTTTTATAACAAATTGCGTAGATTTCTCCTTAAAAGAATCTCATCTCGTTATTAGTATCTTCAATTAAGGGATTTCATTATATCATTTCCTTTTTTTCGTTTCCTCTTCTCTTTTTTTTTACATCAAAATCCCTTAATCTACCCTCACAATCTCCATCTTCTCTCTTCCACCATTGGCGACAGCTTTATATTATTAAATCATCAATTGCATCATTCTTTTATTGGGAGACCGGACAACACTGTAAATTAAAAAATATTCGGAAATTGTATGGTAATTGTATTATAATTTTAATTGAATTGTATTAGATATATCAATGCGTAATATATAATTATACCATATTTGTATCACAATTATATCTTACTTGCAGTAATTATCATATATTTGTGATATAAACTCTGAAATTCGTCATGAACTCAAAACTACTCATTATTCAGATACAAATTTGATACAATTCCGAAAGTATTCTTACACGGTATTGATACAATTTAAGATCGATTCTAAACTTAAATACAATATCATATTATATTTATATTACCATTGTATTATATATTATTTTAGTTACAAATTGCGATACAATTATGATACAATTCTAGATTATAATACAACTTTGATCTTCTTTTTTTTCAAATTTCAAATTAAAACATTCACCTAGAACCAACTCTGAACTTAATTTATGATACAATATTGTATTTTAATAGTATTAGTATTGTATCGGAATTATCTTATGTATTGATGTATTAAATGCAACTCAGATACAATTATGATACATTTATCATACAATCGTAATACAATACCGAAACTTCTTCTTCCTCGAGTTTCAATCAGAAATTCAACCTAAAACCAACTTTAAACTTAACGAACCTCCCTTAAAATTGAGATATAAACTCCAAAAAATATTTTCAATCGTTTTCAAGAACACCGAATCCAAAATAATCAGAAATTCGTAAAATTTGAATATCTAATTCAAAGATTCGAAGCTTTTTAATGGTATGTCAATGGCAGACCCCTCCACTTACAATTTCAGAGATAAACTTGATGGATTTGTTAATAGTTAAAGCTTTTTAAAGGTTGTTGGTGGAATTGATTCAGAGAAATTTTTGATAGATTGAATGTTCCAGAGAGTAAAAGGTAGAGAAAGAGAGAGAGAGAGAGAGAGAGAGAGAGAGAGAGAGAGAGAGAGAGAGAGAGAGAGAGAGAGAGAGAGAGAGAGAGAGAGAGAGAGAGAGAGAGAGATTGGTTGATTTGTATGAAAGAGACATTATGATTGTGGGTATCACTGGTTTTCTTACGGTTGGTATTGTATGGTGAATTATGTATCACTTTATGAACTTGTTGAAACTTAAAAATGAACGATGCTTGAGAATCACATTTAAATTGTGAATTATATTTTTATATAAGTTCTTTTTCAAATACAAAGCATATTAAATAAAAGGAGTATTTTAAGAAAAATATCAAATTATAACATCGTAATTCTTCAATATTCATTACTCCTTAAGAGATACATATAAGATTTCGTATGGAATACATTACTTTTGATGTTTGAGTTGTAACGACGTTGCATCTAATTTGTATATTATATATCTCATACTTTTTCTATTATTCACAGTAGAAATATAATTTATAATATTTTTAATACTCTTCGCTATTGGGTAAAAGATGCCTATTCTTTACATTTATTACGATTCTTTCTCAGATTATTTGTATAATTTTGTTATTTTAACGTAATTTTTATAATTATTTTTTATTTTATACTATCTTAAAATTCTTGAAATTAGTAAAATTTAAAGATCCATGAAACTTATGTCCCATGTCTCAGAGCTTGCGCCTCACCTCATCAGAGGTAAAACGCCTTGCCTGCCCCGTTTTTTAAAATATTGTGTAAAACTCATTAAAGAAAAAAAAATGCCACTACTAAAATTATTTCTATTCCAACTAGTTGGAAGGAATCACATCCTCTTAATGGTGCTTTCCGAAAGCAAGAAACAATGACCAGGAGTCCGGAACCAAAATAACTCCCAAATAAACAAAAAGTACCCTTTTAAACTTAAAAAAACAAATACCAAAATAACCATTTCGCAGTATAAAACTGCGAAATGCACTAACGGTCGTTAGTGCATTTCGCAGTTTTATACTGCGAAATGCATTTTTTTTTTTTTGGTAAAAATATTTTTTTTTTGTAATTCGCAGTATAATACTGCGAATTACTGTTCATTTTTTTTTAAATTTTGCATTATTATTGCATGTTATTAAAAAAAAATTAGCAAATTTTATCGTTTTCACAATTAACAAATTTTATTTTTGTTGTGTTATTGGTTGTTAATGTTTGAGTTTATTTTCATTTGCAAAATCTTGTACTTTTATCATAATTAAAATATGTCGAAATCTGAGTTATTTGTTTTTAAAATTATCTAATAAATTATTGCTAGAAAAATTGTTTATCTTCTCAAGTATTTTGATGCAAAACTACTTGTAACTCATAATCTTATGAATGCCGCTTATGTTGCTTTAAATTAATACTAGTCATTTAAAATAAATATGTGAATTAAAAATAACGCTTATTTGATGCAAAACTACTTGTAGAATTAACCTTTTCATGTTTGCTAAGAAAAAATCTCTATTGTGTTTTGCTAAAATATCTCAGGTCGGACCACGTACTTCTAACACAATAGAGACTTTTTGACGAATAATGAAGTAAAGCTCTTTTTGGAGTATTATTGGTTAGTTGTTGATTGGAGATGTTGAAAACTTAAATTGCAAGACCATTATTATAGTTTGTAGGAATTTTATGCATTATGTAAATATGATTTTATACAATCAGATCAATTAAAAAATAATTATAAAATTACTCTATTTAATAACATTAATTAATAATATGATAGCTAAAAATAAACGTTAAATAAGATATTATAACATAATAAATTATATTTTCATTACATTATGAAGATATATAATTTAAATCCATTACTTATTTATACAAAATAACTTGTTGTTTAAGTTTTTTGATAGTCCACTATTTTTGGTTGCTTTTAGACTACTTTCTAACTGATTAGTATTAATTTAAAGCAACATAAACGGCATGCATAATATTATGAGTTACAAGTAATTTTGCATCAAAATACTTGAGAAGATAAATAATTTTCCTAAGAATAATTTACTAGATACATTTTTTTAAATAATTCAGATTTCGACATATTTTAATCTATACTATATTAAAAGCACGAAGGCCCTTAGCGAAATATCGTTTGCCTTTTTTACCCTTTTAAAATAGAATTCACACTAGACAAATTAGTCATTTAGTTATTTTCCTAATATTTAGCAATATCCATTTAATTATTTCCTAATATTTATAAATAGTTATTTAACTATTTCTCTAATATTTAGGACATTAATTTTCAATTCCTTCCAATTCTAGAAATGAAATACTTGCGACCACATTTAAATATAGGAATATTAAATAAGCACTTGTAATTACAAACTAGGATAGTTTCGACAACTTTCGGTATAAGAGTATTTTTTCCCTTTTTTTTTCTTCTAACTTTGTAGATCGCTTACCTTTTATTGAGAATATATTTGAAGTTAGAATTAAATTTTTTCAATGATACAATTTCAGGATTATAAATTATCTTACCGAGTAATATTAAATCATTTATCATTTTATACTTGAAAATAACATACTAAAAAAGAAAACGAGGTTACAATCTGCGAAAATTGTTTATATATGTTTATGAAACTAAAAATAAATATATATAAAAAAAGAATAAGAAATCATAAAATCTAAAAAATAAAAAAAGCAAAATGTTTTTGTAAATTTTTTAATCATTTTTAAAAAGTCTTTATTTATATGAGAGTTGATTATAGTCATACAAGAAAATAAAAATATTACATATGTGGGAAGAATAAATTCTAATTTTGATCAACATGAATTTTATATTCTAACTCCTTCCAATACAATATTAAGGTAATATTTTCATAATCAAACGATTGAAGAAATACTACCAGATGAAGAATCTGATATGCATGATTATGTGTTTAGATAAAAAGAAGAATTGTAGATTAATCATACTATAACGACTTTATTATTTTCTATATGTTGCAAACAATAAATATGTAGTACTTATTAAAGCAATTGAATAATTTGCATTATGATGAGAAGAAGAAAAAAATCTTTTGCAAGTTAATCAACCATAATTTTGTCTTTTTAGAATAAATTAAAAAATATAGAGTACACGCGCAACGCGCGTATATAAAGACTAGTTATGATAAAAGTACAAGATTTTGCAAATGAAAATAAACTCAAACATTAGCAACCAATAACACAACAAAAATAAAATTTGTTAATTGTGAAAACGATAAAATTTACTAATTTTTTTTAATAACATGCAATAATAATGCGAAATTTATAAATAAAAAAAAATGAACAGTAATTCGCAGTATTATACTGCGAATTACCAAAAAAAAAAAAAAATACCAAATTAGGCATTTCGCAGTATAAAACTGCGAAATGCACTAACGGTCGTTAGTGCATTTCGCAGTTTTATACTGCGAAATGGTTATTTTGGTATTTTTTTTTTTTAATTTTAAAAGAGTACTTTTTGTTTATTTGGGAGTTATTTCGGTTCCGGACTCCAATGACCAGTATACCAAAGAAAAAGAGTCGTCGAGCATTGGGATCAAAAGTTCAAATGCTAATACCGAGAAAAGTGAAAAGGATTATGAAAGGGCATTAATTCGTTTTATTTTGGGGTGTAAATTTGAGCTCAAACACATTTAAACCATTCAACTAATGTAAAGTTGGGTTGGTCATTGAATCATTTATTTATAGTTATTGAACTCAGTCCATCTTGATCCAATCCATCGTATCATATTTAAAGTTAGGCTGATTTTTAGCCCTAATTAATTTATGACTAACTTTAACAAAGTATTTTTAAAATAATTCTTTCCTATATTATATGACCATTACAATAGGAAAAAAAAATTGATAACTAAATGATTCATAAGAAAATAATACGCAATTAATTAAAGTTTTGGTAAGAGTTGGGCGGGTAGCGCTATAAGCAAATTTAGCTATCTTGGCCCAACTCATCTTAGTCTAAGTAACTTTTGGACGACTCGATTCCGCCCACTTATTGACTCTGTCCATTTTGACAAACCCAAAATCAATCACACTCGCCCGTTTGACATATCTAATTTCATTTCTTCCTTTTTACTCCCTCCGGTAAAAAATAAGTGATTTTTTGTGTGTTTTACACAGATTAAAAAATTCACATTTTAGCATGAATTAGCAATCGAATTGACCATATTAACCTTTACTATCTCCCAAAAATATTCCTAACACATATTTCAATACTATTTATTTCATGAATAATATAAAAAAATTACTCTTAAAATCTGAAAAAAAATTATTTATTTTGAACCATAAAATAAAGATAAAAAAATTACTTATTTTAGAATGGAGGGAATATAATTTTATGCATTAATTTGAAGGACAAAAAAAGAAACGACAGGAGGGGAGCAAATAAAAGTTAATCAACTTGGTAATTAAAGAAGTTCCATTATTATGCTTAAAAGTTGACGATTTTTAATGACGTTTGGTCATCAAGTAGGAATTTAAAATAGGAGTATTATTTTCTCCTTAAACAACTGTGATGTTAACTAAAGAAGGATAATTCACGTGGTTGTACTGATGACGTTGCTTGCCCCAATAAGAATTCCTCGTGTGGCCCCAGTACTCACCAATCCTTCCTTTTCCTATTGGGCAAGAAAGATAACTTCTTCTTTAAAATTTGTGTATTTTGTTGAAGTCATTGTCATATTCTTTGAATTCTTTAATTTATCCTTCCATATTGGCTGGTCAGTTATCAAGAGGGCTCGAGCCACTGCTATGGCTGAGGGTCCGGCAAACTCAATAATTTTGGTTTAAATTTTATATTGGATTGGCGAACCTAATTAATTTAGTTGAAATTTTATATTTGGCTTGAATAATTTATTAATTATTTATAATTTAATAATTTAAAATTCAATAACTTAAAATGTTAAAAATTTCCAATAAATTTAAAATCTTTACTGTCTTAGATTATCAAGGCATCATAATGTCATGAAAAGACCCTTTGTGCTACCAATTAAACGGACCCCATATAGTGGAACATAAAGATTATAATATTTTCTTTGTTGCAATTTAAAAGATCATTTTCATTTTAAAGGTTGTAAAATATTTGTTATTATCCTATTAATTATGTTATTTTACAAAAAACTAAAATAACCTGATGAATTTTATTCATTTAAACATTTAAAGAATAAATGTTACAATAATGTTTGTATTGGAGAAATTTATTACTTTAAAAATATTAAGTGGGACTATACGTCAAATTGTAGCTGGGTTCGTATTACCTTTACTCAAAATTTAAGGAGTGTGTATGGGTAAAATCGAGTTAATGTCTACCCCAATTTCCCGATGAGAAAATAGAGGAAGGGTACGGATGCATGAGGTTGTGATTGAGGTTAAAGATCCTTTGTATAGAGATACACGAAGAAAGAACATGTGCTAGTCATCGGGCATGGTAAAGTGACGCGCCCAGAACAAAGAATAACTTCTAAGACCTTGGAAAACACGATAAAATGGTTACACACGACGTATAGACGACCTTGATATTAGCACCCAATCAGCTATCAAAGTGTGGATCTAGCTCAGTATCGATTATGGATCAATAATTATTGGGAAAGGAAGACTTTTACCTTTTTTTAGACTCATATTAAGGGTGGAACTCTTCAACTATATAAAAGGGGAAGTTTTTCTTTTGTAAGAGACATTATAACACGCAAACCAAAGCAATACAAGTTTATTTTCTACCTTTTAGCTACTATTAAAGTCTTTGTTCAATTACTCCGTTCTCCATCGACGGGGCACGAA
Organism: Nicotiana noctiflora; assembly: GCA_032618575.1. Lineage (NCBI taxonomy): Eukaryota > Viridiplantae > Streptophyta > Magnoliopsida > Solanales > Solanaceae > Nicotiana > Nicotiana noctiflora. The sequence goes on along the minus strand of JASVEL010008198.1, from coordinate 9,063 downwards.
CCGAGCGTCTGATCGAGGATGAGATCACTATTCAATCGAGGACGCATACAAATTTAATTGTTATCCAATTTTGGGGTGAACAATTTAGTGCCCACCGTGGGGTTATGAATAATAATGGTGGTTTGATATGAATCTCCCTAAAACATCTCATTTTACGCTTGTTCTTTGAAGTTTGAATTTCATAGTATTGTGTTGTGCGTGATTTTTGTGTTATTTTTCTTATTATTTGCATTTTTATCCGTGCATATTTGCTTGTTTAAATAAATAAAATATACAAAAAATATGTTGCATATGTATATAAAATTCAAGTTTACAATTAAGTTTATTTTACAGAAATGAAAAGTCATAAAAAATATGTATTTTTGCATTTTTTAAGCATTTAATGTCCAAATCGTGCAATTTTATTTTTATTAATGTTTAATTTTGTGTGATAATTATTATTATGAGTTAATTAGTATTTCAAGATAATTTTTAGTTTTTATAAATTAATCTTAGTATTTTTGAGCTTTATTAATTAGGATGTTGAATAATGGAGAAGAACAAAATAGAAAAAATTTGGATTGGGCCATCTTGCAAATTAAGTTACAAGCCCAATCATAAGCACCCTTACCCAACCCAAAACCCCTTGGCCCAAAATGAAAATTTCAGATTTTTAGCCAAAAAATAATCATAATCACATAACATAAAGTAGTGGGGGCAAGGAAATAAAGGAAGAAAACATGGAGAGGAAAACATGGAGAGGAAAACATGGATTAGTGGGTTTTCTTTAAATTAAAAAATATATTCTTTTTAATAAAAAGATCTGAAAATTTTCAAAATTCTTGCCTATAAATAGAAGAGAAGATTAGAGAGAAAAGGGGGAGAGAAAAAAGAGAGAAAAAATCGGAAGAGAAGAGAAAATAAAAAAAAATTCCCTGCTGTAGTATACACTAGATATACACTCTGGATACAGAAGTATACACGGAAAAAATGCAATTTTTGAGAGTTTCTTTTGCGAAGTGAAAAGAGTTCAAAGCTAGAAAGCCAAAACAAAGAGAAAATCTGGAATATATTTTTCTTTTCTATTTTTTACTGTTTTTTTTTGTTTTTCTCCGTATTGCTGGGATTTTCGGGATTGAGGTGTTGAAGCTACTGCTGGTTGTTACTGTTGTTGTTCTTGTATTTTCACCGCCTTGTTGATTTGCCATTTCCCCATTCCTTTCAAAATCAGGTACACATTCTAAAAACCATGTGTTGATGTAAGCTCGAATTGGAAGTTGAAGTTTTGAAATGAAATAGAAAAACAAGTTTGTTGATTAATATTTGTTGTTATTTTCCGTTTTATTAGTTTTGTCAAATTGTAGTTAGCTTTATAATTTGAAGAATAAATTTGCCATTCAGTTGGCTTGTGAGGGAACACCTTTTGTACTAATATAGAGTAGCCTTTTAAGCATGTAATTATTTGGGACTTTTTCTTTTCTTTTAGAGACAAACTAAATAGAAAAAATGTAGTCACCTTAGGATTATCCTTTTTTAAATAAAAATGTTACGAGCCTAGCTAAATAGAAGAAATAAAATTGTGGAGGCCTCAATAATAATGTTCACTTTTTCTTAAAAATAACCAAACGCGGTAATTGATTATAGTATTGAACATGTTTTAAAATCAGATATTTAGCCATTACAATAATTTAAGCGACCGTGCTAGAACCACGGGATCCGGGGGTGCCTAACACCTTCCCTCGGGTCAACAGAATTCCTTACTTAGAATTTCTGGTTCGCAGACTTCATTTGGAAAGTCGAAAATTTCCTCGATTTGGGATTTAAATAAATTGGTGACTTGGGACACCATAATTTATTCCAAGTGGCGACTCTGAAATAAATAAATAATCCCGTTTCGAATATTGTCACTTAAATTGAAAAAACTCCCTTGTACGTTTATCCCTCGGGGTAAGCGCGCCGAAAGGAGGTGTGACAGCTCTGGCGACTCTGCTGGGGATACAAACCCAGAACCACTGGTTCGGGGTTTAAGAATTCGAGCTTTGAATAATTGTTGTATTTGGCTTATTTATTATCTGATTTTATTACATGTTTATATTTAATATGCTAAATGTTGCTTTTACCACTTTGATATTTTGTGAACTGTATATAAATTGTGTCGATACCCATTTTTCTCTTCCGAGTCTCGTTGAAATATAATATCGGGCATTTGCTGGACATAGCCCGTTTTCTCAAGATAGCTGTGGTGCTTGGCACCCGGTGAAGGATTTGTAGTCACACGTGTTTAGGCGGGGAGTATTGTCAATTAAGCCGGAAAGCCATGCTACCGGTGCACTGACACTCCTCGACTCGAGTTGTCCGCTCGATTTAAAGCCAGTCTAGACACTTTTTCCAACAGGATGATGACTTAGAATAACAAAACCTTATGTCGGATCCCCGATAGGAACGTATATTTGCATCATGTGCATATTTGACTTAGGAGGCTCAACACAGGGGTTGGGCCTGTCTAGGACAGGTGTACCTGAAACAAAAGACCAACTTGTTGCATCTTTGTCTGTGCATTTATTTGTTTCGATCTTACATGCCGGCCGGTTTGTTATTAAAAAAGAGAGAGGTTAAGAAGTGGAAGATGTCAAGGTGAAAAATCAAAATAATTTTATGAAAAATGGTATGTTTTTCTTAGAAAATAATTTTTGAAAAAAAAATGAAAAAAAAATGAAAGAAAAAGAATCTCCGAATAAATTTTGTTAATTTTAAATAGTTAGTTTTCTTTAAAATTTTTCCTTTTTGAAAAATAAAAAAATTCCAAATAAATTTTCTTAGTTTCGTAGAAAATAATTTTTGAAAACTGCAAAAAAAAAATTGATTTTATTAAAGATAGGTTAATTTCTTTGAAAATAATTTGTTTTAGAAATGCTTTTTAAAAATAGTTTGTTTTCTTTTCTTAAAATGATTTAGTTCTTTTATCCGAACTACGCGGGTCTGATTCTCACCGGATGTGAGATACGTAGGAAAACCTCATCGGTTCCGACCCCAATTTTTATTTTAAAAAAAAAAAATCAACAAAAAAAAATAAATAAAAATACTCCCGTTTAGTTCCTTCATTAAAATCTTTCTTTAGAAAATTCAAAAAAAAAGGTAAAAATAGTTCAAAAAAAAAACTAAAAAAAATGGTTTCGTTCTTTCTACTGCTTTTCATGAAATAAAAAGAAAAATCAATAAAAATCAAAATTTAAAAATATGGATTTTACTCCAAAGCAAATAAATTTTTATTTTTTAGAAGTCTTTCTATCAAAAAGCAAAACAAAAAGCAAAAAAAAAAAAAAAAAGCAAAACAAAAAAAAAAGGGAATATATTTTCCTTTTTTCTCTTAAAGCATTTCTTTCAAGAATTAGTTGATTTACTCAATTCCCGATTTTTCGAACTACGCCCGGTCTGATTCATACGGGGACATGATACGTAGGCAATCCACATAAGATTCGACCATCACTAAAAAAAAAAAAGCAAAAGAAAAAGAAAAAAAAAAGAAGAAAGAGAAAATTGATAAAGAGAGGAAGAAGATGCAAGCAAAGGAAAGTATAAGCCGGAGCAACGCATTACAATCGAATACAAGTAGCAACACGATCAACTATATAAGTGCATCACACCCGACGTGAGATTACTTATCTGTTATGTTGTTTCAGACTAATCGTTTGTTTGCCAAACTCCAGGTTTTAGAAAATAGTGGTTGATTTTGTGGTACTCTGGCTTCACATTCATACTTCACGAGGTCCAAAAGAAAAGTTCAGCAGCCCGTTGCGAAATCAAAAGAAAGTACCCATCCTTATTTCACAAGGTCGAAAAGAAGTGCCAACATGTCTTCAGAAATCCCTTTGCCAACCGTTCCCGTTTTAACTGGGATGATTTGTGAAGACGAAGAATTCGATCAAGCGCTTAAGGCCATAATTGCTATTGCTGATGTGGAAAGGAAGCCCAAGGCGGCCCCGAAACAGGAGAAAGGGGAAAAGAAGAGTAAAATTACTGAGTTAGAACCAGAAAGGGAAATTGGTGCACCTAAGCAAGCCTATGTGACATGGGGGCAATTAAGACACCACGGCTGAATGAGCCGGTGTTTGTTGGACGCGTACCACAAAAGCTTAAAGACCGTCAAGAGGAAGATAATGAGGATTTCATGACTGAAGAGAGTGAAGGAAAACATGAGGCAAAGCTCTGCGATACCCACATGGTCGAGCCAGGGAAAGGGACTATCACCGTTGAGATGGGACCAGACACTAAACTCCCAAACTGAAAGGCTAGGCCATTCCCGATCAGGCGGAAGCCTAGTAAACTTGTCCTGCCGCATTTTTCTGCATCCAGAGTTATTTCAGGGTGTAAATTGGATGTTTCTTTTAGTTTTTGTCTTTAAAATTCCGAATGTGAACCCTGTTTTATCCTTTCGATTCCAAGAAATGGAATTAATATTTCATCGTCCGTTTCCTTTTCTTTTGTTATTTTTTATTCTTTCAGATTTGTTTTGGTTTTCTTTTTCTCTTCTCTTTAGTTCAAATCATGCAGCTTTAAATAACATGACATGCTTTCGGACTTCATGCCTAGATCCCAAAACGCTGTCAGACTTCAGAATAATGAATCGAGAGTTGAAATGCACAAAAGTTTATTTTGAGGAAATGAAACAATGAATTGGAATAACTGAAGGAAAATTGGTTCGCATACGAAAGGGGTGTGTTGTACTCAGGGAATACCCGAGTAATTATCCCAACAAAGAATGGCCCATGCTTGCAACAAGAAAGTGCGGCCCAGGAATCTCGAAATAGAACAACCTGCGTTAATGCGAATTCCTCCTCATTACCAAGAAACAAAAGGAAAATTTGGCTCCTAATTGGAAGGATCCATACATCATCCGGAAAATATCACTGAGAGGGATGTTGTATCCGGGAGACATTGAAGGAAATGATCTTGAAACGACAGTCAATACAGATGCAATATAAAAGTACTATGTCAGGACTTCCTGCGACGTTGGCTTTTGTATAATTGAGATGACGAAGGCTTTCTTTCTTGCTACCCCAAACACTATGAATCCTTTGTAAAACCCTTTGAGCCGGTTACCTTTCTTTGGCTACCCTCTTTGGAATCCAAATAAAAAAAAATAAAAAACAAAAATTGAAAAAAAAGAGAAAAAAAAAAAATATATCATAATAAACAAAAACAAAATAAAATAAAATAAAAACAAAGAAAAATCTGATCCGAACTACGTTCGACTTGATTCGAAAGGATACGTAGGCAACCTCTTCCAGAGGTTCAATCACACCAAAACAAAAATCCCAATTTCCCCAAAAAATTAAAACTGGGGCAGATGATATGACGGTTCAGTTTAAATCCGTCAAGATGGTTCCAGAGTTGTAATTCCATTCAATTTCCTTTTTACCCAAAAAACCTTGTTCAAGTCCTTCGGATCAATTGGCAAAGGCAAGGAAGTGAAGAATGTCATTGACGGAAATCTGACACAGTCTGAATTGAGAGAAACAAAATGAGAGAGTCTTATCGGTGAAAACCTTCGGGCACCATAAGGCGATGGCGATTGGAAAAGCTAAAAATGAGAGAGTCCGTTTAGTGAAAACTCGCAAAGAGCACTATCAGGCGACAAGGAGAAGAGAAATGAGAGGGATCGATTGGCGGAAACCCGCAAAAGGCGCCACCGACCAAAGAAAGACGTCCATTCACTAAAGAATTTTGGCAAGATTCCCTGGTTTTGAAATTGCGAATCAATGGGTTCATAAGAAGTTGGAAAGTTTATGTGGGTCAGGCATCCAGTCCAAGAAGCATGTCATGTTTATTTGAAGTCAGCATGCATCCCAGATAAGTCATTCTTTTTTCCCCGAAAGGAACGTTTCTCTTTAAACTCATTTCCTTGCTTTTTGTATAGTTATTCTTTGAATCCCTTTCGGTTTAATTTTAATTCCGAAACTATTACAAAGAAAGGCGGCAGGACCAGTTTTACAGGATTCCGTCTGGTAAAAAGGCAAAGAAAGATATCCAGCCTCAGTGGTGTATTGATCCAATCCCGACTGATCATGAGGGTCGATCATTTGCAAAGGAAAGGACATTAAGAAGGAAAAGGAAATCAAAGGCTAAGGTTTTAAAAACGGAACGAGACAGAAAGACAGAGCCCACACAGGCGAGTCCTCAAAGAATTTCGAGTTTGAACCCGGTCAGTGTGAAAAGAAGTCACCCCCAAAGACAATTGGTAGCAAAGTTCTCAATGGAAATGGGGCAATCAAGGCCATAAAGTCAACCACTTTTTCAACTAATAAAATGTTCTTTGTTCAAAGCAGGTCTATTTAATTGTGCAAAAAGAAGGTACAACTCAAAGAAGTGAAGTACCAAGCATTGAAATGGCTTTGGAACAAGGAAAGCGCATAAAAGGGGAAGTTTCTTTTCAAAAGCTTTATCTTATGCATCTGTTAAAAAAAAAAAGAGAAAATACCTAAAAGAAGGCCCAAAAGGAAGAATAAAAGAAAAGAAAATGAAAACTCCAAAAAAAAAAAAAAGAGAATCAAATCATATCAGTCCAATATCTGTTTGGACCCCGGTCAGAAAAACCGAGGGTCTTTCCGGCCAGAAAGCCGTGAAACTTTTATCCCGGTCAGAAAACCGGGGATCTCCCAGTCAGAAAACTGCGGAGCCATTTACTTTTACCCCGGCCAAAAAACCGAGGATCTGACGACCAAAAAACCGTTAGATATTGTTTGAATTCCGGCGAGAAAGCGTGAAACTTTTATCCCCGATCAGAAAACCGAGGATCTCCCAGTCAGAAAACTATGGAGCCATTTACTCTTACCCCGGCCAAAAAACCGAGGATCCGACGGCCAAAAACCGTTAGATGTTGTTTGAATTCCGGCCAGAAAGCCGTGAAACTTTCATCCCGGTCAGAAAACCGAGGATCTCCCGGTCAGAAAACTGCGGAACCATTTACTTTTACCCCGGCCAAAAAACCGAGGATCCGACGGCCAAAAACCGTTAGATATTGTTTGAATTCGGCCAGAAAGCCGTGAAACTTTCATCCCCGGCCAGAAAACCGAGGATCTCCCGGTCAGAAAACTGCGGAGCTATTTACTTTTACCCCGGCCAAAAAATCGAGGATCCGACGGCCAAAAAACCGTTAGATATTGTTTGAATTCCGACAGAAAGCCGTGAAACTTTTATCCCCGGTCGGAAAACCGAGGATCTCCCAGGTCAGAAAACTGCGGAGCCATTTACTTTTACCCGGCCAAAAAACCGAGGATCCGACGGCCAAAAAACCGTTAGATATTGTTTGAATTCCGGCCAGAAAGCCGCGAAACTTTTATCCCGGTCAGAAAACCGAGGATCTCCCAGTCAGAAAACTGTGGAGCTATTTACTTTTACCCCGGCCAAAAAATCGAGGATCCGACGGCCAAAAACCGTTAGATATTGTTTGAATTCGGCCAGAAAGCCGTGAAACTTTTATCCCCGGTCAGAAAACCGAGGATCTCCCAGTCAGAAAACTGCGGAACCATTTACTTTTACCCGGCCAAAAAACCGAGGATCTGACGGCCAAAAAACCGTTAGATATTGTTTGAATTCGGCCAGAAAGCCGTGAAACTTTTATCCCCGGTCAGAAAACCGAGGATCTCCCCAGTCAAAAAACTGCGGAGCCATTTACTTTTACCCCGACCAAAAAACCGAGGATCCGACGGCCAAAAACCGTTAGATATTGTTTGAATTCCGGCCGAAAGCCGTGAAACTTTTATCCCGGTCAGAAAACCGAGGATCTCCCGGTCGAAAACCGTGGAGCCATTTACTTTAACCCGGCCAAAAAACCGAGGATCCGACGGCCAAAAAGCCGTTAGATATTGTTTGAATTCGGCGAGAAAGCCGCGAAACTTTTATCCCGGTCGGAAAACCGAGGATCTCCAGTCAGAAAGCTGCGGAGTCATTTACTTTTACCCGACCAAAAACCGAGGATCGACGGCCAAAAAACCGTTAGATGTTGTTTGAATTCCGGCCGGAAAGCCGCTGAAACTTTCATCCCGGCCGGAAAACCGAGGATCTCCCGGTCAAAAAGCTGCGGAACCATTTACTTTTACCCGGCCAAAAAACGAGGATACGACGGCCAAAAACCGTTAGATATTGTTTGAATTCGGCCAGAAAGCCGTGAAACTTTTATCCCCGGTCAGAAAACCGAGGATCTCCGAGTCAGAAAACTGTGGAGCCATTTACTTTTACCCCGGCCAAAAAACCGAGGATCCGACGGCCAAAAAACCGTTAGATATTGTTTGAATTCCGGCCAGAAAGCCGTGAAACTTTTATCCCCGGTCAGAAAACCGAGGATCTCCCCAGTCAGAAAACTGCGGAGCCATTTATTTTAACCCCGGCCAAAAAACCGAGGGTCTGGCGGCCAAAAACCGTTAGACATCAGAAAGCCGTGAAACTCTTCTTCAAAATCCCGGCCAGAAAGTGGTGGAACGTTTATTTGTGAAATTGTGATTTTCTTACCCAATACCAAAGAGTCTTTTTAATCGCTTTCTGTGTCACAACTAACTCACGAAATTTTCCTAGCAAAACTGGGGCAGAAAAATTTCGTTCGTTTGTTTGTTTTGTTGTCTAAATAGGTTTGACCTCGGGATGCAAGGATCGAGATAACCTACAAATGGAACATCAATCCGGAGTGAAGAAAAGAAGAAAAGAACCGAGAGAAAAGATTTCAAACGTTGGAGTAAACAAAGGCGCGGATTGCTCAGAAAATGATTGAAGTGACAAGCTCCGCCGACTCCGTTCCACTCGATGCTACAAAAAATAAACAAGCACGTACAGCTTGTTGAGCATCAAGATTCAGATCGAGGTCTACAGCAAAATCAACTAAGATTCAAGATCAAGTTTTCAAGAGAATCATAGATAGGAATCTTGTAACTCGTTAGTTTGATAGTATAGCTAGTTCAGCTTTAATTTCTCTTTTGGTGTAATAAAGAGGTCAGTAAGCAGTAAGCAGCAACATCAGCGACAATAGCAACAGTAACAGCAAAGTGTCAGTCCACGGTAGTCCCAGCTACCAAAACTTCCCGAACTACATTG
>JASVEL010008197.1:0-78692 GCA_032618575.1 Nicotiana noctiflora | reverse complement strand
CTTTGACCCAAAACTGCCCCAACTGCAGCATCACTCGCGTCGCACATGAACTCAAAAGGCAAGCTCAAATTGGGTGCAGTAGTAATAGGAGTGGTGATCGACTTGTGCTTGAGTAGTTCAAATGCTTACATACATCCCTCATCGAACACGAACTTTGCATCATTTTCTAATAGCTTGCACAAAGCATTCACTACCTTCAAAAACTCCTTGATATATCTCCGATAGAACCCCGCATGCCCAAGAAAACTTCTAACCCCCTTGATAGAAGCGGGGGGAGGAAACCTTGAAATCACATCTATTTTAGCTTTGTCCACTCCTACGCCACATTGTGAATTTCTATGACCAAGGGCTATGCCCTCCTCAACCATGAAGTGACACTTTTCCCAACTGAGCACAAGATTTGTTTCTTCACAACGGGCCAATGCCCTATCAAGATTCTTCAAGCATTTATCAAATGAGTCACCCACGACATTAAAGTCGTCCATGAAAACCTCCAAAATATCTTCCACCATGCTCGTGAAAAGGGCCATCATAGACCACTAGAATGCAGCCAGTGCATTACACAACCTGAATTGCATCCTAAAGAAGGCAAAAGTACCATATGGGAAAGTGAAGGTAGTCTTCTTATGATCTTTCAGAGCAATCAAAATTTGCGGTCACCCAGAATACCCACCCAAGAAACATTAGAAGGCATGCCCAGCAAGTCGATCAAGCATCTGGTCAAGGAAAGGAAATGGAAAGCGATCCTTGAGGGTCACTTTGTTCAGCTTGCAGTAATCCATGCACACCCTCCATCTAGTGACTGTCTGAGTAGGAATTCGCTCATTTGCGCAATGGTCAACATGGTCATACCACCCTTCTTTGGCACACATTACACCGGCGAAGTCCAAGAACTATAAAAGATAGGGTACACAACCCCTGCATCCAACCACTCGATCGCATCCTTTTTCACAACTTCTTGCATTGCATCGTTCAACCTCCTTTGATGTTCCAAGGAGGGTTTTGCATCATTTTCAAGAATAATCGGGTGCATACTGTCACACTTTCCTTTTTACTACCCCACTTTGGGAAACAGCATATAAATACGCTCGTAGGGTATACCTCGACGCTCAAACACCCGAAACGGACATAATAGCATAGAGGAAGGAGTTTTTCCAATTAAAGGACAATCGGTTTGGGATTTTATTGAGATTAATCAGAGTCACCACTTGGGAAGATAATGGTGTCCCAAGTCACCGGTTAATCCCGAATCCGAGGAATTTGACTCTTAAAAATGTCTGCGAAGCAAAGATCCGGATAAGGAACTCTGTTAACCTGGGGGAAGGTGTTAGGCATTCCCGGGTTCCGTGGTTTTAGCTCGGTCGCTCAATTGTCGTTCCCTACTCTTGTTCGACTTAATCACAGATTTTAACAACATATAGTGCCTTTTACTTAAGTATTATTTTTTATGGAATTTGCGGCATTGCGAAAACACGCCTCGAGTCATACCGCAACCAGTACGCCTATGACTTTCGGTGTATTTCAGCTTTGCCGAGATTTGGATTTGATTCGCACCACGTGCACACTCGTCTAATGGAAAGTACATTAAAATCGTGCCCTAAAATAATGTCTATCGGCTTTTAAATCTTTTGGGAGGAGCTATGGAATTTTCTATTAGCTCTCCCGAGTCTACTTGTGTTATACCATTACTAAATGGGGGCCCCGCTTGTTTAACGTTAGGCGAGGCTCGTCCCAATTCAATTTTATAATTTCAATCCTAAGAAGTGCATACTACGTTTCTCTAATTGTGTTTTTCCCTTAATCGTATTGATAACACCAAGTATTCCAGGTCCGTATGCTTTCTATTGTTATTGGGCCTGGATTTTCATTCGCTTAATCAGATCAACAATGGGCCAGCCCAGGCCTTAAGGCCCAGGCAGCCTTCAGGCTTGCACTTGATAACTTCGACCGAGTTCATGACACAGTATAGGCCCATTTTTTATATAACAGATCCAGACTATATTGAAATAACCAAAAGCAGAAATTTAAACAGAACAATGATGTAAAATAGGAACGAATTCAAAATGTTTTATTCATCAAAAGAGAAACCAGCATACAACTTATCATCAAATCATGAATCAATTATCTACTATACACCAGACTAGAGTTAAAGGACTGTTTCAGATCTCGACCTCTATTAATAAATTGATACTAACATCTACATTAGTTACTAGTTGAAATTTCTAAGGAAGAACAATTCGATTATATATGCTGCTTGAAGAACAGGTAAGTTAATTACCTATTGATTGTCTAAGGCTAAAGGGAATCATGCATAGGTTTGTACAATTACACTACTGGTTTTACTGGATCAAACCTATTAGATATTACAAGTCAAGTTGATGCATTATCTAACTCTTTCCTTCTCAAATTACTCAGATTCGAACTTAGGTCCATACAATTAACTAGCTATACGAGTAATGACTTTATAAATCAGTTTTTCAAATACACAAATCCAATATCTAATTCGACTATCTTCACGACTTAAGCATTACTAAACCATTGATTTTACTAAGATTTAAATCCTACTTGTGTTTATGTACAGATCCACGACAGTATAGTTAACTATGTGATTTCATTTTTTACGAAGACGCTTACTATAGAGGAATAATTAGCGATTTTTGAAGAAAAGTGACATGCTCACTTATGTTTTAGGAGTTTTTACCTAATTAAACTAAGTGATATGCTATTGCTACTATACCACTACTATTATACTACCTACTCTATCACTAAGCTATTACATTGTTTGTTTGATTTCGGTTTATCAACTACTATAAACTAATACAATAGAATAAACTAAAAACTTAAGCTAGCAAAATTAAACTACACTACACAACAGCATATAGTCAAATCCAGGGCTTCATTTTTATTTCAACAACCCAACATTACAGCTTCAAATGAAAGGGCAATGTACCTGAATCAAAGTAGAGAAAACCGATGAGTTCTAGGGGGAAATGGAAGCAAGTAATCAGCAGTAGACTCAACAGCAATGCAACAATGGAATTGGATGCCAAATGAACCAAATAACACAGCAATAGCAAGCAGGAATCAGCAAATCAATAGAAACCCAGATCAAACTCGAGCAGAAGAACCCAACAATCAACAGAAATCAGCAAATTCTTACTCGAAGAATACCAGAAACACTATTGCTAAATTGCTATGTTTTTTACTCTGAAACTTTTATCCAAAAGCCAGCCCTTAATCAGCCCTTTTTTGGGGTACTTATAGGTGTGGGAAAGGGCTGAAACTTGGGGAGAAAGTATGGGATAAAATCCCAACTCTCCGCCTCTTAAAATTACCCAATGTACGCTTTAACCACATTTCAGTTAACAGAAATCCTTCCAGCATGTGCTGGAAGGTTCTAAAGATTCCCTTTTTATGGGTTTTTACCAATGTAGCCCTAAGGGTTATGGGTTTTTACTGATTTTCCTTTTTAGGGAGACCATTATACCCTTAAATCTCTGCAAAATTGCAGAAATCAGGGGTACAAATGACTTTCTTACCCTCTTAGGTTCTAAATTATTTACCAGATTACCTTTTTGATTTCCAATTGTGCCCCTAAGGGCACTGCTGATTTACCCGACCTACCTAGGTCAGGTTTCAGCCTTTTGGGACTTATTTAACTAATAGCCAGCCCTTGCATTGGTATTTAAGGGCTGGCCAATTCTACTATTAGGAACTATTACAATTTTAACCTCTTTTAACTTAGTTCCAGTTAATTAAGACCATTTTACTTCAATTTTAAGCTAATTGCAGGACTAGCCTGCCTTATTATTGAAATTAACTATTTAAAAACTAGCCAGTCTCAAGTTGAGACTTGGCTTGGGTAATTAAACCCAATTGCTGAACATAGGTGTCACGACCCGGATTTTCCCCCAACATCGGGATCGTGATGGCGCTTACTCGTGGTAGCTAGGCAAGCCACTGTATTCATACTATCCTGTTTTTAACACAATTTTAATTAAATAAATGCGGAATACTTTATTGAAATAGAAATAACTAATTACAAGACGAAAATCATACTGAAATCCTCTACCCAAGACGTGGAGTCACCAACTCACGAACTACTACTGAATACTACACATAAGAGTTTGAAAGAAATATAACATAATTATGTTTGTCTCGGAACAAAGAGACTACAACTAGTAACATAAATCAAAAGAGAGACGCCGGGCCTGCGGACGTCTGCAAGCTACCTCGATCTCAAATGTGATCAACTCCCACACAATCGAATTACTGCTGCTGCTCCTGATCGTAACCTGGACCTGTGCAAAAATGCACAGAAGTGTAGTATCAGCACAACCGACCTGGCCTATCCCGGCGAAGTAGTGACAAGCCTAAGACCAGACACCCACATAAACCTGTGCAGTTGCAATATATACATATATGTACATAAACATTTATAAGGAAATACTCTGCTCTGCAATAACATCCAATAACTCATAATATCCAGATTAATCTAATCAACATAATTAAGTCTTACTTTCGTGTCTCAATTCTTTACTTTTCTTTTCTTATCTCGTGGTAGGCGTACCACCCGCTCCCAAATATATCAATAGGCTACCGACAACTATGGCCAATGCCAAGATTCAAATCACTTTGTGGTCGGCGTGCCACACGATCCCATTTCTTATCATAAAAGTGGTCGTCGCGCCACACGATCCCAATTCTTTAATATATATATTACCACAATTAACAAGAATTAACCAAGTAATAACACAATAAGGAATATCTCAAAAGAACTCAACAATTAACAACGGTTAATAAGTTCACAAGGAAAACAAAGTATAATGGAAACACAAGTAATATCAAGTCAAGGAATAGCAAATAGTTGCACGGCATCACCCAAATAAAATATAATGGAAAAACAAGTAATATCAAGTCAAGGAATGGCAAATAGTTGCACGGCATCACCCTTCGTGCTTTTACTCTCATCCTCACCAAATAAGCAAATAAAGTGCACGGCATCACCCTTCGTGCTTTTACTCTCATCCTCACATCTATAGTACGGCATGATCCTTCGTACATGGTTCAATAACAAGGCACGGCATGATCCTTCGTACATAATCAATAAAACATGGCACGGCATTAAACCTTCGTGCATAAATAATAAAACATGGCACGACATCACCCTTCGTGCATTATCACTCTTCCTCACCCAAATAACAATCACGGTTAAGGGCAGAGAAAGAAAACAACAAATCATGAACCGTTCCGGCAAGGGACACAATAATCATTTCAACAAAGTCCCTGCAAGGGCAATCAATATCTCACTTCACAACAAGTCCCGACAAGGGAGAACAATAACAATTATACAACCCGGCAAGGGTTCAACAATTTATCTTCAAAATATCTCACAACAAATATCAACGACGACTCACGGTCATGCTAGACGCCAGTGTATGGATGCTCGTCACCACTAGGGGTGGGCATAAAATTCGAAAAACCGAATTCCGAACCGGACCGAATTAATTCGGTATTTCGGTTTCGGTTTTTTTGGTATTTCAGTTCAATTCGGTACTAAATTTTCGGTATTTCGGTTCGGTTCTCGGTATTATGATCTTTACAATTCGGTATACCGAAATACCGAAATTTTAATACTTACAGTTGAATTCCACAGCACTGGCAATGCTAACAATTAACAATTCGGTTTAATAATTGATGACTTTGGTCTCTGTTAGTAGATAAGTTCCCTCCTGGCATGACAGTTCCACTTCATCTAAAAAGCTTACTTAGATATGGCGAAAACCCTCACCAGAAGGCTGTAGTTTATGTTGACAAATCTCTTTCTGAGGTTAATGCTCGTGGAATTGCAACTGTTATCCAACACCACGGCAAGGTTAGAATTTTGATGTTTACTTTGTATTGTTCATCTGGACTTGGCTTATCTTCAAATTCAGGGTGAATACACACTTTTAGTTCTAGCAAACTGTTTAAATAACATCGAAAGACAATATGTATGCATATTGTTAAAGATTTTCTTTAATTTGTATATACATATATATAAAGTCTAAGGCGAGAGAGTGGGTGTACTAACAAGAAGTTAAGAATTCTATGTAGTCTATATGTACTCTAGATAATTGATCTATTGTGCTGTAAATTTAACATCCCATGAACGGAGTTCTTCTGGTTGAGGTTTCAGTGCTGATTACTGGTTTTTTCTGGTTGAGGACTGCGATTATATTAGCATTGCTTATTTAGCAATTTTTAAACCGAAACCATACCGAAACCGAACCGAACCAAAATAAAAAATACCGAACCGTACCGAAATATTTTGGTATGGTATTTGGTATACACAATTGATAAACCGAATACCGAAATACCGAACCGAAATTCTTAAATACCAAACCGAAATACCGAATGCCCACCCCTAGTCACCACAGCCCATACACCGCACTCGATCACATAGCACATAATCCTATTCCCTCAAGCTAGGATAGAACAAACACTTACCTCGAATGTTTATGAACAATTCAATCCGTGGAAATGTCTTTTTCTTTCAACTTTGGCTCCAATCCAATCGTATCTATACACAATTGATTTAATATCATCAATACTACTCAACAAACTAATCCTTAAGACCAAATACAGCTTTTACAACATTCTGCCCGAAATAGTGAATTTCAACCCCGGGCCCACATGGTCGGAACTCGGGGTTAGGACCAAAATCCGGTTACCCATCCCCCACGAGTTCATGTATATGATTTGTTTCAAAATCGGACCTCAATTCCAGGTCCAATTCCCCAATTTATGAAAAAACCTTATTTTCTAACAAAAATAAGAATTCTATCATGAAAACCTTTGATTTCTAATGAAAAACATGTTTAATGATGTTAGGAATTGAAAGAATCAAGTAAAAAGTGACTTACAATTGTTTTGATGAAGAAGGAATCCGTGAAGAATCGCAAATGGGTGTTTTTGTTTTGTAAAAAGTGAAGAAATGAACTTAAAATCGTGTTTTACAGGTCTCCGTGTTCGCATTTGCGAACATGGGTTCGCAATTGCGAACCCCGACCAATTTCTGGAGTTTGAAAAATAAGCTAAGGCTGGGAAGTTCGCATTTGCGAACATTTGTTCGCATTTGCGAACTCTGGCAGAAAAAGGGAGTGTTCGCATTTGCGAACTATTGTTCGCATTTGCGAACACAGGCTGTATAGGGCAGTGTTCGCATTTGCGAACAATGGTTCGCAATTGCGAACCAAGGCAGTATGGGGCAGTGTTCGCATTTGCGAACTGTGTTCGCATTTGCGAACATAGGCGGGCCCTGGGGACGTTCGCATTTGCGAACAATTGTTTGCATTTGCGAACAAGGCTGGGCATGAGGGGTTTCGCATTTGCGATCAGGGTTCGCATTTGCGAGCCCTGCCTTGTACTGCCCCCTTCGCAATTGCGAGAAATACTTCACAATTACGAAGCCAACAGTTGGGTGAAAAACCAGCAGTGCAACATTTCAGAATTTCATCCAACGGCCTATCAAATCTTTACCCGAGCCCCCCGGCTCCAAACCAAACATGTACATAACCTCAAAAACACATTATGAACTTGTTCGTGCGATCACATCGCCAATATCACTTTGTTTTAATCAAATCAAGCCTCAAACTCATGATTTTCATACCTTTGGTTTTCAAAACTTTCAAACTTGGGACTCAAGGTCCAAAACATCTCAAACGACATCCGAATGTCACCAAACTTTACGAAATCACATATATAATATTTAAGACTTGTACCGGGCGTCGGAACCAAAATACGAGCCCGATACCAAGGTCAATTAATTCATTTCCTTTAACAATAACATCACAAACAATTTCATAAAAAAATTCATAACTTGGGCTCTAGGCCTCAGAATTCGACTCCGGACGCATGTCAAAGTCCCATATTTTCCTACAGACCTCTCAGGACCATCCAATCTCGGGTCCGGATCCATTTACTAAAAATGTTGACCGAAGTCAACCATATCAATATTAATATCATTTTTATCCATATTTCTCATAGAACTCATATTTTCTATCACAAAATCTTTCCGGCTGCATGCTCGGATTGTGCACGTAAATCGAGGCAACATGGAATGAGGTTTTCAAGGCCTCGGAAGCTTGAAATGATTAATAAAATAAGTGATGACCCTTTGGGTCGTCACAATCTCCACCTCTAAAACAACCGTTCGTCCTCGAATGGACAAAAGAAAGAAGTACCTGAGTCAGGAAACAAGTGTGGGTAGCGGCTCCGCATATCGGACTCGGACTCCCAGGTCGATGCCTCAGGAGGCTGACCTCTCCACTGAACACGCACAGAAGGTCAACTGTCGATCAACTGTCGAACCTGCCAGTCTAGAATGGCCACCAGCTCCTCCTCGTAAGATAGATCATTGTCCAATTGGACAGTACTGAAGTCTAACACATGTGTGGGATCGCCGTGGTATCTCCGAAGCATAGATACGTGAAACACTGGGTGCACGGCTGATAAGCTAGGCGGCAAAGCTAATCTGTAAGCCACCCCTCCCACTCTATCTAGAATCTCAAATGGACCAATATACCTAGGGCTGAGCTTGCCCTTCTTCCCGAACCTCATCACGCCCTTCATAGGTGACACTCGGAGCAATACTCGCTCCCCAATCATGAAAGTTATATCTCGAACCTTGCAATCTGCATAGCTCTTTTGTCTAGACTGAGCTGTGCGAAGCCTATCTTGAATAATCTTGACCTTATCTAAGGCCTCCTGGAATAAATCTGTACCGAATAACCGAGTTCCTCCCGGTTCAAACCATCCAACCGGAGAACGACACCGCCTACCATAAAACGCTTCATAAGGAGCCATATGGATGCTCGATTGATAACTATTATTATAAGCAAACTCTGCCAAAGGCAGGAATTGATCCCATCAGCATCTAAGGTGACCTGATTAGCACCTCCTCGCTGGACCGTGTCTCTAAGGTCACATAAATAGGAATCATTATATTGTTGATCGCGGATACGCTCCAATAATGAAGAGCGAGCGATCGCACAAGCTAGTGCTCGACTAGGCTCAGGAAATATCCAACCTCACAAATCGATTGGCCAAGGACTGAACATCCAAAGCAATTGGCCTCTGATTGACTCGAATATAAACAAGACTGCCCATACTGGCTGACTTCCTACTCAAAGCGTCAGCCACCACGTTTGCTTTTTCCCTGATGATATAAAAAGGTGACATCATAATCTTTCCGCAATACCAGCCACCTTCTCTGCCTCAAATTCAACTCTTTTGTTTAAACAAATACTGAAGACTCTTATGATCGATGTATACTTCACATACTACACCATACAAATAATGCCTTCAAATCTTCAATGCGTGAATAATCGCCGCAAATTCTAGATCATGCACTGGGTAATTCTTTTCATGCATCTTCAACTGCCTCGAAGCATAGGCAATAACCTTGCCATCCTGCATTAACACTGCACCAAGCCCAATACGGGAAGCATCACATAATTAGTATAAGGTCCCGTACCTGTGGGTAAAATCAATACCGGTGCTGTGGTCATGGCTGTCTTGAGCTTTTGAAAGCTCGCCTCACATTCATCTGACCATTCAAATTGAAAACCTTTCTGTGTCAATCTGGTCAGTGGGGTTGCAATAGATGAAAACCCCTCGCCGATAATAACCCGCTAATCCCAAGAAACTCCAAATCTCTCTGGCTGATGTTAGTCTAGGTCAGTCCTTGACTGCCTCAATCTTCTTCGGATCAACCTGAATACCTGCTGCCGTCACAATATGACCCAGGAATGCAACTGAACTTAGCCAAAATTCACACTTCGAAATTTTTGCATATAGTTGGCTATCTTTCAGAGTCTGCAAAGTCACTCTGAGATGTTGCGCATGCTCCTCATGACTGCATGAGTATGTCAATATGGAAACAATGAAGACTACAACGAACAAGTCTAAATAAGGCACGAACACACTCATGCGTATGCACATATCCATGACTCTGAAGTCTGGCCATAAGAGTTATTCTTAAATTACAACATTGTCAATTAACCCTGTTATCAAATACCTTATTCTACAAATCCCACTTTACTCAGAATGAGGTATGGTGACCTCGTGATTATTTTCCCGAATTAATGCGTCATATTTATCCTTACCCGGTGCTCGTCTCAAAGGCTAAGCTCAACGGTTTCAAAATAGAAATGGCTAAATATGAATAGAAACTATACAAGAATTGTCAAATAGTCCTAACGGACATGACTCTTATTTACGAATGCGATACGAAAGTATTAATTCATAAAAGAAGAATTTTAAACACATAAACTCTTACTACCAGGACCCAGTCCTCATATGATATCCACCGCAGCTTGAAGCTCGGCTTAGAAATATTTCACATTATGCCAAAAATTGGAGGATCTCATCCTCAACTCTGAATCACAATGCTTGCACATCATATAATCTGAAATTTTTCATTTCCTTTCTTTCTTCCTTTCAATAATTGTCCGTCAAAGATAATCACGACATAAAATGAACCCTCATACCGATAGGGCACACAATTAACGATTAAAATTAGTTATTCCGAGAATTATATCAAAACATACTGTAATAAGTAATATAAAGTCACTCTTAGTCTCATGGATATTTAGTGACTAACACCTAATAATAGGGATGTCTATCCTCATGTAATATCTCAACGGGAGTATTTCCCTAAGTAGTATGATTACGATGCTCGCTCATGAATGGAGCATGTTAAACAGACTCGCCTAAATTTTCTTTCAAAAACCAAATCAAATTAAGGGAAAATTATTCTGTTTATAACAATCTGAATTATACACGTGATGACACCATCCGGTGTAATGACCTCCCTCATACCATAAAAAGTATATCAATGGTTGGGTCTCCACCTCTAGGATTTTCACCTCCACCTCTAACATCCCGACCTATACATCTGGCTGGCCATGTAGGATAAATATTAACTGCAATGGAGCGTGTAGCCTGAGTGCTTTCCTAAAATTATATTTCTCCAAAAATTCCACATTCACAACAATTCCTTTAAGGCTCAATTAACTTGTTGTTCATGACAATATATATTCGGACACAGTCATTGTGACCTGGTACAACCGTTCAGATCGCATATACTACATATTGCAGAGAATCTCGGGGTGACGTCTTCATAACATTTTCTAAAATAGAGTTTAGTAGATAGCATTGCATTGGCCGGCTTGCCCTCTTGGTAATCTTGTCACAAACATTGATGGACAATTTCCTCTTTTGCTATGTTGGCTTAACACTGCTGAGCTACCCCGTTTACTCACAAACTCTTCGTTATTCTCTGGGGCGATTTCTTACCCCATGAAAGGAACCAACCTTAAATATGTATAAATTATTTAGAGGACCTTTCTATACCATATATATACAGTCCAATAACTCACCATATTTGTCCTTCACAACTCCAACACATCGACCGGACGTCAAGGTCCGTTGAAACCCAACACGATTTATTAGGTGATCTCCTGATATAATTGCATCTTCCGTTGGGACCATAACTGGTGTGGTAAATACATTATCTTCCCACTATTTCTGTGTGCCTTCTGTAGCACAGTAAAATGAACTCCTCGCATTCGACTATTCCCACGTTCTGTAATTCCTCATAAGAACCGTCAAGCACAATCTCGTGGGTTCTCAAAAGATGCACCGCTGAAGGTGGTAGCGAAGACTTTGGTGAAACCTATCTGTCCTCCGTAAAACTTTTGAAGGCATAGTTGATCTATCACCAGCCTGTGCCATTGTTCGGCTGGATAAGCGGGACGTGACTACGCCATTCGTGGGAAGACAAGAGTGGAAATTTAACTTAACACTTTGAAGAACAAATTCGCACGATAAGAAAGAACAAATGAGAGACTCTTTCCTAACTCAATAGACTCGGGAGGACAAGCACGGACGTCTCCGTACCTACCTCTCAAACTCTACTAAGCTTGTTCGTGAGTGGTGAGACCTATGTAACCTAGAACTCTGATACCAACTTGTCACGACCCGGATTTTTCCCCAACATCGGGATCGTGATGGCGCCTACTCGTGGTAGCTAGGCAAGCCACCGTATTCATACTATCCTGTTTTTAACACAATTTTAATTAAATAAATGCGGAATACTTTATCGAAATAGAAATAACTAATTACAAGATGAAAATCATACCGAAATCCTCTACCCAAGACGTGGAGTCACCAACTCACGAACTACTGCTGAATACTACACATAAAAGTTTGAAAGAAATATAACATAATTCTGTTTGTCTCGGAACAAAGAGACTACAGCTAGTAACATAAGTAAAGAGAGAGACGCCGGGCTTGCGGACGTCTGCAAGCTACCTCGGTCTCAAACGTGATCAACTTCCACGCAATCGATTTACTGCTGCTGCTCCTGATCGTAACATGGACCTGTGCAAAAACGCACAGAAGTGTAGTATCAGCACAACCGACCCCATGTGCTGGTAAGTGCCTGGCCTATCCCGGCGAAGTAGTGACAAGCCTAGGACCAGACACCCACATAAACCTGTGCAGTTGCAATATATATATATATGTACATAAACATTTATAAGGAAATACTCTGCTCTGCAATAACAGCCAATAACTCATAATATCCAGATTAATCTAATCAACATAATTAAGTCTTACTTTCGTGTCTCAATTCTTTACTTTTCTTTTCTTATCTCGTGGTAGGCGTACCACCCGCTCCCAAATATATCAATAGGCTACCGGCAACTATGGCCAATGCCAAGATTCAAATCACTTTGTGGTCGGCGTGCCACACGATCCCATTTCTTATCATAAAAGTGGTCGGCGCGCCACACGATCCCAATTCTTTAATATATATATTACCACAATTAACAAGAATTAACCAAGTAATAACACAATAAGGAATATCTCAAAAGAACTCAACAATTAACAACGGTTAATTGTTCACAAGGAAAACAAAGTATAATGGAAACACAAGTAATATCAAGTCAAGGAATAGAAAATAGTTGCACGGCATCACCCAAATAAAATATAATGGAAAAACAAGTAATATCAAGTCAAGGAATGGCAAATAGTTGCACGGCATCACCCTTCGTGCTTTTACTCTCATCCTCACCAAATAAGCAAATAAAGTGCACGGCATCACCCTTCGTGCTTTTACTCTCATCTTCACATCCATAGTACGGCATGATCCTTCGTACATGGTTCAATAACAAGGCACGCCATGATCCTTCGTGCATAATCAATAAAACATGGCACGGCATTAACCTTCGTGCATAAATAATAAAACATGGCACGGCATCACCCTTCGTGCATTATCACTCTTCCTCACCCAAATAACAATCACAGGTTAAGGGCAGAGAAAGAAAATAACAAATCATGAACCGTTCCGGCAAGGGACACAATAATCATTTCAACAAAGTCCCTGCAAGGGCAATCAATATCTCACTTCACAATAAGTCCCGACAAGGGAGAACAATAACAATTATACAACCCGGCAAGGGTTCAACAATTTATCTTCAAAATATCTCACAACAAATATCAACGACGACTCACGGTCATGCTAGACGCCAGTGTATGGATGCTCGTCACCACAGCCCATACACCGCACTCGATCACATAGCACATAATCCTATTCCCTTAAGCTAGGATAGAACAAACACTTACCTCGAATGTTTATGAACAATTCAATCCGTGGAAATGTCTTTTTCTTTCAACTTTGGCTCCAATCCAATCGTATCTATACACAATTGATTTAATATCATCAATACTACTCAACAAACTAATTCTTAAGACCAAATACAACTTTTACAACATTTTGCCCGAAATAGTGAATTTCAACCCCGAGCCCACATGGTCGGAACTCGGGGTTAGGACCAAAATCCAGTTACCCATCCCCCCACGAGTTCATGTATATGATTTGTTTCAAAATTGGACCTCAATTCGAGGTCCAATTCCCCAATTTATGAAAAACCCTATTTTCTAACAAAAACAAGAATTCTATCATGAAAACCTTTGATTTCTAATGAAAAACATGTTTAATGATGTTAGGAATTGAAAGAATCAAGTAAAAAGTGACTTACAATTGTTTTTGATGAAGAAGGAATCCGTGAAGAATCGCAAATGGGTGTTTTTGGTTTGTAAAAAGTGAAGAAATAAACTGAAAATCGTATTTTACAGGTCTCCGTGTTCGCATTTGCGAACATGGGTTCGCAATTGCGAACCCCGACCAATTTCTGGAGTTTGAAAAATAAGCTAAGACTGGGAAGTTCGCATTTGCGAACATTTGTTCGCATTTGCGAACACTGGTAGACAAAGGGAGTGTTCGCATTTGCGAACTAATGTTCGCATTTGCGAACATAGGCTGTTTAAGGCAGTGTTCGCATTTGCGAACAATGGTTCGCATTTGCGAACCAAGACAGTATGGGGCAGTGTTCGCATTTGCGAACTGTGTTCGCATATGCGAACATAGGCAAGCCTGGGGACGTTCGCATTTGCGAACAATTGTTCGCATTTTCGAACAAGGCTGGATCAATGGGGCTTCGCATTTGCGATCAGGGTTCGCATTTGCGAGCCCTGCCTTGTACTGCCCCCTTCGCAATTGCGAGAAATACTTCGCAATTGCGAAGCCAACAGGTGGGTGAAAAACCAGCAGTGCAACATTTCAGAATTTCATCCAACGGCTTATCAAATCTTTACCCGAGCCCCCCGGGCTCCAAACCAAACATGTACATAACCTCAAAAACACATTATGAACTTGTTCGTGCGATCACATCGCCAATATCACTTCGTTTTAATCAAATCAAGCCTCAAACTCATGATTTTCATACCTTTGGTTTTCAAAACTTTCAAACTTGGGACTCAAGGTCCAAAACATCTCAAACGACATCCGAATGTCACCAAACTTTACAGAAATCACATATAAAATATTTAAGACTTGTACCGGGCGTCCGAACCAAAATACGAGCCCGATACCAAGGTCAATTAATTCATTTCCTTTAACAATAACATCACAAACAATTTCATAGAAAAATTCATAACTTGGGCTCTAGGCCTCAGAATTCGACTCCGGACGCATGTCCAAGTCCCATATTTTCCTACGGACCTCTCGGGACCATCCAATCTCGGGTCCGGATCCGTTTACTAAAAATGTTGACCGAAGTCAACCATATCAATATTAATATCATTTTTATCCATATTTCTCATAGAACTCATATTTTCTATCACAAAATCTTTCCGGCTGCATGCTCGGATTGTGCACGTAAATCGAGGCAACATGGAATGAGGTTTTCAAGGCTTCAGAAGCTCGAAATGATTAATAAAATAAGTGAATGACCCTTTGGGTCGTCACAATAGGCTGGGCCCAAGCCTTTGCAGGCTTGGCCACCTTAGTGTTCAGGGCCCAAAAGAGAGCCTGGGCAAGTCTGCATTTGCAGACTTAGCCTTTTTGCACAACCAGTCCCTTTTTAAGGTGGACTGGTGTGTTAGGACCTTATAGAGTTGGTCAACCTTTGCAAAGTTGACCACTCTTAGGCCAATTATTGCCTAACAACCTATTCTTGTTCATTTTAAGGTCAATTAAACTAAATTGCAGGACTAGCCTGCTTAATTAAAGCAATTAAGCTATTTAACTAATGGCCAGTCTCAAGTTGAGACTTAGCCTGGGCAATTGAAGCCCAATTACTGAACATAGGCTGGACTAAGGTCTTTGCAGACCTAGCCACCTAAAGTTCAGGGCTCAAACAGAGCCTAGGCAAGTCTGCATTTGCAGACTTAGCCAGTTATTACACAATTAGCCTACTTAAGCCAGTGTGTCAAGACTATCAGAGTAGGTCAGTTGCAAAACTGACCACTCTTTGTTATTCAAATCACTTATAACCCCTTTTTTATGGTTTTCAATTTTAACCTATTTTAGACTATTCAGCAACATGTTTTCAATTTTAACCATTTACAAGTTTAACACTACTGCAGCTATAACCAATTCCACCGAGGCATGATAAGTATTAACAGTAATCAGCTTAACACAAGGTTATTGCAAACATAGCCATTTTCACAAAATTGCACACATATCCATGAAATCAGAATCACTCATCGATTAATCAAAACTCAGAGAAAGGGATTGAATATTGTTGAATTTCAATCAAAGACTTGTTACTCAGATTTCACAACACAATGTGTCAATTAATTATGAAGCAGGTTTAATCAGAACTACCTTATACTTAGAGGATTTCTGAAAGTCCTAATTATGCTTGACATGTTCTTGACTAAGCACATACAGGTAAAACTCATAAAGAAGTTTCAGGGAGAAAGCATGGCTCAAATAGAATGGGAAAGATAGTAACATGATGCAAAGATCAAAGATAGACAATAGACATGAAGAAGAGCTAATCAAAGAAAAACAAATCTTAAGCAAAGGAACAAAACAAACAGAGATTTTTAGAAGGTACGAACTAATCTAAACATGCAAAGACAGAAAAGACGAACATTCAAAATATTGAAGGCTAACAGAAGATGACCTAATACAGAGATGACAGAGAATGAAAGTCAAAAACTGAACTAGTACTGAAATTAGACATGCGAAACAAACAGAAAAATGTCAAGAACAAACAGAGAAATAACGAATCAGGAAACAAAATATCAGGAACCAACAAAAGAGTTATAAAGGAAGAACAGTCATACTATTGAAATTTAACAAATCAGGAACCAAATTACAAAGAAGATGAGCAAGATGAGAAGAAAACCCTAATACTAATCAAAATGGAAGAATAACACAAAAGAAAGCACAAAATAAAGCAAAAAGAGAGGTGGGGGGACTTAGCTTAGCGGGGTCTGTCCCCCAAGCTTTCCCGTCTTTATTCTTTTATTTCATTCTCTCTCGAACATCTTTCAGACTCTCTTGTTCCTCTGTTTTCTTCTTTTTTCCCGTTTTCCCCTTTTTCTTATTTTCTTTTCTGTTTTCCATTGTTTGACTTCAAGATGAAGCCTTTTGGGGTTTCTGAGTTTGTGGGGGTGTTTGGGTAGGGTAAAGGTTGAGTCTTTGAAGATTGGAGTTTTGGGGTCGCCGGAGTTAGGGTTCCGGCGACACTTTTTGGGATATTCGACGAGTTTCAGGCTGATTCGAAGGAAACCATTAAGGTATGGTGATAGATCAGGTCAAAAGGAATAGATCGGCGTTGGTTTGGGGTGGGTTCTCGTTGTTTGGTGGTCACCGGCGAAGTTCTGGTGACCGGTGTTTCAGAAGAAAGGGTCTGTTTTCTAGAGCTTTGAGGAAAAGAAGAAGGAAAAGAAGAGAGAAGGGAGTAGAAAGGCCGGCGACCACCGTGGAGGGTGGTGGCCGCCATTGGCCGTCTAGGTTTTCTTGAGGTTGAAGACGAAGGAGACGGGAGAGAAGAGAGGCGTGGGGGGCGGCTAGGGTTAGAGGGTTTGGAGAAATGGCCGGCTCGTTCAGACACGAGCCTTTTATAGGCGATGAGGTTAAGAAGATCTTGGCCGTCCAATTGATGAAGATCAACGGCCAAGAACAGGCGTTACTAAAACGCCGTCGTTTGTTTATTAAAGAGACTAAAGGTCTCGACCATCAGATCATTCTGAACGGACGGTTGAGATCACTCTTATTTTAATTAATTATCTTAGAAATCCGTCCCTTTTTTCTCAGCCGTTAGATTAAACTTGAATGAACGGTGGAGATTTAATCTCACACTTACCCTTTGAATTAATTCCGGAGTTATCCTCAACCGTTGGATTTGGTGTAATGAACGGCTGCGATCAATCACCGAGCCTTGGATTGGACCGGATTTTTGGGCTTGGGTGCCTTGGACCTCTGGTTTGGAATTGTTTTGGCCCAAATGCCATTATGCCCAACTATTTTTTGTATTTTTCTGACTTTAATTATTTTTTGTGCATTTTCTTTTGTACTTTTTTTCTTCTTTTCTTTTATGGAATATCATAAAAACTTAATCTCCTACTTATTCTAATTACCTAATATTTTTGCAATTTTTTTACTATTTTTCTCTAATTTCCTCTATTTAAACTATTTTTTGGTGATTTTCTTCTTAAAACTAATTAATTAAAATAAAGTAATTACCTAGTCTAATTTTTTGATTTTTTCTAATTTCTATTATTCAAACACATAAAGTGTAGCTAATTTCAACCAAAGCAAGTAATTGCACTCAAAAAATATATTTATTTTAATTTTGGAATTTTTTGCCCGGTGCAAAAATCACGTGCTCACAGCTGCCCCTCTTTGCTCGGGAACACGAAGAGTTTCAGTGCAAAGACAAGTGATCAGAAATGAGAGATTTTTGCACATTGTCACATTCCGTAAAAGCATTTTGAAAAACCTTTTGACCGCACGTTGCTTTAGAGGTTGCCTACATATCCTGAGCTAAATAGGAATCAGGTCAGTGTAGTTCGGGAAGGTCTGGCAGTTTAAAAACTACCAGACTCACTGTTGCATTGACACTGTTGAGACCTGCTGACTTACTCCTTATTACACCGGGGGGGAGAAATGTAAAATGAAGAAGCTATTCTAAGCTATGATCCTACAATTACAATTGTTCCTAATCTAGCTTTTGCTCTTCTTCTCTTTTCGATGATGCAGACTCTCTTTTTGTTGATTTTCTTTGATGCTGACTCTCTCTTTTGTTGATTTTCTTTGCTTGCTTCCCCCTCTTTTTTTGATTTTCAATGGTACTTCTTGTCTTCGAGCTGAAACCTGCTCAAAACAAAACAAAACAACAAACTTTTTCTTCTTTTTTTTTTCTGCCCCAGTGTGGGCCTTTAGCTATATAAACCGTAACTTGCATAAATGTATTCCCGTGTTTGAAGGTGGGCGCCTAACGAAATTAAACGTGCAATGCGATGCGAAAAGTATTCCCGTATTTGAAGGCGGGCGCCAACGTAAATTAAACGTGCAATGCGATGCGTAAAAGTATTCCGTATTTGAAGGTGGGCGCCAACGAAATTAAACGTGCAATGCGATGCGAAAAGTATTCCCGTATTTGAAGGTGGGCGCCTAACGTGAAATTAAACGTGCAATGCGATGCGAAAAGTATTCCCGTATTTGAAGGTGGGCGCCTAACATAAATTAAACGTGCAATGCGATGTAGAAAAGTATTCCCGTGTTTGAAGGTGGGCGCCTACCAGAAATTAAACGTGCAATGCGATGCAGAAAGAAAAGTATTCCCGTATTAGAAGGTGGGCACCTAACTTAAATTAAACGTGCAATGCGATGCGGAAAAGTATTCCCGTAATTGAAGGTGGGCGCCTAATAGAAATTAAACGTGCAAATGCGATACAGAGAAGTATTCCCGTGTTTGAAGGTGGGCGCCTAACAAAAATTAAACGTGCAATGCGATGCAGAAAAGTATTCCCGTGTTTGAAGGTGGGCGCCTAACAGAAATTAAACGTGCAAATGCGACACAGAAAAGTATTCCCGTGTTTGAAGGTGGGCGCCTAACAGAAATTAAACGTGCAAATGCGATGCAAAAAAAAGTATTCTCGTGTTTGAAGGTAGGCGCCTAACAAAAATTAAACGTGCAATGCGATGTAGAAAAGTATTCCCGTGTTGGAAGGTGGGCGCCTAACAGAAATTAAACGTGCAAATGCGATGCAGAAAAGTATTCCCGTGTTTGAAGGTGGGCGCCTAACAGAAATTAAACGTGCAATGCGATGCAGAAACGTATTCCCGTATTTGAAGGTGGGCGCCTAACAGAAATTAAACATGCAAATGCGATGCAGAAAAGTATTCCCGTGTTTGAAGGTGGGCGCCTAACAGAAATTAAACGTGCAAATGCGATGCAGAAAAGTATTCCCGCAGCCTGATGACTGGGGATTGGATTTTAAAAGATGCTACCTTCCTCTTTTTGGTATTTTCTTTTATGAATTATCTCTTGCCTGTGAATTTCTCCACTTATTGGCGAACTTTCTCTTTTTGTGTTTTCTATTTTCCACATTGGTCACATTCACTTTAAAGTGATTAGTGACAATTTGTTCCTGCATGAAACAAAATTTATTACATATAAACTGATGGCAACTGGCATCTGCCGTCCCTGCTTCTTATTGCTTTCTTTTTTTTTTCTGCTTTTCTCATGCTGTGTAACTTTCAACTGCTTATCTCTTGCAAACTCTTTTTTGTATTTTCTCACTTTTTCCCCTTTTGTTTTGTTTTCTTTTCCTTTGGTCATGTTTGCCAAACTTCTTTATTTCCTTCCCAATTTTCTTCCTTTCTGATCCAGTGTTGTTTCAACTTTTGTCATTAGGAGCTGGTAGTTAGCTCTCGAAAGGGTAATCAATGAAATGCAGAAAAATGAAAGAAGGGTAAAGGGTGTTTTGGAGATGATAGAACTTATCTGGGTATTTGCTGGCTGATTTCGCTGACCATGCCATGTATTTAAACTCTGACCCAGTTCGTTTCAATCATTATTCTGACTCCGAATGGTTTCCAACCCAAATCGATACTATTTTTTTTTGTTGCCTTTTCTCTTTTCTGGTAGTCCTCACGATCGCCCTACGGTGCCTCGAAAAGTTTTCACCAATAAGACTCTCTCATTTATTCTCTCAACCTCACAGTCATATCATAGTGCCGGTTAAGGTTTTCACTGATGAGACTCTCTCATTTTATTTCTCTCAAACTCACAATCGCCTCACAGTGCCGGTTAAGGTTTTCACTGATGAGACTCTCTCATTTTTCTTTTTCATTTTTCCTTTTTGTATTTTGTTTTCTGTACCACGGGTATTATCCGATGTCTCGCTTCTCCTTCATTGCATTCGTTATCATTTCGGAATTGATCAGAAGGTCTTTCTTTGAACTGTAACGTGGCTTTTGGATGGGTTGAGAAAGAAAGGTATAAAGGCTCAAAATTTCACGAGGGTTCAAAAATATTTACAACTCTCGGAATTATTAAACATAACTTCTGCCCCAGTTTCAATATGTGGGGAATTTTTGGATTTTTTCTTTATTGTGACTGAACCTCAGAGAGGCTACCTACGTACCCTTTCGGGATCAAGTCAGACATAGTTTATCCAACGTCATTAGTTAGATGGATTTCTTTTTGACTTTTTCCCGATTTCTTTGTCTTTTTCTCTTTTTTTTTATCATCATTTTTTCATCATTTTTTCATTTTGTCAGTTTCGATCTTATTGCGCTATAAGCGATTCCGAGAGAGGGATATGAAAGAATATATTCATTAAGGCTCAAAGGGGTTGTCAATGGATAGTGTTTGGATAGAGAATAAAATGCCTTCGTCATTTCAATTCCAAAATCACAACAAAATACAAAACACATAATTGAAAAGGAATCATACATGACCGCATCTGAATTGATAGCAGTCTCTACGCACTTTCCTTCAACATCTGTTAAATATAATGCCCCATTGGACAACACCCGTGATACCACAAATGGTCCTTGCCAATTTGGCGCAAACTTGCCATTTGCCTCGGCCCAATGCGGTAGGATACGCCTCAATACGAGTTGTCCGACTTCAAACTTTTGAGGTCGTACCTTCTTATTGTATGCTCTGGCCATTCTTCGTTGATACAACTGCCCATGGCAAACTGCGGCCAACCTCTTCTCATCAATCAAACTCAATTGTTCCAGCCGGGCTTTTACCCATTCATCGTCATCTATTCCAGCTTCAGCTATGATCCGTAATGACGGTATTTCTACTTCTGCGGGTATAACAGCCTCTGTTCCATACACCAGTGAGTAAGGTGTGGTTCCGATAGAAGTACGCACTATCGTGCGGTAACCCATGAGAGAAAAGGGTAACTTTTCATGCCATTGCCTGGATCCCTCCACCATTTTTCGAAGAATCTTCTTGATATTCTTATTCGCCGCTTCTACTACCCCATTCGCCTTTGGCTTATAAGGTGTGGAATTGTGGTGTGTGATCTTAAATCTCTCGCAAACTTCCGCCATGAGATGACTGTTTAGATTGGCTCTATTATCCATGATGATCACCTTGGGAATTCCAAATCGGCATATAATATTCTCATGCACAAAGTCCACCACCGCTTTCTTCGTTACTGCCTTGAACGTCTTTGCCTCAACCCACTTGGTGAAATAATCTATTGCAACCAAAATGAACCTATGCCCATTGGAGGCGACTAGATCTATCGGGCCGATAACATCCATGCCCCAAGCGACAAAGGGCCAAGGTGCAGACATTGTATGCAACTCATAAGGCGGGGAGTGGATCAGATCTCCATGTACCTAGCATTGGTGGCATTTCCTTACAAACCTGATACAATCACGCTCCATAGTGAGCCAGTAATACCCAGCTCTCAAAATCTTCTTTACTAAGACATATCCGCTCATGTGGGGTCCACAGGCTCCAACATGTATTTCAATCATGATTTCATCAGCTTGTTGTGCATCCACACATCTCAACAACCCCAGATCTGGTGTTCTCTTGTATATAACTCCTCCACTGAGGAAAAATCCATTAGCTAAACGCCTGATAGTTCTCTTCTGATCTCCAGTGGCCTACTCCGGGTATTTGCCAGCTTTCAGGTATTCCCTAATGTCATGATACCACGGTTCTCCATCCGATTCTTCTTCCACAGCGAAGCAGTAAGCATTTTGATGACGGACTTGGATTTGGAGTGGATCTATATATGTCTTGTCAGGATGATGCAGCATAGAGGACAGTGTGGCCAAAACATCTGCGATCTCATTATGCATTCTTGGGATGTGCTTGAACTCTATAAACTGGAATCTTTGGGACAAATCGTGCAAATAATACCGGTAAGGTATCAATTTCAAATCTCGTGTCTCCAGTTCTCCCTGGATTTGATGTACCAAGAGATCCGAGTCACCCATGACCAAAATCTCTTGAATACCCATGTCAATTGCCATCCTTAATCCAAAGATGCACGCCTCATATTCGGCCATGTTGTTGGTACAGAAAAATCAAAGCTGAGCTGTGACAGGATAGTGTTGACCCGTACCTGAAATGAGTACCGCTCCGATACCAACGCCCTTGCTGTTGACGGCTCCGTCGAAGTACATTTTCCATCCTGGCTTCTCATCTTGTTCCATTTCCTCGACACTCATTGCCTCCTCATCCGAAAAGTATGTCTTCAAAGGCTCATACTCATCATCCACCGGATTCTCCGCTAAGTGGTCTGCAATTGCTTGTGCCTTCATCGCCGTACGAGTCACATAGATAATGTCAAATTCCTTGAGCAGAATCTGCCATTTAGCAAGTCTCCCTGTAGGCATAGGCTTCTGAAATATGTACTTCGGAGGATCCAGTTGTGATATCAATTATGTGGTATATGCTGACAAATAATGCTTCAATTTCTGAGCTACCCAGGTCAACGCACAACAAGTTCTTTCAAGTTGAGTATATTTCACCTCGTAGGATGTAAACTTCTTACTGAGGTAATATATAGCTTACTCTTTCTTGCCCGTCTCGTCGTGCTGACCTAGCACACAACCAAAGGAGTTGTCAAGCACCGTCAGATACAAAATCAGAGGTCGCCCCGGCTCTGGAGGAACTAACACTGGAGGATTGGCCAAATATTCCTTGATCTTGTCAAAGGCTTCCTGACACTCGTCGGTCCATTTCAATGTTGCGTCTTTCTTCAACAACTTGAAGATCGGCTCACACGTTGATGTCAACTGAGCAATGAATCGACTAATGTAATTCAACCTTCCCAATAAACTCATTACCTCCTTCTTGTTCTTCGGCGGAGGTAGACTTTGGATAGCCTTGATCTTTGATGGATCTAGTTCAATACCTCGCCGACTCACTATAAACCCTAGCAATTTCCCTGAAGGTACTCCAAAGGCGCACTTCGCATGATTGAGCTTTAGTTGTACCTCCGGAGTCTTTGGAAAAACTTTCTCAAATCTCTCACATGATCAGGTTGCTTTTTGGACTTTATGATGACATCATCCACATATACTTCAATTTCTTGATGCATCATATCATGAAACATCGTGGTCATCGCCCTCATATAAGTTGCCCCGACATTCTTCAATTCAAACGGCATTACTCTATAACAATACGTTCCCCAAGGTGTAATGAAGGCAGTTTTCTCAGCCTCTTCTTCATCCATCAGGATCTGGTGATAACCGGCATAACAATCTACAAATGAACCGACTTCATGCTTGGCGTAATTGTCGATCAATATGTGAATGTTTGGCAATGGGAAGTCATCCTTTGGACTGGCTTTGTTGAGCTCTCTATAGTCCACACACACTCTGGTTTTTTCATCTTTCTTTGGGATCGGTACGACATTCGCCAACCAGGTGGGGTATTTGGTGACTCGTATGACCTTTGCCTCAAACTGCTTATTCACCTCTTCTTTTATCTTCACACTAATGTCCGTTTTGAATTTCCGCAACTTTTGCTTTACCGGCCGGCATTCAGAGTAGATAGGCAACTTGTGTACTACCAAATCAGTGCTAAGTCCAGGCATGTCATCATAGGACCAGGCAAAAATGTCCTTAAACTCATGTAACAACCTTATCAATTCATCCCTGAGGGGTGCCTCCAAATGAACACTAATTTTTGTTTCCCGGACATTATCTTCGCTCCCCAAATTTATGGATTCAGTATCACTCAGATTCGCTTTGGGTTTTTCCTCGTATTGTTTCATGTCCTTACTTATTTCCTCCAGGGCTTCCTCATCCTCACATTCTATCTCATTATCTTCCTCAATTTCTTGTATGGTAATGTGACTGTCAGAACTGGGTCTAGAATCCTTCACGCATGATATGGCATCAGATTCAACACATGCAGAACTGTACAAAAGAAAAAAAATAAAGAAAAATAAGGCAAAAAATGAAGAAAAGGGAAAACTGCATTTCATTGATAAAAAGATGAACAAAGTTCGGGATACATTTCGATTTTCTTTTCATGAGGGGGATGGGAGAACTACAAAAAGCAACAATTATCTTTCTGGGAAAGCAATGATAAAATTTTCGGAGCTAACTACCAGGACTCCTTCCTGATAGGGAAAGGAGTAGCTTCCCAATTGTTCAACATGGTGCCAGGTCCCACAAACTGCACATCCATTTTGCTAGTGCCTTCCCCCACTTCAACCATATTCACACCCCCAAATATCTCCTCAAAACTCAGAATTTCTTCATCAGGTCGGGTCTCGATGTACTTTGTCACAGCAGATGTCTGATATTTAGTACCAGGCTTGATGAAGGTGTCGGATAGTTTGGGTATAGGCTTAGGCAGGGTCCAGTTCTTTTTGGCTTTGGAGGCTCTCTGGATGTCGGCAAAGGTGGGTTTGAACCCTAAGCCGAAAGTACCTTTGTTTTCTGGAAGTTGAACCGGTTGGATAACTCCTTGCAATTCTTTGCCCAATCCCTTTCCTGGCACAAACCCGTTTTTGAGCATTACCTTGGCCACCATCACAACAGTTGGTGCCACCCATAGGGATCGGCAATTTCTCTCCTTCAGCAATTCTGTTCACTGCTATGGCATCTGCCACTTGGTAGACCCAAGGACCCCTATCTCCGTCAGCACCATCAAACGACATCACAACATTGCAAGTACTTTCTTCTCCATGCACCACAATTTCCTGTTGCTCCCACTCGAATTTGACCATCTGGTGTAAAGACGACGGCACTGCCTTGGCCGCGTGGATCCAGGGTCGTCCTAGCAACAAATTATAGGACACAGCAATGTCGAGCACCTGGAATTCCATAGTAAAATCCACAGGACCAATGGTCACCTCCAGAACAATGTCTCCTAATGTGTTCTTACCTCCACCATCGAATCTTCTCACATTTATATTGTTCTTCCAGATTCTGTCCGGACTGACATTCAGCTTCCCCAAAGTCGACAGTGGGCAAATGTTAGCGCTTGATCCGTTATCCATCAACACTCTGATCACCACCAACTCCTCGCTTTTTACTGTAAGGTAAAGTGCCTTATTATGCTCGGTTCCCTCAACAGGAAATTCCTTATCTGAGAATGTGATCCTATTAGACTCGAAGATCTTGCTGGTAATCTTTTCCAGGTGGCAAACCGAGATCTTTTCTGGAACATGAGCCTCGTTCAGTATCTTCATCAGAGCTTTCATGTGTTCTTCTGAGTGTATTAACAAAGATAGCAAAGAGATCTGCGCAGGAGTTTTCCTCAGCTGCTCGACTACATAGTAATCCTGCGACTTTATCTTTTTGAGGAATTCCTCCGCCTCTTCTTCTGACACTGGCTTCTTTAACTGATTCTCTTTCACTGTTTTCATTCTTCTCAACTCTTCTAGGGCAAAACACCTCCCAGACCGAGTCAGACCATGTGTTTCATTAATTTCCCCAGATACCTCTTTCCCTTTATAGATCACTACTACCTTGTTGTAATTCCAAGGTACAGTCTTCGTGCTCACTACCGGCATCTGCACCTCCGGTCTTATGATTACTGGTTACACACTCGCGCCTTTCACAGTCAATATCGGCTTCATGCCTGGTACTACAACCTTCAAACCCTCCACCACTACCCGCCTTTTTGCTGGTTCTTCAACAATCACTTTTTCTTTCTCGGCTTCTTTTTTCGTTCTGCTACTTGCCTTAATCATCATAAAAGACTTGAGACGGCTTCCGACTGCTCTCATCCTGCGCCAATTCTATCATATGCGTTTCATGGTGAGTTGGCAGTGGGTTTTGCGTGATGTTTGGAGCCTCCGGAGCTTGCACTTCAATTCTCCGACTATCAATAAGATCCTAGATAGCATTCTTCAGTTGCCAACACTTTTCAGTATCATGTCCTGGTGTTCCCGAACAATACTCACACCTGACAGATTGATCAATGTTTTTCGGAGGTGGGTTTGGAAGTTTAGGTGCAACCGGGCTCAACATCCCCAACTCTTTTAATCTGTGATAGAGGCTGGTATATGACTCCCTCAATGGGGTGAATGCTTTCCTTGCCTTATTTCTCCATTCTGAGTCAGGCCTGGGTCTGTTTGGGTTTCTGTAGGGTCTAGAAGCAGGGTATGTGTTTTGTGTGTGGTAAACATTATGTGAGGCTTGGACTCTCCACACATGTGGTGGTGGTGGTGAGTAGGTTTGGGCTTGTGGATGGTGGTAGTGTGGGACTGTTGGTGGGTAAGATGGTGGCGGTGGGTTATATGCGGTTGGTGTGTTATACGGAGTTGGTGGGTAAGATGGTGGCGGTGGGTTATATGGAGTTGATGGGTTTAATGGGTATGGATGGTAGGGTCTTGGTGGGTGGTGATGTTGGTTACGGTTCCAAGGCCTGCTTTCTATAGTTGCTACCTCTTCCTTTTTCTTCTTTCCAATTGCTCCTCCGTTCCCAGTCTGTATTGCTTGATTCGTGGCCTTAATGGCCGAAAAACTCATGATCTTGTTTGTTTTTAGACCCTCCTCAACAAAGCTTCCCATCTTCACGACCTCATTGAAACGTTTTCCGATTGCTGACACTAAATGACCATAATAAGTAGGCTCCAACGCCTGTAGGAAGCAATCCACCATTTCTCCTTCCTTCATCGGCGGATCTACTCTTGCAGCCTGCTCCCTCCATCTGAAACCGAACTCCCTGAAGCTTTCTCCTGGCTTTTTCTCCATCTTCGTAAGGGATAGTCTATCAGGTATGATTTCTAGATTGTATTGAAAGTGGTTTGCAAAGGCTTGCGCAACATCGTCCCAAACGAACCACCTTGTATGATCTTGTCGAGTATACCACTCCAAAGCTGAACCACTTAAACTCTGGCTAAAATACGCCATCAACAGCTTATCCCTGCCTCCTGCACCTCTCATTTTTCTACAATATCCCCTGAGGTGGGCCATCGGATCTCCATGTCCGCTATACATATCAAACTTTGGCAACTTAAATCCAACGGGAAGTTGCACTTCAGGGAACAAACATAAATCCTTGTATGCCACGCTCACTTGCCCTCCCAATCCTTGCATATTGCGAAAGGCGTTTTCCAAACTTTTCACCTTCCTAGCCATCTCTTCTTGCCCTGCATTCTTAGCAATTCTCTCTTCACTTGTCTCCATCAGCGGAGTATGAGATTCGTGCTGTCGGAAAGTTGGTTCGGGCGTTTAGTAATGAGGATCTTGTATGTAGAACATTGGTTCACTAGATAATTTGTGCAGGGCAGCAGGCGGAGGTGCCACATACACTGGAGCAACTTGGGGTAGATGAGGTGGTGCTTGTTTTGCTGGAGGTGGTGGTACTTGGGAAGTGGATGCATAATAGTGATGGTAATCAGGGTATGAAGAGGGTGCATTCATTGTGGGTGGTTCAGGATTGGGGTTAGTTGGAGGGATGTATGTGGGATTGGCAGGGTAAGTTGGCAAGGGTTGACCCCTTGACCAGGCTTGATACATTTCGGACATCTGCTGTTTTAATTTGTACATTTCCTCCTTCATCCCTGCTACGTCCACAATCTCCTCTTCTTGAGCGGGATCCACGATAGTTGCCTCAATTTCTTGGGACACAGCTTTCGTCATTTTCTTATATTTCATGTTGTAAGGGTGAGTAGCCAGAATGCCAGTTGCCAATAAAATCTGAACTCATTAACATCAACACCCATTAGTTGTTAGTGCATGAGGAAATAAAACGCGACGACTTTAAAACAAACACATTTTCCTTGAGTCGTCATGCATCATCCCGGCCTCTACTCATTTGAACAAATCATCTTTTTCTTCTTTCTCTTTTTTTTTCTTTTTTTTTTCTTTTCTTCCTTTCTTCTTTTTTTTTTCTTTTCTCTCTCCCTCTTTTTTTCTTTTCTTGTCATTTTCATAATTGCGTTCCTATTTATTTGCCTATCGAAATTAAAAGAAATGATATAAAGCAAAAGAATTGACAACAACACTTGATTTTCATTTGATTCAAAACATTGATTACAAGATGATGTTGTAATATAAAAAAGATGATGCATGCCCTATGAATACATTAATGCTCCTAATGCCCGCGAGACATCGTTCGGTCTTGCCGCGGGCCTATATGCTAATCCCCTTTGGAGCCTATTTAGGTCAGACATGACTTGTTGCACGAAGAACTTCACCGCTGATACAAAGGTTCCTCGAGACATATCTTCACACAGTTGACTCTTTCGGGTGATGTATTGAGAAATTCGAACAATCTTCTCTCGAATGACCCCTTTTTCTTGCAGCAATCGGCTTATTTGTTCAGTGCGAGTATCCAAGGTATGTTGGTTATCTTTCTGTACTTGCTGCAGCTCCAATTCTAGTCTAGCCATAGTTGTGTAACAATGCTCTCTCTCTTCTTCGAGATCCTTGATAATCTTGTTACTTTTAACCGTGGCTGAAACCATTTTCTTTCTGAGCCGAGCTACCTCAAATTCGTGCTTATCTTGTAATTGCCGAACCAACTTGGCCCTTTCCTCAGCATCTCTGGTTATTTGCTTCCAAACCCTGACTAATTCCTTTTCGGCCTTGTCCAAGTCAAAGCTGTAGTCATTTACTTTGCGCCGGAGAGTGTCAATCCATTTCTCGTCCCGGGCTAAGCAAATGGGGGTCTCGGATGCAATTTTTATTTGAGCAACCTGAGCCTTTAACATTTCGTTCTCTTTCTTCAGCTGCTTCTTCTCTCCTTCATCAGATGCTGCCTATAAACCACTTTCAAAGTGGAGATTTCTCAATTTTTCCTCCAACAAGCTGATTTTGGCCTTGTATTCTTTTTCTTTGGCCGCCCAGTTCTGATTTTCCTTGGATTGCTCTATCAAATCTTGCAGGTGAGGTCTTTTTGAAAGACGTTCGTGCTCAACACCCTGTCGGTACCATGTGGAGTATCCAGACGACACTTCTCCCCTAGCTCTATTTTGCACACAAGTATCCATTTTCAAGTTTTGGCACTCATTCCAAATTTGCCGGATCTTTGCTTCCGGGAATTGCCCATCCGGACCAATTTCTATAGCTTGCGAACTGAGGTCCCCGTCTCTCCGAATAACTTGACATCTACCCAACTGTCACAGGGCCCTGTATAAGGTTGGATGCTTTTCAAGCCCATGATCAAAAATGGCGACCCTTAAGTCGGCATATATATTACCTCGTCAAGAGGTAGCCAATCGTATGTCCAATCGATCTGGCCATTAGTTAATGATCGAAGATGCAAAATCCAATCTTTGACTCCCTCCGGCAATTTCACTTCTTTTGTTTTCGTACAGAATTCTTCCAAACATGTTCATTCAGCCGAACCATAACTTGAGAACGAAGGATGATGGCATAGATGTTCAATTAACCAAATCTGCAAAATCAAATTACACCCTTCAAAGAAGTTGGCTCCCGCTTTGCACGCAGTCAGAGCACGATAGATGTCAGCTACAATCATTGGAGCTAGAGTACAATTGTCTTGTACTATCAATGTGCTAGCTACCCCGGCAACCTTTATGCTGATATGCCCATCTTTTCTCGGAAATATGAAAATTCCGAGAAATGCCACTAAGAAAGCAAACCTCCGATGCTCCTCCCATTTTGCTCGGTTGGACTTGCCTGCATAACTTGTTCGTGGGGTCGTTGAATCCCCCGATGTGTCCATACCTATTATAGATGAAGTTTAAGGAGCAAAACCTGTTGGCTAGATCTACGTTGTGAACATTCCTGGCAATTTTCAAAGAGTCCAGAAAACGATGCACTGTTACCGTCCTTGGAGATACCGGGTATTTTCCTTTTAACGGGACCTCATTCTTCCCGATATAGAAAGCAATTTCCTCTAGAGTTAGAGTGAGTTCAAAATCAGGGAGACGCAATACATTGTGTGCCGGATCCCAAAATGTGATCAACGCTCTAATCACGTCGCCTCGGGGGATTATGTCTAATAACCCCGTAAGATATTTCAAGTAACCTTTGACCCAGTCCTGACCATCTGATCCCATGTCTTGCCACCACAGTTTTAGCTCCAAAGGGATTTTATTTAAGGAGAAATGTTCATTCATCATTGTGCTCGTCCTACACATTTATTAAGACGATTTTATTTAGAAAAAAGAAAAATCTTTTTCAATGCAAGTTTTCATTTTTTGAAAGAAATATGGCTTTTGAAGTGGCCATTTTTGCCAAAACATCCTTCCGTCGTCCTTTCGGAACATTCGGCCGTTTCCAAAAATAGCAATCACCTCGATTATTTGAAAAGGAAAATCTTTTTGGTCTTATTCTAAAAGCGTGGTTGGACCCGTTTAAGCGTTGCCTACGTATCCCACCTAATGGCGAGAATCAAACCTGCGTAGTTCGGCCAGATTAATTGACCAATTTATTTTAACAACAAAACCATCATTTTATTTCAATTTTTCGGATTTTTCGGATACCTATTTTCACTAACTCTTATTTCTTTCTCTTTTTTTTTTAATAATTTTTCCATCCTCGGGATTTTTGCCGGTCCGCATAACGAATCAAGGACAATAATAATGCAACACATAATATGCTCGGTCTTTTTCAAATACCGGGTCACCTGTCCTAGACGGACCCAACCCCTGTGTTGAGTCCCCTAAGTCAGATATGATGCAAATAATCGTCCTAGACCTATGTTCAAAATCTTACGGTTTCATAGAATGCTAGACCGTGTACCCGAGCGGACAACTCGAATCGAGGAGGGGGCTACGTACCGGTGACTCGCGGAGTCAATCGGCTTTGTAACTTATCCGACCTCTATTTTCCTAATTTTGGGTGACTTAACAGAAAGGGGAGTCTCAACCAGTAAACACATCCCCGAGGGTGAAGAGAGAAGAGTTTTCGGCATAATTTTTATATACAATCCACGTAATATCAAAGCGATAAAGCACATAGCACATTGTTCAAATCGTATAATGAAGTCAAACAATATCACGAACGGCAATTCTAAGGAGCTCGAGTTCTTAAACCCTGAAACCGAAGTTCGGGGTTGAATCCCCAGCAGAGTCGCCAGAGCTGTCACACCTCCCTTTTTACTACCCCACTTTGGGAAACAACATATAAATACGCTCGTAGGGTATACCTCGACGCTCAAACACCTGAAATGGACATAATAGCATAGAGGAAGGAGTTTTTCCAATTAAAGGACAATCGGTTCGGGATTTTATTGAGATTAATCAGAGTCGCCACTTGGGAAGATAATGGTATCCCAAGTCACCGGTTAATCCCGAATCCGAGGAATTTGACTCTTAAAAATGTCTGCGAAGAAAAGATCTAGATAAGGAACTCTGTTAACCTGGGAGAAGGTGTTAGGCATTCCCGGGTTCCGTGGTTTTAGCACGATCGCTCAATTGTCATTCCCGACTCTTGTTTGACTCAATCACAAATTTTAACAACATATAGTGCCTTTTACTTAAGTATTATTTTTTATGGAATTTGCGGCATTGCGAAAACACGCCTCGAGTCATACCGCAACCAGTACGCCTATGACTTTCGGTGTATTTCAGCTTTGCCGAGATTTGGATTTGAGTCGCTCCAAGTGCACACTCGTCTAATGGAAAGTACATTAAAATCGTGCCCTAAAATAATATCTATCGGCTTTTAAATCTTTTGGGAGGAGCTATGGAATTTGCTATTAGCTCTCCCGAGTCTACTTGTGTTATACCATTACTAAATGGGGGCCCCGCTTGTTTAACGTTAGGCGAGGCTCGTCCCAATTCAATTTTATAATTTCAATCCTAAGAAGTGCATACTACGTTTCTCTAATTGTGTTTTTCCCTTAATCGTATTGATAACACCAAGTATTCCAGGCCCGTATGCTTTCTATTGTTATTGGGCCTGGATTTTTATTCGCTTAATCAGATCAACAATGGGCCAGCCCAGGCCTTAAGGCCCAGGCAGCCTTCAGGCTTGCACTTGATAACTTCGACCGAGTTCATGACACAGTTTAGGCCCGTTTTTTATATAACAGATCCAGACTATATTGAAATAACCAAAAGCAGAAATTTAAACAGAACAATGATGTAAAATAGGAACGAATTCAAAATGTTTTATTCATCAAAAGAGAAATCAGTATACAACTTATCATCAAATCATGAATCAATTATCTACTATACACCAGACTAGAGTTAAAGGACTGTTTCAGATCTCGACCTCTATTAATAAATTGATACTAACATCTACATTAGTTACTAGTTGAAATTTCCAAGGAAGAACAATTCGATTATATATGCTGCTTGAAGAATAGTTAAGTTAATTACCTATTGATTGTCTAAGGCTAAAGGGAATCATGCATAGGTTTGTACAATTACACTACTGGTTTTACTGGATCAAACCTATTAGATATTACAAGTCAAGTTGATGCATTATCTAACACTTTCCTTCTCAAATTACTCAGATTCGAACTTAGGTCGATACAATTAACTAGCTATACGAGTAATGACTTTATAAATCAGTTTTTCCAATACACAAATCCAATATCTAATTCGAATGTCTTCACGACTTAAGCATTACTAAACCACTGATTTTACTAAGATTTAAATCCTACTTGTGCTTATGTACAGATCCACGACAGTATAGTTAACTATGTGATTTCATTTTTTAGGAAGAAGCTTACTATGGAGGAATAATTAGCGATTTTTGAAGAAAAGTGATATGCTCACTTATGTTTTAGGAGTTTTTACCTAATTAAACTAAGTGATATGCTATTGCTACTATACCACTACTATTATACTACCTACTCTATCACTAAGATATTACATTGTTTGTTCGATTTCTGTTTCTCAACTACTATAAACTAATACAACAGAATAAACTACAAACTTAAGCTAGCAAAATTAAACTACACTACACAGCAGCATATAGTCAAATCCAGGGCTTCATTTTTATTTCAACAACCCAGCATTACAACTTCAAATGAAAGGGTAATGTACCTGAATCAAAGTAGAGAAAACCGATGAGTTCTAGGGGGAAATGGAAGCAAGTAATCAGCAGTAGACTCAACAGCAATGCAACAATGGAATTGGATGCCAAATGAACCAAATAACACATCAATAGCAAGCAGGAATCAACAAAGCAATAGAAACCCAGATCAAACTCGAGCAGAAGAACCCAACAATCAACAGAAATCAGCAAATACTAACTCGAAGAATAACAGAAACGCTATTGCTAAATTGCTATGTTTTTTACTCTGAAACTTTTATCCAAAAGCCAGCCCTTAATCAGCCCTTTTTTGGGGGTACTTATAGGTGTGGGAAAGGGCTGAAACTTGGGGAGAAAGTATGGGATAAAATCCCAACTCTCCCCCTCTTAAAATTACCCAATGTACACTTTAACCACATTTCAGTTAACAGAAATCCTTCCAGCATATGCTGGAAGGTTCTAAAGATTCCCTTTTTATAGGTTTTTACCAATGTAGCCCTAAGGGTTATGGGTTTTTACTGATTTCCCTTTTTAGGGAGATCATTATACCCTTAAATCTCTACAAAATTGCAGAAATCAGGGGTACAAATGACTCCCTTACCCTCTTAGGTTCTAAATTATTTACCAGATTACCTTTTTGATTTCCAATTGTGCCCCTAAGGGCACTGCTGATTTACCCGACCTACCTAGGTCAGGTTTCAGCCTTTTGGGACTTATTTAAC
Source organism: Nicotiana noctiflora (assembly GCA_032618575.1). Taxonomy (NCBI): domain Eukaryota; kingdom Viridiplantae; phylum Streptophyta; class Magnoliopsida; order Solanales; family Solanaceae; genus Nicotiana; species Nicotiana noctiflora. The sequence continues at coordinate 44,213 of JASVEL010008197.1, read as the reverse complement.
TAATAGCGAGCCCTTGCATTGGTATTTAAGGGCTGGCCAATTCTACTATTAGGAACTATTTCAATTTTAACCTCTTTTAACTTAGTTCCAGTTAATTAAGACCATTTTACTTCAATTTTAAGCTAATTGCAGGACTAGCCTGCCTTATTATTGAAATTAACTATTTAAAAACTAGCCAGTCTCAAGTTGAGACTTGGCTTGGGTAATTAAACCCAATTGCTGAACATAGGTGTCACGACCCGGATTTTCCCCCAACATCGGGATCAGGGCCCAAAAATGAGCCTTAGTGAGCTTGCATTTGCAAGCTTGACCAGTTTTTGCACAACCAGTCCCTTTTTAAGGTGGACTGGTATGTTAGGACCTTATAGAGTTGGTCAACCTTTGCAAAGTTGACCACTCTTAGGCCAATTGTTGCCTAACAACCTATTCTTGTTCATTTTAAGGTCAATTAAACTAAATTGCAGGACTAGCCTGCTTAATTAAAGCAATTAAGCTATTTAACTAATGGCCAGTCTCAAGTTGAGACTTAGCCTGGGCAATTGAAGCCCAATTACTGAACATAGGCTGGACTAAGGTCTTTGCAGATCTAGCCACCTAAGGTTCAGGGCTCAAACAGAGCCTAAGCAAGTTTGCATTTGCAGACTTAGTCAATTATTACACAATTAGCCTACTTAAGCCAGTGTGTCAAGACTATCAGAGTAGGTCAGTTGCAAAACTGACCACTCTTTGTTATTCAAATCACTTATAACCCTTTTTTATGGTTTTCAATTTTAACCTATTTTAGACTATTTAGCAACATGTTTTCAATTTTAACCATTTACAAGTTTAACACTACTGCAGCTATAACCAATTCCACCTAGGCATGATAAGTATTAACAGTAATCAGCTTAACACAAGGCTGTTGCAAACATAGCCATTTTCACAAAATTGCACATATATCCATGAAATCAGAATCACCCATCGATTAATCAAAATTCAGAGAAAGGGATTGAATATTGTTGAATTTCAATCAAAGACTTGTTACTCAGATTTCACAACACAGTGTGTCAATTAATCATGAAGCAGGTTTAATCAGAACTACCTTATACTTAGAGGATTTCTAAAAGTCCTAATTATGCTTGACATGTTCTTGACTAAGCACATACAGGTAAAACTCATAAAGAAGTTTCAGGAGAAAGCATGGCTCAAACAGAATGGAAAAGATAGTAACATGATGCAAAGATCAAAGATAGACAATAGACATGAAGAAGAGCTAATCAAAGAAAAAAAAATCTTAAGCAAAGTAACAAAACAAACAGAGATTTCTAGAAGGTACGAACTAATCTAAACATGCAAAGACAGAAGAGACGAACATTCAAAATATTGAAGGCTAACAGAAGATGACCTAATACAGAGATGACAGAGAATGGAAGTCAAAAACTGAACAAATACTGAAACTAGACATGCGAAACAAACAGAAAAATGTCAAGAACAAACAGAGAAATAACGAATCAGGAAACAAAATATCAGGAACCAACAAAAGAGTTATAAAGGAAGAACAGTCATATTATTGAAATTTAACAAATCAGGAACCAAATTACAAAGAAGATGAGGAAGATGAGAAGAAAACCCTAATACTAATCAAAATGGAAGAATAACACAAAAGAAAGCACAAAATAAAGCAAACAGAGAGGTGGGGGGACTTAGCTTAGCGGGGTCTGTCCCCCAAGCTTTCCCGTCTTTATTCTTTTATTTCATTCTCTCTCGAACATCTTTCAGACTCTCTTGTTCCTCTGTTTTCTTCTTTTTTTCCGTTTTCCCCTTTTTCTTATTTTCTTTTCTGTTTTCCGTTGTTTGACTTCAAGATGAAGCCTTTTGGGGCTTTTGAGTTTGTGGGGGTGTTTGGGTAGGGTAAAGGTTGAGTCTTTGAAGATTGGAGTTTTGGGGTCGCCGGAGTTAGGGTTCCGGCGACACTTTTTGGGATATTCGACGGGTTTCAGAGATATTCGAGGGGTGTGGGTGGTATGGTTGAGTAGATCAGGGGAAGGGGGATCGAATGGCATTGGTTTGGGGTGGGTTCTCGTTGTTTGGTGGTCACCGACGAAGTTCTGGTGACCGGTGTTTCAGAAGAAAGGGTCTGTTTTCTGGAGCTTTGATGAAGAAGAAGGAAAAGAAGAAGGAAAAGAAGAGAGAAGGGAGTAGAAAGGCCGGTGACCACCGTGGAGGGTGGTGGCCACCATTGGCCGTCTAGGTTTTCTTGAGGTTGAAGACGAAGGAGACGGGAGAGAAGAGAGGCGTGGGGGGGCGGCTAAGGTTAGAGGGTTTGGAGAAATGGCCGGCTCATTCAGACACGAGCCTTTTATAGGCGATGAGGTTAAGAAGATCTTGGCCGTCCAATTGATGAAGATCAACGGCCAAGAACAGGCGTTACTAAAACGCCGTCGTTTGTTTGTTAAAGAGACTAAAGGTATCGACCATCAGATCATTCTGAACGGACGGTTGAGATCACTCTTATTTTAATTAATTATCTAAGAAATCCGTCTCTTTTTTCTCAGCCGTTAGATTAAACTTTAATGAACGGTAGAGATTTAATCTCACACTTACCCTTTGAATTAAATCCGGAGTTATCCTCAACCGTTGGATTTGGTGTAATGAACGGCTGCGATCAATCACCGAGCCTTGGATTGGACCGGATTTTTGGGCTTGGGTGCCTTGGACCTCTCTGGTTTGGAATTGTTTCGGCCCAAATGTCATTATGCCCAACTATTTTTTGTATTTTTCTGACTTTAATTATTTTTTGTGCATTTTCTTTTGTACTTTTTTTTTCTTTTCTTTTATGGAATATCATAAAAACTTAATCTCCTACTTATTCTAATTACCTAATATTTTTGCAATTTTTCTACTATTTTTCTCTAATTTCCTCTATTTAAACTATTTTTTGGTGATTTTCTTCTTAAAACTAATTAATTAAAACAAAGTAATTACCTAGTCTAATTTTATTGATTTTTTCTAATTTATATTATTCAAACACATAAAATGTAGCTAATTTCAACCAAAGCAAGTAATTGCACTCAAAAAATATATTTATTTTAATTTTGGAATTTTTTGCCCGGTGCAAAAATCACGTGCTCACACATACAAAATGCGGGGATTATTCCTTGAATATTAACTAAAGTCGATCCAATAGCCTTATTCCACTTTTGGAGCACCGCTAATGTGGCATCTACCTGTATGTTAGTAAGACGGGAGGAAAGAATAACTGGAAAAGTTGAACTAGGGCCTAAGACTTCATACATGAGGTATGGAGGCAACGACTTCAACTCCAACACCGGAGGTTCCTCGATTGAGGACTTTGCTAGTGGGTCTTCCTATTCTCAAGATCCAAGGATAGCTTTGTTGGGTCATAAGATTAAAACGCATTCTATGTAAAGCATTGACACACTCCCCACGGCCTTCATCCTTATTTACATCAAGATTCAACAAAATTGCCTCTAGAGGGTCCTCCACATTGATCATTGCACTATTATCATCAATTATCACTATCGTGACAAGATATACATTGATAATTGCACTATTGTAAATATTAATTCAAGTAATTGATTCTACAATTAAATTCTAAGCTAGTACGCAAAATTGTGTAAAATAACCAAAATGCCCCTCGGGCCCATTTCTCGGAATTGGATAAATTTAATATTTTCATAACCCTCATACTCTCACGAGTCTACCCATATAAAAATCTCTCAAATTAGAGGTCAAGTACCCACTCAAAACTCAACAATTTAGTCTAAGGATTTTGACCCATTTTTCATTCAAAAATCTGAAAATACGAAGGAAATCACGATTAGATTAGTAGGTATTAAGCATAAGAGTGTAGAGAAAGTTGCTCGCAAAAACACCTCAAAATTTCTCCCAAATCGAGCTCTAGAAGTCAAAAATGGAAAATGGAAACGAAGTCCCATTTTCAGAAATTTTTTTTTATCAATCCACTAGGCAGGGCCTAGGGCTAGTTTTATATATCAAACAAAATAAAGCAAAATACAATAATAGTGTCAATGTGTCTACGGTGATGTAAAAATAAAAATTGCCTAATACATAATACCTATGATCAAAATTAAGCAATGTGCTAAAAAATGATCTCACATAATAACTATAAAACTTTGATAAATATAAAACTAGCCCAATATCCATTATATGTGTTGCTACAGCAGTACAATAGATCAGCAGTCCATGTAAAACACACGGCAGCCCAGATCTCCACTGTCCAGCCCAATATCCAACCTGTAGCTTTCTTGTCCAAGATCGCACCCAGCCATGGCCCAAATGGCCACTAGGTCCAATCCAGCCCTTTTTGAAAATACCCAGCAGTCTATTTACAGCCACGACATGCCCAAACAATTGGCCCATTCTCCCCATCCAGTACATTTGCACCATACTCCTATTAATCACTAACCTTACCCATTGAAAATAACCCATTCTCCTCCATATAGCAGCCCATACCTCCATTTCTCTCTTGTCCAGCCCAATAACCTCGCCTGTGCTCACATTCCGCCTAACCCGTACCCAAGTCTGGCCAAATTTCCCACTAACCTTTAATAATATAACCAGGCCCATTAACCCATATATTTTACCCAGACCGCCATAAACCATGTGAACCAGCCCATTACTAATTGCATTCCTCAGCCCCATTAGTACCTTTCCTCCATAGCCAAAAATCTGTCTATAGCCATTTCTTTGTAAATTCAATCCCTTACACAAATAGCCTCCCCTCCACTCCCATTTAACTAATGACCACATATTAATTATATTGACCAGACATGTGTAGACACGCACCCGACCTTTTAGAGATTGCCTAAAAGATATACACATGTATGTCATTACATCTCTCTCATACGCCTCACCTACTCCCTCTGTCCCTTCATTTCTCCCAGAAGCTTCCATACTCGTGTCTTCATTTCCTCCTGAGCTTTGATGCCGGATGTAGATTGAGCTCTAGCACCATCAAAAGTCCTCCTCTCCCAATCTCTGACCCCAGCTAATGATTATTGCCTGCCTTCTTCTTCTTCTGTGTTTGTATCTCCTAGAACTCATTTTTGTCCATTCTTTCCATGGATGTGGTCCATATGAGCTCCCTTCTATTTTCCTAATCCCAGCTATCTCCATTCCTCTTATCTTTTGAGTGGTTGATCTTGTTGATGCTTGTTCCCCAGGTAATCTCTTCTCCTTTTCGTTATTATTATTGCTTCCATTTCCTCCTCATATTCTTCTAATATATGTGTTTCTTCTTTGCTTCTTCATGTATCTCTTGTGGATGGTATGATTGCCTCCTCTATGACCATATGTGAGAGCTTGGACCACTGCATGTGTGAGATTGATATACCCCATATGAATCTGAGGACTTTTATTTCTGGTAGCTGTTACAATAGCTGCAAGGTGGCTATGTATTCCCCAGGTACTCCCCTCCCAGTTTTCTTTGTTTTCAGTGATTCCATTTCCTCCTTTTTTTTGGACTAATTTTTATCTTTGTTTTTTGCTGTTTCATGAGTCTATTCTGGCCGTCCTGCTGCATGTGATTACCTCATGAATGTCGATTTGTGATAACTTGGACCACTGCCGGAGTGAGGTTCTGCAGAAGTTCCTTTTTGGTGCTTGTGGAAATTGTAGGTTCCATGTCTAGCTTTACTTTTCCTTTTCTCTTTGTGCCTTTTGTTTTGTTTTCTCTGGTACACTGTAAAATAATGCCACTGTTGATGTTGTGGCCTTCCTTGTAACCTCAATGTGATCTACGGTTAACTCGACCCCGGTGGATTGAGTACTAGGTACTAATACCACCACCTGGGGCCTCATTAACCAATAGAGTACATGTAATGTTGGTTGTTTCCCTGTTGCATATATGTTTTTGTTGTGCTTTCCTTTTGTTGCATGTGTTAAATAAGTAGCACAACTTAGCTCCTCTTTGATGAAAAATCATACCACTGTCTTAGAGAATACAATGGACTTCTTACTCACTATGTTTCCCTCTAGCTTTATTCCTTCCCCAATGGGTTGGGTACAAAGTACCTGCTCTTTTCCTTCAGTGAGCTCATGTATCATCCAGCTATAGTTCCTTGAAAGAACTTTAGCTATCAACATGCTAGGTGTCACTGTTGCATGTAGTATGTTAATATTCCTTTGCATGCAATATTTACCCTCTAGTATATCTGCAACTATAGGTAAAAACGACCCATAGTTACACATACAATGAATGTCTCTAAATCTGGATATGCGACCTCCCTGGATGAGGTTAATTGCTTCTTCTTTCATGTATGACCTGGTTGGATTGTACAACTTGAGCCTAGTTATGACTAGGCTACATGGTATGCCTAAGTTCCACCAGGTGGGTTGAGTACATAAAAGTACTAATACCACCACCTCGGTTTTACTTAGAGCATAACTTATAGCTAGCTTAAAAAAACCTGCAAAAAAGAAAATCATGCCAGGCCTTTTTTTCGCTTCTGCGGAAAATTTTCCGCTTTCGCGGATATTTTTTGCTTCTACGATACTGCTTACGCGGAAAAATTTCCGCTTTTGCCGTCCCGCTTCCGTGAAAAATATCCGCTTTTGTGGTTACGACAGAAACCAGCACTTTCTCGACACGTAAATGAGCATAACTCCCTCATACAATGTCTAAATTCAACGATTCTTTTTCCTATGGCTCCAAAATTGCGATACGGATATAGTGGTTCAATAAAAACTTAATTTGGACCTCATTTAATTAATATGGTACCTCTTTATGTCCAAAGATATGGTGTTGAAATATCAAATAAGAGTGCAATATAAACCAAAAACACACTCGAGGCCCCCGGGACCTCAACCAAAAGCAATATAACCCAAAACACACTCGAGGCCCCCGGGACCTCAACCAAAAGTACCAACACATCTTAAAACATTATTCAAACTTGTTCCAATCCACAAAAAACTCGAAAAATACCAAAACCATCAAATTACATCGAATTCAAGCCTAAGTTCTTCTGATGGCGAAGACACATAGCCTGAGCCCAGTGTTCGAGCGAGGTCAAACTGCACTATTTTGATGGTGAAGGCATTTAACCTGAGTCTCGGTTCCAGCTAGGTCGAATTGTGCTATTTTGATGGCGAATGCACTTAGCATGAGTCCCAGTTCGAGCGAGGTCGAACAACGTTGTTTTGATGGCAAAGGAACTTAGCATGAGTCCCAGTTCGAGCAAGGTCGAACTGCACTATTTTGATTGCGAAGGCACATAGACTTCCAAAACACGCATTCGATAAAAAACCCAACCAAAACACGTCTGAATGACCTAAAATTTTTCACACGTATCCCAAATCACCTAACGAAGCTACAAGAACTATCAGAATTCAATTCCAACCCTCGGATCAAAATCTCACATATTAACCGGAAACCACCAAAATACTAACTTTGCCAATTCAAGCCTAAATAAGCTACGGACTTCTAATATTCATTCTGAACATGCTCCCAACCTCGAAATTATCTAACGGTGCTAACAGAACCATCAGATTTTCATTCTAAGGCTATCTTCACACTGTTCCAACTACAAACTATTTTTTAACACTTAAGCTCTTATTTAGGGACTAAGTGTCTCAGAACTCTCCAAAACTCAACGTCGGATGTCCCGGCAAACAAAAATAGCTGAAATGAACTTAGCGGAAATAGTTATTAGGGGATCGGGGCATAAATTTAAAAAACGACCGGCCGGGTCGTTACAGAAACCAGAGTCACTAATCAAACTGATAGGGCATAAGAAACGGTTCAATCCATAAGGAACGTGTGTCATAATGACTGTCATTGCAAATGACGTTTCGAATAGACACAACGGTTCAACTCCAAACAGATACGATGATCCAAGGGTATCATTGAAGCGTCACATTTTCGCCTCGACCTGAAAACCTCGCTCAAGGAGTAAACATTCAGATTTCTTCTAACTTCCAAATTGATAGTCCGCCCGTCGAACTCACTAAGAGACGACCTCAACGGAAGGAGGGACTAACTGTATGGGTCAAAATCTGACCGTAGTGACGCCCCCAATAGGAATGATAGGTGGTTGACCAAGATGGGATCCCGCCTAGGTAGCAAAATAGCAAAAAACACATCAACCATCTTTGGGGTCAAATCATCGAAAGCATGTCGATCAAAGACTATTGAACAGAAGTCCTAGGAACTATATATATGGCAGTTAAGCTTAGAAGTAGGGGCCAAGAAAAAAGGACAGAAAAGTACACAAACAAGAGAGGAAATGGAAAGAAACAAGAAGAAGAGGAAAGTAGAGTCTCTCGCAGAAAAAATAGTGGCCTCATTTTTTCTCTTTACTACTTCATTTACAATTTTTTTCGCATCAAATGAAGCTCATCTCTCGTGTTTGATACAAAACCATCACACCATTAAATCTAATATATTCCTACTTTTTGTTATTTCTTACTGTATAAGGTTGAATTTCAAGTTAACTACGTTTGGCTAAGATTTACCTTCTTTATTATTGATAATTAAAGTTGGCAGAGGAGTCTTAAATATTTTGTTCAAACAACAACTTGTTTTAAATTCACAGCCATAACAACAAACACCGTTAACTAGAGTCCCCAGCTTTACATATAGTACAATTAATCTACAGAAAACTTTGCTACCAAAGAGATATAGAATCAAATGTTCTAAAATTCATCTAATTTTTGTACTTTGCCATAAAACTAAGCTTAAATCATTACCAATATTGCCATGTGCCATAAGCTTTGGTATCCTCACCACCACGTTCAACTCACGTGTATACTTGTAGCACAGTATTTTCCTTCTTAACTTCCTCCTCATACCCCGCCCTTTATGCTTATGGCGTAAGTCATGATATATATTGCTACTCTACGTTTCTGACATAAAAAAGATTTTTAATTATACTTACTTTAATTACAAAAATTAACGCATTAATTATAAGCCATGCACTTGTGTCTACTTCCTTAAGACCCTCTCTCAATAAGTACCTCCCAACTTCTTGCCTACTCTCCATTGGCGCCTAAAACCCTAATCATATTTCTCCATTTCCTTCTCAAATTCCTCTCTTTTTTCCCTTCTCTCTCTGTTCACACAGATATAACACTTCAGTCTAGAGCAGTGACAGTGAGAAAAAATGGCTACAATTTGGACGCTTTGCATTGCTAGTCTTCTCTCTCTTTTGACGGCCGCTAACGCAAAGGTCCCCGGTGTTTACACCGCTGGACCTTGGGAGAGCGCCCACGCCACCTTCTACGGGGGCGAGGATGCCTCTGGCACCATGGGTACGTATCTATAATTATTTCTTAGGTAATTCGATTCACACGTTGTGCATAAAAAACTCATACTTATACTATTTTTCTTGAAAAAATAACCTAAATAGCCATCAACCCAACTGTTTAAATTTAAAATAATCGATAGATGTATAAAATATAAATAATTCAGGTATACGATGCGTATAACTATGGATAATCCATGTATATATAATCCTTATACATCGGCTTGTAATCCATAAAAAAAGTTCAGGTATAATATGTATATAATCAGTGTATAATTCATATACATCAGCTAGAAAAAGCAAATGGGATCATTATACAAATATCACGCCAGATTCAGGGTTACTTTTTCTAGTAGGTACATACAGATTATGCATTGATTATACACAACCGTAAACATATTATGCATATATTATACATCCATTGGCTATTTTTACTTTAAGAAATTAGGTGTGCGGCTATTTGGGGTTAATTTTTTTTAAGTAAATATTACTATAAATATGACTGGCTAAAAATACTCGTTTTTTTTTTTTTTTCGGAACAGGTGGTGCATGTGGGTACGGGAATTTGTATAGCACAGGATACGGAGTGAACAATGCAGCACTAAGCACTGCACTTTTCAACAATGGGCTGAGCTGCGGTGCTTGCTTTGAGATAAGGTGCACCGATCCGAAATGGTGCACCCCAGAGAACCCGTCCATATTTGTAACGGGTACAAACTTTTGTCCACCAAATTATGCTTTGCCAAATGATAATGGAGGGTGGTGCAACCCACCTCGTCCACATTTCGACCTTGCCGAGCCTATGTTCCTCAAATTCGCTCAGTACCGTGCTGGCATCGTCCCCGTGACATACCGTCGGTAAGTTGCACTCTTAGGCCTCATTTGTTTGTACTTAATTGAGGTCTAAATTTTAATCATTCAGATCTCATACATTAAATGCGTTTGTTTTTAAAGTCTGGATCTTAATTATTGAGATTTTAATCATTATGTGTGTTTGTTTTTTTACTTAACAACCACTTAATGGATCTGAATAGGTCTGTATAATTAAGATCTGTAACAGAGACTTAATTTCATTAAGATGCTATCACATATTCATTATTAATTGCCGCCACCGCCTACCATTATCAACTACCACTATGCCACCACAACCACCATACTCAGTCACCGCTGGCACCGCCGCCACCACCACCACCATCATCCTCAATCATTGCTTCCACCATTATCGACCATCACCATCCACCATTCCACCACTCCGACCACCATCATTGTCACTCACATTCAACACTTATCCACCTCAACTACCACAACCAACCACCTCATCACCATTAACAACCACAGTCAGCACCGCCTATCATTATAACCTACCACCACCTTCCTCAATCACAAATCACCACTCGTCATTCTTAACTATCACTACCTACCACCACCATCATCAATCATAATTGTCACCACTACCAATCACTACTAGCTACTAGCATGAACCACCATCATCAACCAAAACTACCACAAACCACCGCACATCACTACCAACAACTTTCATATTTTAAAACTATATATTTTATTGATAGAATATTAGATTTTTTTTCAAATAAAGATAAATTTTATGCATTCAGATGTTAAAAATCAAACAGTCTTAATTTTTGGTATTCAGATCTTAATACACATCTTAATATATCCAGATGTGTTTTCAGATTCAAATGTCTTAATCTTAATACACATCTTGATATTCAAATATGTATTCAGATTCAGACGTCTTAATCTTAAAAAAAAAACAAATGAGGCCTTAAACTTACGTCCTAAATACGTTATAATAATTGTTTTAGAGGAAATGACTACTTTAGCATCAAGTTCTCTTACGTATGGGTTGGCTTAAGAGTTGAGGGTTGGTTTGTCTTAGAGCAACTGCTGTAGACTTAAACTCGCTCATTATTTTTATGTTAAAGTTATATATATATATAATTATAACATTTATATAAGTATTAATTGGCATTAATCACCAGAAAAGACTAAATAGAATAACAATATAGTATAGTAGTATTATTTAAACATTTTAAATGCACACCTCGTTATAGTTTGGTCGCTTCCACATGCATGCTACATCTACATCTTGCAGGTAATTAAATTTGTCCAATTAATAGACGCGGTTTTGGTACGATTAATCTGATGCGCTTTTCTTGTATTAAGTTATTCAATTAGTTGTATTTAATTATAATATACGTATTTTATCTCACTTCACCATTTAACTATGAGAACTTAATATGATATGATGCGTTCTTGAGCTCAAACATATAATCTATGTTTTAATTTATATGAATCTATTTGACGGGCACAGAGTTTCTTTTAATAAAGAAAATTTTTTGAACTTGTGGTATAAAATGAGGCACATATATTTTGTGTGGCTATAAATCACAATAAATGTAGATTATTAAATAAAAAGGGATCATTTTTTTTGTACGGATTAAAAAGGAAATAAGTTCAAATAAAATATATGGAGTATTTTTCTCTCAATGTTGCCTTAAAGTTGGGTATTTTGTAGTTAAAGTTTTCTATTAACAATCACTACCAAAAAAATGGAATTAGCTATGAATTTTATTGTTAATATGTCGCTAAATTATTCATAGCTAATATTAGATTTTTTTGATAATTTGCCACTAATTCATTGCTAATCCTATTTAGCAATGAATTTCTCACTTGCTAATTCCTGATTTTTAGTAGTGAACTATCCTAATTATTTGGTCAAATAACAGGGTCCCATGCAAAAAATCGGGAGGAATCAGATTCACAATCAATGGTTTTAATTACTTCAACATGGTAATAGTGACCAACGTGGCAGGTGCAGGTGACATTCAGAAAGTTTTCGTAAAAGGTACAAACACAAAATGGATGGCTATGAGTCGTAATTGGGGCCAAAACTGGCAATCCAATGCTCAGCTTGTTGGACAGGCTCTCTCCTTTAAAGTCAAAGCCAGTGACCATCGCTATGTTACCACATACAACGTGGCACCATCTAATTGGCAGTTCGGTCAGACTTATGAGGCCAAAAATTTCCGAGTTTAACTTAAATTATTGATTTTAACACTATCATTTACAAAAAAACAAAAAAATTACTTTTCCTTAGTTTCATATACTAAGTATACCATTTTCCTCACCACCAATTTTTCTCTTTTTTAACGGGAGAATTTTTAGGTATAGGGGAAAGCAGTTTCGTTTTACATTTTAGTGATGATGTATAAGTGGCTGGTAAAAGAAAGTTAAAGCCAGCCAAAAGGTGAAATGGGGTATGTAGAGGCTGATGCGGCTGCAGAAGGATCAAAATTAGGACAAAATTGTAGCCCGCAGCTCTATTATATTTGCAATTAGTACTAATAACTTCTATGTAATGGAATTATATATTGTCTATGAATATGAATATCAAATTGTCCCTTTTAGTATTTTGCAAGCTCATAATCCTTCTGCATTATGTCATATGTTTGGTACATTTATAATTACTAATCATTTTAAGTATCCTTAGCTTGTGGTCCGGCTCTTCCTAGGCCCGTGCATAACGGGATCGGGCTGCCCTTAATCATTTTAAGTAGCAACAATTCTTTCATTCAAACAGTGCCAAGTTCTGTTGGAATTTTTTAGTATTGATTTAATATTTTCCTGTTATACCGTTTACTACCCTCCCCCTCCGTTTCAAGGACCATGATACAAAATACAAGAGGAATTACCTAACAAGATATTAACATTGTAGCTAAAGTTGTCTCCATATGAACTATAGGGCATAGGTTGGAGCCGTAGAATCGGCAATGGATGCTTGTATCAAGGTAGACTGGCCATATACATCCACTGGGGTGCAGTCCTTCCCCCGATCCTGCGTAAATGCGGGATGCTTCTTGCACCGGCTGCTCTTTTTACTAACATTGTAGCTAAGCTTCGAATAAACTAAATACCTAGAATCAAGGTTCCCTGCTGATTAACATACAGTAAACAAATAAGAGTAACCGAATCCGGGAATTTACAGCAAATATTGTGCTTCCAAGGAAAAACAAACACTCTGTTTGCAATTCCTCCTACAGCTAAGCCCCTCATAAATCTATAGTTCAACCATCATCCAAAAAAAGAGTAAAGACAAGCTGTACATATTAGTGGAAGACATTTTCCTAGTTATATGCCAGAAGTTCTTGAACTAAAGAATGCTAGTAATTAGCCTACCAAGAACTTCATTTCCTCCTTTTATGTGGAAAGAAGTGAAGGTGTAGGTCTTGGATACTTTGCCTTTCCCGGGGTCTCTTCTGCGCCGCTTCTGCAGGATTTCTTGAGTGCAAAACTTGATTGGCTCTGCTGATTTACCTGTCGGCCTTTTTTATCATTTTTCACCACATTATTGGACTCCTGAAGCTGTTCTAGAGCTGTTACCACTTCATCCATTGTTGGCCTCGACTTGGGGTCCATCGATAGGCATTGAACAGCTAGGTTAGCAACCTTTATGGCACGATTGAGTAAATATTGTCCTTCAAGACGGCTGTCTAGAACACGGAAAACTCTACGTTTGTTGGTCAAATAAGGTTTTGCCCACTCAACAAGATTATGTTCCCCTGTGGGTCGATTCTTGTCTATTGCTTTCTTACCAGATAGAATTTCTAACAGAACTACCCCAAAGCTGTATACATCACTCTTGGCAGTAAGATGGCCTTCCAAAAAAAGAGAAGCATGAAACTTAAAAATTGGTTATCATTACAAAAATTCATATTCATGAAAATGGGAAACAAATTAATCCAAGATTTTTACTTTTCAAAGCATGAATATTGTTATACACATATATGAGGTGAAACAAAATATAACTGTAGTTCATTCAATTTAAATAATATTTATTTCTAAATAAAAAGTTCACCCACTCTAATAGTCTCATTCTTTATTCAAAACAAAACAGGACTGCTGAACGTTAAACTAATAAAAGCGAGAAGGTGAGGAATACTAATTATTATTACCTACATGTACTAAATAACAGTAAAATTACAACTAGTATAAAATCAACTAATGAAACTAACCATCTATATAATCAAATAATATGAAAATGCCTATATGTGCTAATAAACTAACGAACAGTTCCAATTTTTAACTTACAATAATTTACAATTATTAAGCCATCATTAATACATTCCAACTCCATAACAACTTCTTAAATTAATGGCAATTTATAGAAGGAGAACGAACAAAAATCAGAAGATATTAATAAGAGAAAAGAATCAGCACTTCAAATCATTTCCATAAGCCTGGGATTACAAATGTGTACCTGAAATATTGAATAGATCCATTAGATCTAGTATATAACAGCAAGACATGATTCAGTAATCAAGTTCCAACAGCAAACAATCAACAACAGCAGTCCATGTATTTCAACAGCAGCAGTGAAATATACAGCAAACCTAGGAGATGATTTTCAGTATTTCAAGTTGTTGCAAAACCCAATTTCACATTAAGATTGTTCTTCACTGATTTATGATGAATTTACCACTGTTTTTGGATTTTCGAAGACAATTTGAAGATAAAGAGAAGAAAAATGAATCTGAAATATTGATTTCAGATCTGAAAATTAACTATTATTTTTTGGGATTTTTCTATGGTTCCTATGGCTTAAAAATGCTAAATAAAGCTCTAAAATCAGGAGGAACCCCCTATTATTAATGCTGAAAATGCCTATTTATAGGCCAAAATAAAAGAAAATCTGAATTTTAATATTTCACTAAAACCCCTCCCATTTTTAACTTGTTGCACAAGTTAGTGCAATTATTCTCTTGAATTCTACACTAAGATCCCTTCTAGAATACTCTACCATGTTCCATTTCCTTTGGAATTCCTATTGTGCCCTCATTTCCTTTTATTATCTACTAAAATACCTTTTGTCATGCCCAAATTACCCTAAAAGCTCTATATTTATAACAACTATGCCAATTCCTATCCCAATTGTACCCTTTCCTCTTTTAAACTTATTACCACTATACCAATTCTTATTCCCCATTTACCCCTACTTCTTAATGCTAATTACTTTCCTAATTTCTGATTTACTCCTATTTTAACCTATTTTCAGATTGTATTTATCAAATAGCCACAATTAAGTGACTATTGCTCAATTAGCCAATTGGCAACTTTAACTACTTTAAATTCAGAATTAATTCGCTAATTAAAATCACATTTCTCCTATAGCCAACCCTAAGCAATCTTACCAATATAGCCACTTATGATTAATTATCCGATTAACAAGACTCGGGGAAATAATTGATAGATGGTGAGTCTTATTACTCGAGCTAACTAGTCGCAATTGATTCTATTTAGTAAAACACCTTAGGTTGCTATGAATTGTGTGATTTCAACTATCGACTTAAATTGAACCTAAAATTGTCTAAGGGCGAATTCACTAATCGGACATAAATCACTATTCTAACAGCTATAACCAATACGCCATAGGTGTTAATCCAATAGTAAATTACCAATCACTAATCACCAAACAGTTCTACTAATCACAATTAAACAACTCGAATGTTCAAAAGCAGGATCAAAACAGGTTCAAACAAATCAGGACAGCCAACAAAATCAGAAAGAATGCCATTTCACAGAAACTAATCAATTTAACGAGTTCGCAACATATTCACAATACATTTAATCAACTTGTCAATTAACAATCAAATCGCAGAATACTTATTCGACCTAATATTAACAGAAACAATAATTAATACTAGTAAGTGAACCTAATTAATCTATTATCAAAATCAGAAACATTTAACTCTAACAAATATCAGAATTACCAAATTAACCAATTTCAGTAAACAAATTACTTTGAACTAATTGACGTTGTTGTTAACGGCTACCTATCAACTAAGCAGAGATTCAAACAATTAAACAAAACAGAGAAAGAAGAAGACTTAGTAGAAATACAACAGAAACAAAACTCAGAAAACCTAAATGAATCGAAATTGGACAAGAAGCTCTATTCACAAACATATTTACCAGAATCACATAATCGAATCAAAACAGAATAGAAACAGAAATATTTATACGAATACTTACTAAAGAACAACTACTAACTAACAATCCGAAGTTACTCTAAAGCAGATTTCAAATCCATTTAAGTATGAACAGACCCATTAAACAAACCAGAATCATTAAACACATTACACTCAAGAGATTTGGAACTCAAACACTGTATCACAGTCCAACCAAACGAATTTCTTATGCAAAAAATCATAAAAACTACGAAAATTAAGACATGTGATAAATAAACAAAAATGTATAAGAAAAAGAACTTAGCTCTTTTTTTTTGCCGTTTATTTTCCTTTTCTTTTTTTTTCTGATTTTCTTCATGCTCGAATCTTTTTTCTGTTTTCCTTCATTTTTCTTTTTTCTTGATTATTCACGAACGAGCCTTCCAATCTTGACGGCTTTGGTCTTATTTTTGAAACGAATCTGATTTTTTGGTATTTTCAGAGGTCTTTTGGACTTCAAATTCTTGTGTCACGGTTGAGGGGTGTTAGAAGAATGGTGGGGTCAAGGGTTTTTGGGTAGCGGCGCCATGGGGAGGTGGGGCGGCGCGATTAGGGTTTAGGTTTTGGAGGCGTTATGGTGAGTTTTGAAGGAAGATGAGGGTAGGAATGAGATGAGGAGAAGATGGGGGTTGTTTTGATGTTGTTTTTGGCCGGAGAAGAAGGCCGACCGCCGCCGTGGGTGGCGGAACCCCAGGCGGCGGCGCTATAGTGAAGAAGAAAAGAGGCAGCGACGGTTTGTGCTTAGACAGGAAGTGAAGAGGCTGAAATGTTTTTTAAGATTTAAGGTATGTTTTGGCTTAGGTTTGAAGAGTTATGTATATTAAAATGTAATAATCATTCAGAGCCATTGGATTTAGGATTTGGACGGTCCTGATTTAATGGCAAGGGGATCCGGGCTAGGGCGATTTGGGCATTTGGGCTGCTGGGTTGGGTCGCTGGGTTGGCCAATTTGGGCCACTGTCTTGGCCCCAATGCTTTTGCCTTTCTTTTCCTTTTGTTTTCTCTATTATAACTTGTATTTTTGTATTTTATTGTATTTTGATTTGTTTTGTATTTTCTATATATTTTCCTACTTTGTAATTATTTGGAACTAATTAAAACTAACTAACTGCCTTCTCTTTCTTTTTTTTTTTGGCAATTTTCAATTTTAAAAAGCTAACTAATTTTTTTTGATTTTTTCTTTAATTTGTTAAAAATGAATTAATTTCCTAAAGATGCAAAATTTTTATATTTTCGTTTATCACACGCAAATAACATGCAAACAACTAACACAAAATTTAGAAAAATAAGGAAAAATTATTTATTTTGAATTTTATAGGAATATCTCATGTGTAGGGTAAAAGTCACGTGCTCACAGCTGCCCCTCTTTGCTCGGGGACACGAAGAGTTTCCGTGCAAAGATAAGTGAGCAACTATGAACGATTTTTACCCGTTCGAGTATTCCATTGTGAAGAATTTTGAAAAGCTTTGACCGCACCCTGCTTCAGAGGCTGCCTACATATCCTGGGCTAAACAGGAATCAGGTCAGTGTAGTTCGGGAAGGTCTGGTAGCTGGGACTACCAAGGATTGTGATCTCACTGCTGTTGCTGTTGTTACTGCTGTCATTGCTGACTGACTCCTTATTACACCAGGGTGAAGATAAAAGAAGCTAGCCTAAGCTAAAGCCTATGAATTACAAAAATCCTATCTATGTCTTTGTTTTTTGTATTTTCTTGATCTTGTGTCTTGTATTCCTTGCAACGGCATTCTTGTTATTGCCTTCAACTTGTATCTTCGCTCCAATGGCATTCTTGTTATCGCCTTGAACATGTTCAACTTTTCACCGGCATTCCTGTTATTGCCTTGACTTGTTCAACTTCTTCAATATGAAATATTTCGTCCATTCTCCAGGTGGACCCCTGCTTGTGACTAAATAAACAACCAAAGAAAGATTTTTCTGCCCAAGTATTTCGCCATTTCATTCTTCAGGCGGGCACCTAACTTCAACAACAAACTTCGAAAATCAATCGCCATTCCATTCTTCAGTGTCACGACCCTAGTTCACCAATCGTGAACATGTCGTGATGGCACCCAGTCCCCACGACTAGGTAAGCCTAACACATTGCGGAATATACAAGTTTATGAACTTTAAACAAGAAATAGCGGAAAAACAATATAAATAGGAATGTATGAAACACCACCAAGACCCGGAATCCCACGGGAAACACAGACTAAAAGAGAGAATACAACTGTGGCTCTATGTGTAAAGAGTATCTAACAACGAAATGAAGGAAACATCTACTAATACTATCAGAATAGAAGGAGGGCGTCCGAATCCGCGGACGTAGCAGATCATACCTCGGGTCTCCCAAAGTGCTGCTGAATCACTTAGTATGAGCCTGTCCTGATGTACCTGGATCCGCACAACAAAAGTGTGCGGAAGAGTAGCATGAGTACACCATGGCGATACTCAGTAAGTACCAAGCCTAACCTCGATGGAGTAGTGACGAGGAAGGTCGGGGCCCTACCGAGAAATAATAATATAGTGACAATAACAATAATAAAAAGTTTAAATGATAATAACTCCCGCAATAACAACAATAAAATGATTACTGCAACCGTACTACAATTAAGCTAACAACAAATAACCAACTTAATAAAACACGTCCAGGACTGTGGGAATCGGACCCACCGTCCCATTGACAAGTACCTCCGGGTCTCCGGAATCGAACCCGCTGACCCATGTCTCGATAAATAATCAATAACTCGGGATCTACGGGAATCGAACCCGCGGTCCCTACCAATAACTCGGGATCTCGGGAATCGAACCCGTAGTCCCTACCAATAACTCGGGATCTCGGGAATCGAACCCGTAGTCCACTACCAATAACTCGGGATCTCGGGAATCGAACCCGTAGTCCCTACCAATAACTCGGGATCTGGGGAATCGAACCCGTAGTCCCTACCAATAACTCGGGATCTCGGGAATCGAACCCGTAGTCCCTACCAATAACTCGGGATCTCGGGAATCGAACCCGTAGTCCCTACCAATAACTCGGGATCTCGGGAATCGAACCCGTAGTCCCTACCAATAAATCTCAAGATCTCCGGGAATCGAACCCGCAGTCCACACCATTATCACTCCGGGTCTCTGGGAATCGAACCCACAGCCCTGGGATCTCCGGGAATTGAACCCGCAGTCCACAAACACAGCAAGTAAAGGAATACACAGAGAGAAATATAATATGCTTAACTATAACTTCACCGATAAACAGCGCCAGCGATTACCAAGAAAACTCAAGTAAGACAATTAGGCAACTAGACGGTTGAATACTACCTAATCATGCTTTTCTAACTGCTACCGGGTAGGAATATTGAATTTAACAGCTAAAAACAGGAATATCACTCATCGAGCATTTTAAGTAAAGTATGTGTTCAACAACCAGCGCATGTACACGCCCGTCACCTCGCGTACAAGGCATTTAAAGTATCACATAATATCCTAGGGGTGAAAGTCCCCCACACGAGGTTAGACAAGCCACTTACTTCAATTCCGGTACAAAACCGCTAAGAAATAACCCTCTTGCCGCGAATGTCGGCCTCCACAAGTGTAGTATCTGATAAAAATCAATAGAATCACATCAAAATAGGCCAATTGGGCATTACCCAATCAAAATTTCGGTACGCTTATCGAAAAATCACGAAAATTATATATTCGGGTTCCTTATCTCAATACAAGTCCGTGCATATAAAATTTATTGAAATCGGACTCCGTTTGACCATTCAAATCAAAGATTTTCCTAAATTTTAGGCTTAGGGCTAAATCCTCCATAAATTACCCCAAATTCCTCCATTTTCATGATATAATTGCATAATATTATCAATACTAATCATAAGATGAGTCCATAGATGATTACCTAATGATTTCCATTGAATCTCCCTCAAAAATTGCCCAAATCGCCTCTTAAGCCGAGACCCCAAATGTGAAATATTTCTGAAATTTTCTAACTTCTGATACAATTAATCATCTGCGATTTTCGCTTCTGCGGACCATTTCCGCCTCTGCGGAATCGCTTCTGCGACCACGTGGTCGCTTCTGCGAACTCCAGGCCTGGCTGGCCCATTTTGCTTCTGCGAGCCTAGGGTCGCTTCCGCGAGGCCGCTTCTGCGAGCCTAGGGCCGCTTCCGCGAGACCTCTTCTGCGAATCATCCTCCGCTCCTGCGAAACATTCCGCTTACGCGCCTCAGAGTCCGCTTCTGCGGAACTCCCCTTCGCAACTCCGGACCGCTTATGCGATCCTCTTTCCGCATCAGCGATGCCGCCTCTGCGGACCAGGATCCGCTTCGGCGATCACTTCCGCTCCTGCGTTCACTTGTCCGCTCCTTCGGACTCGCTCCTGCGCTACCATTTCCGCAGGAGCGAAAATAACAGAACTGAACCCAAACCTGCAATTTTTCATGTTTTCTCCCGTTTAACCATCCGAAAACACCCCGAGGCCGCCGGGACCCCAACGAAAACCACCAACATATTCCAAAACACGATACGGACTTGTTCCAATCATAAAAACACGTCTAACAACATCAAAACCCATAATTCACATCGAATTCAAGCCTAAATTTCTTAAAACTTTCCGAATTGCACATTCGATCAAAAACCCGACCAAACGACGTCCGAATGACCTGAAAATTTGCGGACATATCCAAAATCACATAACGAAGCTACAGAAATTGTCGAAATTCCATTCCGAACCCCGGATCAAAATCTCACCTATCGTTCGGATTCGCCAAAATTTCAAACTTCGGCATTTCAAGCCTAATTGAGCTAAGGACCTCCAAAATACATTCCGAACGCGCTCCCAACCCCGAAATCACCCAACGGAGCTAATGGAACCATCGGATTTCCGTTTCGAGATTGTCTTAACACTGTTCCGGTTGCGGATCATTTTCTATCTTTAAAGCTCTCATTTAGGGACTAAGTGTCCCAAAATACTCCAAATTTCAGGACCGACTCTCCCGGCAAACCACAATAGTAGAAATGTACTTAGGGAAACAGTTAAATTGGGGATTGGGGCGTAATTTTCTAAAACGACCGGTCGGGTCGTTACATCTTCCCACACTAAAAGATTCGTTCGTCCTCGAACGAGCATAGAAAACATACCTGGAGTAGTGAAAAAATGAGGGTACTGGCTGCGCATATCCTGCTCGGTCTCCCAAGTCGCCTCCTCGACCGGCTGGCCCCGCCTGAACCTTTACCAAAGCGATGTTCTTTGACCTTAGCTTTCTGACCTGCCTGTCTAGAATGGCTACCGGCTCCTCAACATAAGACGGATCCTTGTCTAGCTGAACAGAAGTGAAATCCAACGCATGCGACGGGTCACCATGGTACCTCCGGAGCATGGATACATGAAATACGGGGTGAACTCCAGCTAGACTAGGAGGTAAGGCTAACTCATAGGCAAACTCCCCAATACGCCTCAAAATCTCAAAAGGGCCAATAAATCTGGGACTCAGCTGGGCACATTAGCCTGATATAATCTGAAGATATTCCCTCTTGTTCAAACAATTAAGTCTTAGAGCTTAATTCCAACATCCGAAATTCTGTGTCAGGCTTGTTTTCATCAAGAGATTACTCAATATTCCTCAAACGCCGTCCTCAAACATGACTGCATAACCTTGCTGGATTCTTACCTTACAACACAAAATCCACAGGACCACGATAATATTTTATGATCAAATTAGCCAAAAATTCAACGAATCGGATGCTCCCATTGCACCTCACGATCTACATAGGTCTCGTTCCAACTTTTACAATACTGACACGACGGAAGAGATGTGCCGATATCCATAACCAACTACTGAATCAACAATTCATTGGATATATACTCCTGACAGGATCCATTACCTTGTCCTAAACTAGAGGATGATCCTTTCCTCTATAATATACTTCATATAATCGGTTTGCACTGACCCCAAATCACATAATCTCATCTCACCCAGTACGAACTGCTCAGGCGATAAGCTAGCATCAGACATAATCAAAAGTCCCACAAGATGATACAATGTGCTAGTAGGCTATTAATTCGTACGTGGTACAAAAGGAAGGCGAACACTAGAGAGAACTATTCAACTCTCACACTATCACGGACCTCCTCAGAAAAATAGGAAACAGAACACATACAAGCAATTATAGATACTGAAATAAACATCACACTATTGCGGCGTGCAACCCGATCCCAAGAGTATACCCATGGCGGCGTGCCACCCGATCCCAAAAATATAACCATGGCGGCGTGCCACCCGATCCCAACAATATAACCATGGCGGCGTGCCATCCGATCCCAACAATATAGACTCACACAAGGAGTCATATGTCGAGCTGAATAGCTCGTCACATCAAAATACTGAATATCGATCATAAGCATACTAAGGTGCATGATATCAGACTCAATGAAAACATATAGCGCTATAGGCTATGAACTCAAGCACAACTGAGGTGCGATATAAGATATGAGTCTCAAGAGCCATCATGCTCATATAACATCACCGTTGAGCGGAACCTCAACACATAAGGAACTTACCAAGCCGTCGCACACTCATACGGCACAATATATCTTTACTTGAATTAACTAACCGCGAAATAAGACCGCGACTATCCCTCCATAAAGGGCGCATTCCTGGAAGAAGCACAAATGGCCTGATGCAAGGCTCACTTTCACATCTAAATCTACCCACCGACCTTAAGTCTATCCTGGTCGTGCCAAGCTAAGTCAATAATATTTCACAGGTCTATAACCCAATAAGCAGAGTGCCCTCCAGACATAAGTTGTCAAATGGATGATATCACCAAAATCCTCATTCTTGGTTTAAATTTCTAACCAATCAAGTGACTACAAGTCACACCTATACAATCTTCTTGTGGGTCAAGCTCCCACCATCTTCCGAATAATTAAACGGGCATGCACATTCAACCCACCGGCTGCACTAACACCGAAAAGCGATCAGGAATCCCTAACCGGGATGCAAAGCCTTTCTCATAGAACACCGACCTCAAATGATACTGATGCTAATACCCATCTTACTCAAACAGTGACACTCTTTCCCTGCTCATCCGAGCTCTTTATATCACATTCATTGACCAAACTGTGACCTTGGTCCTTACTTCAAATTTCATACTACTCGCTGCACCCCACGTGCCGATATACGATAGACACAATTTCCATCATAGCTCTAGAACTGACGATAGGCTAATACTTCATCACATAAGACCTTCCATTTAACTCATTTTAGGAGAACTATAGCAACACACGGTGAGTTCTCATAACCGTTGAATATGCCAATCTCTAAGTAGTGGTCCAAGCCACCATAACCCTTTCCGAGATCTGCCTACTCATAACAGGCCCTTAACAGAATAATACTTCAGAATTACATCAATCACTGCGGCCGACAAGTCTCAAATGCACCGCCACAAATCACATGCATAATTCGATCACATTGCATGAATCGATCGTTGGCACCAATACGCCAACTCAACTATGGCTGATCAATCTACTTCCTTCCAGGTTATCCCCGATTGCCTTAGAAATGTTAATATCTTCCTTCAATACCTAACTTATTCCAACCGCACTTACCCCGAGTGACCTTAAATCATGAGGCCATGCTATCTCAAGAACGACGACCATTTCATGTCTCTCAAATACTACACCACAAGTCAAAACATCATAGATCGTTTTGTGCCTTTCTTCATAAGTTGCTTCAAAAGCTTGAGCCTCAGCTGTACTTATAGACTCAGAATTATCAGGCACCACACTTTACCTCTTGAATTCACTAGGACCGCTATTGAGAACCATCCGGTTCTAACTTGCCCCAGTACGCAACCAACTCTACTGAATTTCTTTATAACATATGAATACCCTCTCGATAAAGCACCCAACGGAATCACTTCCCGCGAAGCCTGCACCTATACGAGGCATAAATCATGAATTTTCCCTCAAGTTTGAACATGAGCCAGGAAGGCTAAACATAACATGCATTCAACAATTCATATACTTAAATTACCACTCATGGTCTTTTTCCGTAGCTGTAATACTCCATTAATACGCTAATATCTAGAATTCACACATGTAATTAACCATGCAACCCAATCTTAAGTGGTGGGACTCTCCCACTTAGCCCAAAGCCACTATTACACGACTATCGAACACATTAGAACCATTCTCTCGAGTCATTTACTATTATTCAGCTGCAACTGACTTGATCCAACGAATATAACCACATGTGCTCTATTAGCACCCTAACATCATAGGGTATGACCTCATCCCAATACAACCAAACATCTTCTCGCTCCGTGCACCGAGCATTCTCTACCAACAACATCTTAAAACATACTATGATTCTCACACGCCTACGAAGCACCATGTAGCCTTTGTCAAATATTTCCCTGCTGATAATAAAATGCAGAGTTTATTAGGGACACAGGAACATATAAAGTCCCAACATTATACCATACGAGCCTCAACTCTTGCCCATCCGCAAGTTTTCAAGAACTTTTGAATAACACCTAAATACATCGCAGGTCAAATCCGATATGACACATGACCTATAATTAGATCGTTGATAGTGAAATCCTTTCACTTGACACGAAGCCTTAAGATACATCTTGCTAATCCATGATACTAGCTTTTAACATTCGTACGTTTTCATCATAAGACAAGCCAAAGACATTCGTTTGGTACATGTCCTTCTTAAGACAGTTAAACTCATTTCCCCCCAGTATCTCTGCTGTCTGAATCCTTCGCTAAATAGATATCTCATGTAAACCATATAGTCTTTATTACCACCAACTATCTTTAGATCTACATCCACCTTGTGATTTTTACCATTGTTGTGACGATTTGGTAGTTAAGTAAGTCTTCTCAAGACCGTACTTATCAATCGAATGTCGGAATCTAGTGCACCCCCATGTGTACAATTGAAGATCTCTCAATTCTCTTGCATTATCGATATGGATGACACGCGGTAACAATGGTTGAGTAAATTCTTGACTCCCTTGAAATCCCTCTGCGGCATCACGAACCGTCGGCGCATACTTGATGCCGAGTGCGCAATTTCAATACACGAGTGGATGCAAAAGAACATATGACATAGGCTCTAACTGAATAAATGGCGCACGATAAGGAATTTAAAGAATTGAAGAGTTTCCTAAACAGTTACATAGCCCCTCGTAGATAAATACAGACGTCTCCGTATCGATCAGCGAGAATCTAAGTAGCCGGTCTGTGTCCCGTGACTCCTACGAACCTAGAGCTCTGATACCAACTTGTCACGACCCTAGTTCACCAATCGTGAACATGTCGTGATGGCACCCAGTCCCCACGACTAGGTAAGCCTAACACGTTGCGGAATATACAAGTTTATGAACTTTAAACAAGAAATAGCGGAAAAACAATATAAATATGAATGTAATCTGTGCCGCTTGGCACATACACTCGTCAACACACTGTATAAAACACCACCAAGACCCGGAATCCCACGGGCAACACAGACTAAAAGAGAGAATACAACTGTGGCTCTATGTGTGAAGAGTATCTAACAAAGACATGAGATAAAACATCTACTAATACTATCAGAATAGAAGGAAGGCCTCCGGATCCGCGGACGTAGCAGATCATACCTCGAGGTCGTCCAAAATGCTGCTGAATCACCTAATATGAGCCTGTCCCGATGTACCCGGATCTGCACAACAAAAGTGTGCAGAAGAGTAGCATGAGTACACCACGGCGGTACTCAGTAAGTGCCAAGCCTAACCTCGATGGAGTAGTGACGAGGAAGGTCGGGCCCTACTGAGAACAATAAACATATGATGATAACAAAATAAACAGTTAAAATGATAATAACTCCCGCAATAACAACAATAAAATGATTACTGCAACCATCTACAATTAAGCTAACAACAAATAACCAACTTAATAAAACACGTCCAGGACCTGTGGGAATCGGACCCACCGTCCCATTGACAATACCTCTAGGTCTCCGGGAATCGAACCCGCAGCCCGTGTCTCGATACCTCAGGGTGTATCTCAAGGATCTCAGGATCTCCGGGAATCGCTATCAATAACTCGGGATCTCGGGAATCGAACCCGTAGTCCCTACCGATAACTCGGGATCTCGGGAATCGAACCCGTAGTCCCTACCAATAACTCGGGATCTCGGGAATCGAATATGTATTCCCTACCAATAACTCGGGATCTCGGGAATCGAACCCGTGGTCCCTACCAATAACTCGGGATCTCGGGAATCGAACCGTAGTCCCTACTAATAACTCGGGATCTCGGGAATCGAACCCGTAGTCCCTACTAATAACTCGGGATCTCGGGAATCAAACCCGTAGTCCCTACCAATAAATCTCGGGATCTCCGGAATCGAACCGTAGTCCACATCATTATCACTCCGGGTCTCGGGAATCGAACCCACGACCACGGGATCTTCGGGAATTGAACCGCAGTCCACGAACACGAGCAAGTAAAGGAATACACGAGAGAAATATAATATGCTTAACTATAACTTCACCGATAAACGGCGCCGGCGATTACCAGAAAACTCACGTAAGACAATTAGGCAACTAGACAGTTGAATACTACCTAATCATGCTTTTCTAACTGCTACCGGGTAGAATATTGAATTTAACAACTAAAAATAGGAATATCACTCATCGAGCATTTTAAGTAAAGTATGTGTTCAACAACCAACGCATGTACACGCCCGTCACCTCGCGTACAAGGCATTTAAAGTATCACATAATATTCTAGGGGTGAAAGTCCCCCACACGAGGTTAGACAAGCCACTAACTTCAATTCCGGTACAAAACCGCTAAGAAATAACCCTCTTGCCGCGAATGTCGGCCTCCACAAGTGTAGTATCTGATAAAAATCAATAGAATCACATCAAAATAGGCCAATTGGGCATTACCCAATCAAAATTTTGGTACGCTTATCGAAAAATCATGAAAATTATATATTCGGGTTCCTTATCTCAATACAAGTCCGTGCATATAAAATTTATTGAAATCGGACTCCGTTTGCCCATTCAAATCAAAGATTTTCCTAAATTTTAGGCCTAGGGCTAAATCCTCCATATATTACCCCAAATTCCTCCACTTTCATGATATAATTGCATAATATTATCAATACTAATCATAAGATGAGTCCATAGATGATTACCTGATGATTTCCACTCAATCTCCCTCAAAAATTGCCCAAATTGCCTCTTAAGCCGAGACCCCAAATGTGAAATGTTTCTGAAATTTTCTAACTTCTGATACAATTAATCATCTGCGATTTTTGCTTCTCCGGACCATTTTCGCCTCTGCGGAACCGCTTCTACGACCACGTGGTCGCTTCTGCGAACTCCAGGCCTGGCTGGCCCATTTCGCTTCTGCGAGCCTAGGGTCGGTTCCGCGAGGCCGCTTCTGCGAAATCTCTTCCGCAACTGCGGAACATTCCGCTTCCGCGCCTCGGAGTCCGCTCCTGCGGACTCGCTTAAGCGGTCAATATTCCGCTTCTGCGAAACTCCCCTTCGCGACCCTGGACCGCTTCTGCGATCCTCTTTCCGCATCAGCGATGCCGCCTCTGCGGACCAGGATCCGCTTCAGCGATCACTTCCGCTCCTGCGTTCACTTGTCCGCTCCTGCGGACTCGCTCCTGCGCTCCCATTTCCGCAGGAGCGAAAACAACAGAACAGAACCCAAACCTGCAATTTTTCATGTTTTCTCCCGTTTAACCATCCGAAAACACCCCGAGGCCCCCGGGACCCCAACGAAAACCACAACATATTCCAAAACACGATACGGACTTGTTCCAATCATAAAAACACGTCTAACAACATCAAAACCCATAATTCACATCGAATTCAAGCCTAAATTTCTTAAAACTTTCCGAATTGCACATTCGATCAAAAACCCGACCAAACGACGTCCGAATGACCTGAAAATTTGCGGACATATCCAAAATCACATAACGAAGCTACAGAAATTGTCGGAATTCCATTCCGACCCCCGGATCAAAATCTCACCTATCGTTCGGATTCGCCAAAATTTCAAACTTCGGCATTTCAAGCCTAATTGAGCTAAGGACCTCCAAAATACATTCCGAACACGCTCCCAACCCCGAAATCACCCAACGGAGCTAATGGAACCATCGGATTTCCGTTCCGAGATCGTCTTAACACTGTTCCGGTTGCGGATCATTTTCTATCTTTAAAGCTCTCATTTAGGGACTAAGTGTCCCAAAATACTCCAAATTTCAGGACCGACTCTCCCGGCAAACCACAATAGCAGAAATGTACTTAGGGAAACAGTTAAATTGGGGATTGGGGCGTAATTTTCTAAAACGACCGGCCGGGTCGTTACATTCAGGCGGGCACCTGACTTCAACAGCAAACTTTAAAAATAAATCGCCATTCCGTTCTCCAGGCGGGCACCTTACTTCAACAATAAACTTTGAAAATAAATCGCCATTCCATTCTTCAGGCGGGCACCTGACTTCGACAACAAACTTTAAAAATAAATCGTCATTCCGTTCTCCAGGCAGGCACCTGACTTCAACAACAAACTTTGAAAATAAATCTTAAAGTAAAATGCCATTCCGTTCTTCAGGCGGGCACCTGACTTCAACAACAAACTTCGAAAATAAATTGCCATTCCATTCTTCAGGCGGGCACCTGACTTTCAACAGCAAACTTTAAAAATAAATCGCCATTCCCTTCTTCAGGTAGGCATCTCACTTCAATCAACAAACTTTGCAAATAAATCGCCATTCCATTCTCCAGGCGGGCACCTGACTTCAACAATAAACTTTGAAAATAAATCGCCATTCCATTCTTCAGGCGGGCACCTGACTTCAACAATAAACTTTGAAAATAAATCGCCATTCCATTCTTCAGGCGGGCACCTGACTTTCAACAACAAACTTTAAAAATAAATCGCCATTCCATTCTCAGGCGGCACACCGACTTCAACAACAAACTTTTAAAATAAATTGCCATTCCATTCTTCAGGCGGGCACCTGACTTCAACAACAAACTTTGAAAATAAATCGCCATTCCATTCTTCAGGCGGGCACCTGACTTCAACAGCAAACTTTAAAAATAAATCGCCATTCCCTTCTTCAGGTAGGCATCTGACTTCAATCAACAAACTTTGCAAATAAATCGCCATTCCATTCTCCAGGCGGGCACCTGACTTCAACAATAAACTTTGAAAATAAATCGCCATTCCATTCTTCAGGCGGGCACCTGACTTCAACAATAAACTTTGAAAATAAATCGCCATTCCATTCTTCAGGCGGGCACCTGACTTCAACAGCAGCAAAACTTTAAAAATAAATCGCCATTCCATTCTCCAGGCGGGCACCTGACTTCAACAACAAACTTTTCCTCTTTATTTTTTCCTGCCCCAGTATGGGCTTTTAGCTACATACACCATAACTTGCAGAAACGTATTCCCGTGTTTGAAGGTGGGCGCCTAACAGAATTTAAACGTGCAATGCGGTGCATAAAAGTATTCCCGTATTTGAAGGTGGGCACCTAACAGAAATTAAACGTGCAATGCGATGCAGAAAAGTATTCCCGTATTCGAAGGTGGGCACCTAACATAAATTAAACGTGCAATGCGATGCGGAAAAATATTACCGTATTCGAAGGTGGGCACCTAACAGAAATTAAACGTGCAATGCGATGCAGAAAAATATTCCCGTATTCGAAGGTGGGCACCTAACAGAAATTAAACGTGCAATGCGATGCAGAAAAATATTCCCGTATTCGAAGGTGGGCGCCTAACAGAAATTAAACGTGCAATGCGATGCAGAAAAGTATTCTCGTAGCCTGAGTACTGGGGAGTGGATTTTAAAGGATGCTACCTTCCTCTTTTTGGTATTTTCTTTTACCAATTATCTCCTACCTGTGAATTTCTCCACTTATTGGCGAACTTTCTCTTTTTTGTGTTTTCTATTTTTCCACATTGGTCACATCCACTTTAAAGTGATGAGTGACAATTTGTTCCTGTATGAAACAAAATTTATTAGATATAAACTGCTGGCAACTGGCATCTGCCGTCCCTGCCTCTTATTGTTTTTCTCTTTTTGCCTTTTCTCGTGCTGTGTAACTTTTAGCTGCTTGTCTCTTGCAAACTCCTTTTTTTGTATTTTCTCACTTTTTCCATTTTTGTTTTGTTTCCTTTTCCTTTGGCCATGTTTGCCAAGCTTCCTTATTTCCTTCCCAACTCTTCCTTCTTTTTGACCCAGTGTTGTTTCAGCTTTCGTTATCAGGAGCCGGTAGTTAGCTCTCAAAAGGTAAACAATGAAATGCAGAAAAATGAAAGAAAGGTAAGGGCGTTTTGGAGAGATGATAGAACTTATCTGGGTATTTGCTGGCTGATTCCGCTGACCATACCATGCATTTAAACTCTGACCCGGTTCGTTCCAATCATTATTCTGTCTCCGAATTGTTTCCAACCCAAACAGATACTATTTTTGTTGCTTTTCTGGTAAT
Source organism: Nicotiana noctiflora (assembly GCA_032618575.1). Taxonomy (NCBI): domain Eukaryota; kingdom Viridiplantae; phylum Streptophyta; class Magnoliopsida; order Solanales; family Solanaceae; genus Nicotiana; species Nicotiana noctiflora. The sequence goes on along the minus strand of JASVEL010008197.1, from coordinate 13,404 downwards.
CATCATGATCGCCCTACGGTGCCTTGAAAGGTTTTCACCAATAAGACTCTCTAATTTATTCTCTCAACCTCACAGTCGTCTCACATTGTCGGTTAAGGTTTTTACTGATGAGACTCTCTCATTTTATTTCTCTCAAACTCACAATCGCCTCACAGTGCCGGTTAAGGTTTTCACCGATGAGACTCTCTCATTTTTTTTTTCATTTTTCATTTTTCCTTTTTGTACTTTTGTTTTCTGTACCACGGGTATTATCCGATGTTTCACTCCTCCTTCATTGCATTCGTTATCATTTAGGAATTGATCAGAAGGTCTTTCTTTAGACTGTAACGTGGCTTTTGGATGGGTTGAGAAAGAAAGGTATAAAGGCTCAAAATCTCACGAGGGTTCAAAGATATTTACAACTCTCGGAATTATTAAACATAACTTCTGCCCCAGTTTCAATATGTGGGGAATTTTTGGATTTTTTCTTTATTGTGATTGAACCTCAGAGAGGCTGCCTACGTACCCTTTCGGGATCAAGTCAGACGTAGTTCATCCAACTTCATTAGTTAGATGTATTTCTTTTTGACTTTTCCCCGATTTCTTTTGTCTTTTCCTCTTTTTTTTCTCTTTTTGTTTTCATTTTTTCATCATTTTTTTTTCGTTTTGTCAATTTCGATCTTATGATTCTGAGAGAGGGATACGAAAGAATACATTCATTAAGGCTCAAGGGGTTTGTCAATGGATAAAGTGTTTGGATAGAGAATAAAATGCCTTCGTCATTTCAATTCCAAAATCACAACAAAATACAGAACACATAATTGAAAAGGAATCATACATAGTATCTTTTGACCGTATCTGAATTGATAGCAGTCTCTACGCACTTTCCTTCAATATCTGTTAAATATAATACCCCATTGGACAACACCAGCGATACTACAAATGGTCTCTGCCAATTTGGCGCAAATTTGCCCTTTGCCTCGGCCCAATACGGTAAGATACGCATTGCAACCAAAATGAGCCTATGCCCATTGGAAGTTGTTGGCTCTATCGGACCAATAACATCTATGCTCCTGTTTCAAAGCAAAGAAAAATATGTTAGTTTAAGTGCGGTGGTTGGTTGTGGCCTTGAACTTTGATGGCGACTGCTTTCCACTCGAGTGCCTTGCATGTTCACCGACTATCCATTTTTACTTCTTCTTTGTTCAAAATCCACCTCTCTTTAGGTATGTATATTGTTCCTTTCTTGACGGATCCCACAAACTTCGACCTCGATTCCTTTGATGACTCCACTTGACAACCTTGGGTGTTTCTTGACTGACTCTTAGAAGATATACCCCCTCTCTGTTCGAACCCCGTACTTCCATTTGTTATATTTTCCCTGAGTTGGCACCTTGCCGACCCTTGTGTCTTGCATGATCCTCATTGCACATGTTGCTTTTGTGGGCTTAAATCACTGGCCTTGTCATTCCCTGACCTACGACGATTGTCGTGTTGGCTAAATCCTATCTTGTGCAATTGGAAAGCTTGGTGGCAAATTTTGAAATCATTTCTATACTTGTTATGACCTGACTGACTCGATAAGAAGGAGGGTAAAACAAAGTGTGAAGAATAAAGAGAAAGGAAAATACTATTCCTAACAAGAAACCTACAGACGAATGACCTAACAGATTTTGAATACCGACTCTAGCGACCTTGACATGCACTTTTGGCCTTCTCCGTATAGCAAAGTTGATGTTCAACTCTTTTTGCAAAGTTCTGCTGTGAAACCGGTCTTCAATACATCATTTCTGATCCTTAGTCGACTTGCAGCGCCCGTAGGGTTTTCGCCAACAAGCCTCTCTCATTTGATCCTTCTTTCTTTCAACTCACCGTCGCCTTACGGTGCCCGTGCGGGTTTTCACCGATAAGACTCTCTCATTTTGAATTCTCTCATCTTGGAGTCTCGTGGTGGTTTGAGTTCTTCACTCTCCTTTGTTCGGACTGGAGTGTTGCCCCTGATGTGATTGACTTTTGTTCGCTTGACTCGGCATTTCTTGAAGATTGATCGGAAGGTCTTCCTTTGGACCGTAATGCAGGCTTTTGGATGGGGTTTAGAAAAAAGGATATAAAGGCTCAAAATTATTTCAATGTGGGTTAATGATTACAACTTTCGGAATCTTATTCCATAACTTCTGCCCCAGTTTCCTTCTCGGGGGATTTTTTTAGATTTTCAGATTTTTCATTTATTGTGACTGAACCTCAGAGAGGCTGCCTACGTACCCTTTCGGGATCAAGTCAGACGTAGTTCAGATCATAAGATCGCTTCCTTGTTGCGATTTTGACTTCTCCCGATTTCTTCTTTGCATTCTTTTCTTTTTCTTTTCTTTTTATTATTCTTTTCTTTTTTCTTTTCTCTTTTTTTTTTCTTTTTTTTTTCCTTTCTTTTGTTTCTCCATTTGATTTCCACGCTCAATTCTCAATTTTTGTTGTTGATTACGAAAGAGGGATATGAAAGAAAATATAGTATGGCTCAAAGGGGTAGCAATGGACGAAGTATTTAAATAGCCGAACGAAATGCCTTCGTCATTCTAATCTTCAAAACCTACCAAGTACAAACTATCTTTCGACCGATTCACATATTTGCCTTCTGTTTTTGATGATTCTCAATGCCATTGGGCAACAATCTGGATACCACGAATGGTTCCTTTAGTCTTGGGGTACTTTTGCCTTTGGCTTTAAACCGATGAAGCATGATGCATTTCCATGGCATTTCTTTATGTTATGTTTTCCCCTAGTATTCACTTGATTCCGGCTTCACAGTATTCCAATATGTTTTTATTTTTTCCGAGCATCATTACATCTTCAACATTGTTTCATTGACTTTTAAAATCGGGCTTAGAATTATGTGCATGTCATGTTGCTAAAATCAGTATGAGAAGAATGGTAAAGTAATTAGAAATGAAATGACTAGAAATGACGGGAAACAAAGAGTTGTATTAAACTGATGGGTTGAAACAACAAGACGAACAACAAAACGAACAGACTAAACAGAATTACAAACCTAGACAGCACTAAACAAAGCAAAGTGGTAAGATAGAAGGGTTTTGACTTTCAAGACAACGTCCGGATTACAACCCTGAAATAACCCGGGTAACAGAAATGACAACAAAATAAGCCACCAAAAATTCTACTTTGGATAAACCCCAAATGAAGCATATTTCCAATTACCAAGCACAATATCTTTAGCCACTGCCTTCTGCATCAACCATACGGGTGTCGACTATATCCGAATTTTGTACGACAATGTAGCCTGCATTGATAAGCTCCTGAATTGCCTTTTTTAGCTTCCAACATTTTTCTGTGTCATGCCCCCGGGCGCTTGAGCAATATGCGCACATTTGAGAAAAATCACACCTCTTTGACCGATGATTTGGCATTTTTATCTGAATTGGTTTCAACATGCCCAGTTGCTTCAACTTGTGGAACAAACTGGCATACGATTCTCCCAAAGGGGTGAGAGCCTTTTCTCGTTTCAGTAGCCTCTCATTTTTAAAGGCCTGATTTGGCCTAAAACCTGACCCGTGGGGTTTCTGGTATGCTCGTGGGGAGAAGTAAGGGCCAGGAGAATTACAAGGATATCCATGGGTTTGATATAGAGGGCCTTTAGCAAAGACGACCACTGGACCTTGTCGTTGGGGAGGTTCAACTTGCGGGCTCTGTTTGGGGTCCTGATGATCAACCTCGGAGGGGTAATGTTGGTCAACATGAGCTTCGGGTGGGTGTTTACTTTCGGGAACAGTGGATGTGATTGGAGCGCATTCCTGGAAAACAATAGATGGATACCGAGTGATGGAGCTATTGGGGTGGCTGGAAAGGCTGCGATAGTGTAACGACCCGACCGGTCGTTTTAGAAAATTACGTCCCAATCCCTAATTTAACTGTTCCCCTAAGTTCATATCTGCTATTGTGGTTTGCCGGGAGAGTCGGTTCTAAAATTTGGAGCATTTTGGGATACTTAGTCCCTGAGTGAGAGCTTTAAAGCTAGAAAATGGTCCGTAACCGGAACAGTGTTAAGACGATCTCGGAACGGAAATCCGATGGTTCCATTAGTTCCGTTAGGTGATTTTGGGGTTGGGAGCGCGTTCGAATGTATTTTGGAGGTCCGTAGCTCAATTAGGCTTGAAATGCCGAAGGTTGAAATTTTGGCGAATCCGAACGATAGGTGAGATTTTGATCCGGGGGTCGGAATGGAATTCCGACAATTTCTGTAGCTTCGTTATGTGAATTTGGATATGTCCGCAAATTTTTAGGTCATTCGGACGTCGTTTGGTCGGGTTTTAGATCGAATGTGCAATTCAGAAAGTTTTAAGAAATTTAGGCTTGAATTCGATGTGAATTATGGGTTTTGATGTTGTTAGACGTGTTTTTATGATTTGAACGAGTTCATATCGTGTTTTGGAGTATGTTGGTGGTTTTCGTTGGGGTCCGGGAGCCTCGGGATGAATTCGGGGGTCCAAACGGATCAATTTGTGCCAAAAGGCACTGCTGTTCTGCTGCAATAACTGCAGAGCAATTTGCTCTCCGCGATCGCGGAGATGGCCATGCGATCGCGTAAGGGAGAAATACTGAGCTCTGCGATCGTGAAGTAAAGCCTGCGATCGCGTAAGTCTGGAGGTTGAACCAGTGCGATCGCGTGAGGTTTCATGCGATCGCGTAGGGTATTGGTCGGAAGCAGTGCGATCGCGTGAGGGAGTATGCGATCGCGTAGGGTAGTTTGGGGAGCCGGACGAGTTTGTTCTTCGCGATCGCGTTAGTACGTTTGCGATCGCGTAGGGTTGCTGAGTTGTTCACTGCGATCGCGTCCAGGGTCACGCGATCGCGTAGAGGAAAATTAGGCCGCCCATATTTTGTGCATCGCGATCGCAAGCCCAGTGCTGCGATCGCGTAGAGTAAAATGGCCTGGCAGTGACTTTAAGTCCAGAACATTTCAGTCGCGGCCTAACACACCAAAACCGCCATTGTTGAGCTCCAAGAGAGGATTTTGAAGGGGAAACGTTGGGATATCATCGGGAAATCATCGGGGGTAAGTTTCTTGACCTTAATTCGTTGGTTTATCATGAAATCCGTGATTATTTCACTGAAATTGGAAGATTAAAGGTGGGTTTGAGCCCTAGGCCTAAATGTTAGAAAATCTCCGATTTGAGTGGGCAAATGGAGTCCGATTTTGGTAAATTTTATATGCCTAGACTCGTATTGAGATAAGGAACCCGAATATATAATTTTTGTGATTTTTCGATAAGCGTACCGAAAGTCGGGTTTTGGCAACTTGTGGGTTTTGGCGTATTTTGAGTTGTTTTGATTGGGTAATGCCCAATTGACCTATTTTGATATGATTATATTGATTTTTATCAGATACTACACTTGTGGAGGCCGACATTCGCGGAAAGAGAGTTGTTTCATAGCGGTTTTGTACCGGAGTCGAGGTAAGTGGCTTGTCTAACCTCGTGTGGGGGAATTTTCACCCCTAGGATATTATGTGATAGTTTAAATGCCTTGTACGCGAGGTGACGGGCGTGTACATGCGCTGGTTGTTGAACACGTACTTTATTTAAAATGTTCGATGAGCGGTATTCCTGTTTTTGGCTGTTAATTTGATATTTTTACCGGTAGTGGTTAGAAAAGCATGATTAGGTAGCACTTAACTGTTTAGTTGCCTAATTGCCTTATTTGAACTCCTTGATAATTATTGGCACTATTTTCGGTGAAGTTATGGTTAAGCATAATTATTCTCTTTGTGGATTCCTTTATTGGCTGTGCTTGTGGACTGCGGGTTCGATTCCCGGAGACCCAGGGCTGTGGGTTCGATTCCCAGAGACCCGCGTGATATTGGTAGGGACTACGGGTTCGATTCCCGAGATCCTGAGTTATTGGTAGGGACTACGGGTTCGATTCCCGAGATCCTGAGTTATTGGTAGGGACTACGGGTTCGATTCCCGAGATCCCGAGTTATTGGTAGGGACTACGGGTTCGATTCCCGGAGATCCTGAGTTATTGATTATTTATTGAGACATGGGCTGCGGGTTCGATTCCCGGAGACCCAGGAGGTACTGTCAAGGGGACTGTGGGTTCGATTCCCATAGGTCCTGGACTTGTTTTACTGAGTTGGTAATTTGTTGTTAGTTTAAATTGTAGACGATTGCAGTAATCATCTTATTGTTGTTATTTCGGAAATTATTATTCATTTAACTGCTTATTATTGTTATTACCACTGTATTATTGTTTCTCAGTAGGGCCCTGACCTTCCTCGTCACTACTCCATCAAGGTTAGGCTTGGCACTTACTGAGTACCGCCGTGGTGTACTCATGCTACTCTTCTGCACACTTTTGTTGTGCAGATCCTGGTACATCAGGACAGGCTTATATCAGGTGATTCAGCAGCGCTTTGGGAGACCTCGAGGTATGATCCGCTACGTCCGCGGATCCGGAGGCCTTCCTTCTATTCTAGTGCTAGTAGATGTCTTTCCTTCATTCCGTTGTTAGATACTCCTTTTACATAGAGCTACAATTGTATGATCTCTTTTAGTCTGTGTTACCCGTGGGATTCCGGGTCTTGGTAGTGTTTTAAACAGCGTATTTGACTGGTGTATGTGCCCAGCGGCACGGATTACATTCCTTTCATCTTATTTTCCGCTAATTCTTATTAAATGTTCATAAACCGGTATATTCCGCAACGTGTTAGGCTTACCTAGTCGTGGGGACTGGGTGCCATCACGACATGTTCACGATTGGTGAACTAGGGTCGTGACAAGGTATATTTGGCATCGGGTTCAGTGTAAGGACAGGGTCCATGAAACTAGGTGGTGGCGGGGGTAGTGCTTTTCCATCCATCCACGCCCGATACATTTCATCCACGTGTTGTCTCAATATTTTGACTTCTTCAACTAACATGTGGTTCCGTTCAACCAGCTTGTTGTCGGGTGCCGGTACCAACCCACTCAGCCTTGAGATTCTCTGCCATTGTCCTCTGACTTTGTGTTATAGGGAAGAGTTATTTGAGAACCACAACCAACCACCTTCCTAAAAACGGACACAACAAAACAAAGCCACCATGTCAGCATTAAGGTATTGCGCTTATTGATTTCTTTACTCTTTTTTTTCCCTTTTTTGTTGTTTTTCATTTTTCTTTTTCTTTCTTTTTGGTCATGACATGGTCGAATCCTATGTGGATTACCTACGTATCATGACCCCGCATGAATCAGACCGAGCGTAGTTCTTGCAAATTAATGCAAGAAATAAAGAGATGTTTATTCGATTTTTTTTTCTTTTTCTTTGAAGGCAGATTATAGAAGCTGACTCCAACTGTAAACTTGTGTAGGAGATTTCTACAAGAATAAGAATATTTTTGGTGTCAATTATGACTATTTCTACAAAAATGGCCACATAATGGCTTATTTGACAAAACAACTATTTTTTGCAAAATTTATTTAAGAAAGATAAACTGGAAATTGTTTTTTATCCTGTGGCTCATGGGGCATCGTTCGGCATCACCATAAACCAACACAAGACTATTTTTCAAAAATTGGCCATGTAATGGCTTATTTAAACAGAGTGGCTCTTTTTGAAAAATTTTATTTAAGAAGATGCAAATTCAAAATTTTATCCTGGGGCCTATGGGGCATCGTTCAGCACCGACACAAGCCAACACAAGACTGAGGAAGTAAAAATACAAAAATGTGGCTATTTCAGCAAAATGCCGGCCATGTAATGGCTTATTTGATAAAATGGTTATTTTTGTAAAGTTGAGTGATGACTCAAAACTTGATTTTTGCGGATACAGCCTTTCGACATTTCCGCGAGGGAATATTTCAAGGTTGTGTCCAAAATTATTTAAAATGATTCAAAGTGGCTATTCTTGCAAAAACGGCCTTCCGATGTCTTTTTGAGGGACATTCGGCTTATTTTAAGCAAGAATAGCATCACCCGACTTATTTATAACAAAATCAAAAATTTGACATTTTTTGGTTATTTTTGCAAAAGGGGTGTGAACCCGAACTTGATTTTGCGAATACGGCCTTTTAACATTTCCACAAGGAATATTTCAAGGTTGTGCCCGCAAATTATTAAAAATGATTCAAAGTGGCTATTTTTGCAAAAAACAGCCTTCGGGCGTCCTTTCGGAACATTCGGCTATTTTCAAAAACAGCGTCACTTCGATTTATTGAAAACTACAATTCGACATTTTTTTTTATTTTTTGAAAAGGGTGGTGACCCAAACTTGATTTTGGGGCTACGACCTTTCAACATTTCCGCGAGGGAATATTTCAAGGTTGTGCCCAAAAATTATTTATAATGATTCAAGGTGGCTATTTTTGCAAAAACAGCCTTCCGGCGTCCTTTTGGAACATTCAGCTATTTTTCAAAAATGGCATCACTTTGATTTTATTGACAAAATTAAACACACATTTTTTTTTGATTTTTTTAAAAGGGGTGGTTGGACCCGATGAGGGTTGCCTACGTATCCCACCTAACGGTGGGAATCAAACCTGCGTAGTTCGGTCAGATTATTTGACCAATTATTTCAACAAAAATTGTTCCACCTATTTTTTCAAATTTTTAAAATTTCGACAACTATTTGTCAATATTTCGATATTTTTCTATTCTAAAATTTTCTCTCTTTTTGTTTTTCAGGAATTTAGCCAATAATAATCTAGAACAAATAAATGCAACATATAACATGCTCGGTCTTTTGATTACCGGGTCACCTGTCCTAGACGGACCCAACCCCTGTGTTGAGTCCCCTAGGTCAGATATGATGCAAATAAACGTCCTAGACCTAGGCTCAATATCCTGATTTTTTCAATGGTACTAGACCGTGCACCCGAGTGGACAACTCGGATCGAGGAGGGGGCTACGTACCGGTGACCCGCGGAGTCAATCGGCTTTGTAACTTATCCGGCCTCTTTTTCTTATTTTTGGTATTGACATTAACAGAAATGGGAGTCTCAACCAGTAAGCACATCCCCGGAGGTAAAGAAGAGAAGGGTTTTCGGTACAATTTATATACATACAGTTCACGCAATATCAAAGCGGTAAACATGTAGCACATTAATCAAAACATATAATGAAATTAGATATAAGGAAAAATAGCAATTTAACTGAGCTCGAATTCTTAAACCCTGAACCGAAGTTCTGGGTTTCTTTTCCCCAGCAGAGTCGCCACAGCTATCACACCTCCTTTTTTTCACCGCACATAGCGTATATAACGTAATGTGACACTGTTTAATACTACACCCCGAGAAGAGATATAATAATAATCAGTGAAGGAGTTTTTCCACTTGAAGGACAGTCGGAACGAGATGGGATTTATTTAATTAATTCAGAGTCGCCACTTGGGAAAATAATGGTGTCCCAAGTCACCGGTTTAATCCCGAACCGAGGAAATTTATGACTCTATAATACAATCTGCGAAACTAGAAACCTGGATAAGGAATTCTGTTAACCCGGGAGAAGGTGTTAGGCACTCCCGGATTCCGTGGTTTTAGCACGGTCACTCAATTGCTATTTTTTGCTTTTATCCGATTTCTTTATATATTTTAACTATGTGCTATTATGTTCCGCTTTTCAATTTTTAGAAGAATTGCGACGTCACGAAAACACATTTCGAGTCACACCGCAACCAGTACGCCTGTGACTTTAATGTATTTCAGTTTCGCCGAGAGTAAGGTTTGGGTCACATAAATGTGCACCCGTATTTAGGAAAGTAATTTTATTAGAGTCGTGCCTAAAGAGTCTATCGTGTTGTTTAACTTTGGGAAAGGACCGCGAAATTCACTAAACGGTCCTTCCAAGTCTAAGTTTTTACAACAACTAATCTGAGGGCCCCGCAATTATGTATTTTTGTTTGGCGAGGCTCGTCTCATTATTATTAAAGGCCAATCCTAACATAGCTATATTTTCTACTTATTTTATGTATTAGCTTGAATTGAAATGGAATTTTGTACTTATAAATAACAGTCCGAATGAGCTGGACTATATTCCAAATCTGGGCCATATAATGGTAATTAGGCCCAACATAGAATCTGCCCGCCAAACCAATTAATTTTGTTGCTCATAGGCATCCTGCACTGTACGTATAGGAAACCAACGTTTATTTATATTACTAATCGCTGGACACCCTAATGAAAATGTTTTTCCAATGTAAAAAATATAACTGATTTCGGCTAATTGCAAGAAACAAGTTAATTATTTAATTCTTACTAATGAACTAACCTAAACACAAACATGCTATTACTTCATATTAGATCACAATTAGTTAATTATTGTAATGACATGGACGATTGGCGTTAATACGCTGAAGTTATGAACTCTTTTTCTTTATTCAAAACAAAACAGGACTGCTGAACGTTAAACTAATAAAAGCGAGAAGGTGAGGAATACTGATTATTATTACCTACATGTACTAAATAACAGTAAAATTACAACTAGTATAAAATCAACTAATGAAACTAACCATCTATATAATCAAATAATATGAAAATGCCTATATGTGCTAATAAACTAACGAACAATTCCAATTTTTAACTTACAATAATTTACAATTATTAAGCCATCATTAATACATTCCAACTCCATAACAACTTCTTAAATTAATGGCAATTTATAGAAGGAAAACGAACAAAAATCAGAAGATATTAATAAGAGAAAAGAATCAGCACTTCAAATCATTTCCATAAGCCTGGGATTACAAATGTGTACCTGAAATATTGAATAGATCCATTAGATCTAGTATATAACAGCAAGACATGATTCAGTAATCAAGTTCCAACAGCAAACAATCAACAACAGCAGTCCATGTATTTCAACAGCAGTAGTGAAATATACAGCAAACCCAGTAGATGATTTTCAGTATTTCAAGTTGTTGCAAAACCCAATTTCACATTAAGACTGTTCTTCACTGATTTATGATGAATTTACCACTGTTTTTGGATTTTCGAAGACAATTTGAAGATAAAGAGAAGAAAAATGAATCTGAAATATTGATTTCAGATCTGAAAATTAACTATTATTTTTTGGGATTTTTCTATGGTTCCTATGGCTTAAAAATGATAAATAAAGCTCTAAAATTAGGAGGAACCCCCTATTATTAATGCTGAAAATGCCTATTTATAGGCCAAAATAAAAGAAAATCTGAATTTTAATATTTCACTAAAACCCCTCCCATTTTTAACTTGTTGCACAAGTTAGTGCAATTATTCTCTTGAATTCTACACTAAGATCCCTTCTAGAATACTCTACCATGTTCCATTTCCTTTGGAATTCCTATTGTGCCCTCATTTTCTTTTATTATCTACTAAAATACCTTTTGTCATGCCCAAATTACCCTAAAAGCTCTATATTTATAACAACTATGCCAATTCCTATCCCAATTATACCCTTTCCTCTTTTAAACTTATTACCACTATACCAATTCTTATTCCCCATTTACCCCTACTTCTTAATGCTAATTACTTTTCTAATTTCTGTATTTTACTCCTATTTTAACCTATTTTCAGATTGTATTTATCAAATAGCCACAATTAAGTGACTATTGCTCAATTAGCCAATTGGCAACTTTAACTACTTTAAATTCAGAATTAATTCGCTAATTAAAATCACATTTCTCCTATAGCCAACCCTAAGCAATCTTACCAATATAGCCACTTATGATTAATTATCCGATTAACAAGACTCGGGGAAATAATTGATAGATGGTGAGTCTTATTACTCGAGCTAACTAGTCGCAATTGATTCTATTTAGTAAAACACCTTAGGTTGCTATGAATTGTGTGATTTCAACTATCGACTTAAATTGAACCTAAAATTGTCTAAGGGCGAATTCACTAATCGGACATAAATCACTATTCTAACAGCTATAACCAATACGCCATAGGTGTTAATCCAATAGTAAATTACCAATCACTAATCACCAAACAGTTCTACTAATCACAATTAAACAACTCGAATGTTCAAAAGCAGGATCAAAACAGGTTCAAACAAATCAGGACAGCCAACAAAATCAGAAAGAATGCCATTTCACAGAAACTAATCAATTTAACGAGTTCGCAACATATTCACAATACATTTAATCAACTTGTCAATTAACAATCAAATCGCAGAATACTTATTCGACCTAATATTAACATAAACAATAATTAATACTAGTAAGTGAACCTAATTAATCTATTATCAAAATCAGAAACATTTAACTCTAACAAATATCAGAATTACCAAATTAACCAATTTCAGTAAACAAATTACTTTGAACTAATTGACGTTGTTGTTAACGGCTACCTATGAACTAAGCAGAGATTCAAACAATTAAACAAAACAGAGAAAGAAGAAGACTTAGTAGAAATACAACAGAAACAAAACTCAGAAAACCTAAATGAATCGAAATTGGACAAGAAGCTCTATTCACAAACATATTTACCAGAATCACATAATCGAATCAAAACAGAATAGAAACAGAAATATTTATATGAATACTTACTAAAGAACAACTACTGACTAACAATCCGAAGTTACTCTAAAGCAGATTTCAAATCCATTTAAGTATGAACAAACCCATTAAACAAACCAGAATCATTAAACACATTACACTCAAGAGATTTGGAACTCAAACACTGTATCACAGTCCAACCAAACGAATTTCTTATGCAAAAAATCATAAAAACTACGAAAATTAAGACATGTGATAAATAAACAAAAATGTATAAGAAAAAGAACTTAGCTCTTTTTTTTTGCCGTTTATTTTCCTTTTCTTTTTTTTGATTTTCTTCTTCATTTTCTTCATGCTCGAATCTTTTTTCTGGTTTCTTCATTTTTCTTTTTTCTTGATTATTCACGAACGAGCCTTTCAATCTTGACGGCTTTGGTCTTATTTTTGAAACGAATCTGCTTTTTTGGTATTTTCAGGGGTCTTTTGGACTTCAAATTCTTGTGTCACGGTTGAGGGGTGTTAGAAGAATGGTGGGGTCAAGGATTTTGGGGTAGCGGCGCCATGGGGAGGTGGGGCGGCGCGATTAGGGTTTAGGTTTTGGAGGCGTTATGGTGAGTTTTGAAGGAAGACGAGGGTAGGAATGAGATGAGGAGAAGATGGGGGTTGTTTTGATGTTGTTTTTGGCCGGAGAAGAAGGCCGGCCGCCGCCGTGGGTGGCGGAACCCCAGGCGGCGGCGCTATAGTGAAGAAGAAAAGAGGCAGCGACGATTTGTGCTTAGACAGGAAGTGAAGAGGCTGAAATGTTTTTTAAGATTTAAGGTTTGTTTTGGCTTAGGTTTGAAGAGTTATGTATATTAAAATGTAATAATCATTCAGAGCCATTGGATTTAGGATTTGGACGGTCCTGATTTAATGGCAAGGGGATCCGGGCTAGGGCGATTTGGGCATTTGGGCTGCTGGGTTGG